>CM051234.1:48442490-49004990 GCA_027917425.1 Gastrophryne carolinensis | reverse complement strand
TCTTTCCATAAGATTTATATATATATATATATATATATATATATATATATATATATATATATATATACATAATACTGGATGTGCAAAATGTGAATCAATAAACCAAAATCACTCCTGAGAAAGTGCCAAACTAACCAAAAATAACTCCAGAAGGAGTACCAAATACAATATAAAGTGCTTGTGTGCAAAGTGCTCTATATAAATTCTAATGTGCAACCATACAAAAAGTGCAAAATGCAAGATGATACATCTGTTAATACTATGAGCATTAGAGGGATAGCAAAATTAAATTACATCACCAGATAATTAGAGCATAGGGACCTCCAACAACGAACCGCCACCGACGCGTTGCATGGCACTACGCCACTTCGCCAGGGTGAGTAGTTCGTTGTGGTCCCCCCAATCCCTTTTAAACTCACCTGTGTAACTTGCTGTGCCAATGAGCGGAAGCGCCGCCGCCCCGCGCGCGCCCCGTCCGGCGGTGCACTTCCGCCGCAGGGGTCACGCGTCGGAGACTGCGTCACCTCCGCCCAGTGAGACGCATCTCCCCGCCCAGACGCACCGCCGCCCGGAACCACTCCCCTGCAGTAGGAGGGTCCGGACCACCGTGCGTCCGGGCGCGCGCACCACACACCATCAACTCCCTGTCCACCCTGCAATACCACCATAGGGGGGCGCTGCGGATCGTGGAAGGTGAGTAATGGGGGAAGAGGGGGAAATCAATTTTGACATACAACCTGTTAACACAATGTAGAAAAAGAGACATCAAATTAATAACTATAGAAAAAGTGAATGTATGATAATTACTTTACTATAAGTTGGAGGTCCCTATGCTCTAATTATCTGGTGATGTAATTTAATTTTGCTATCCCTCTAATGCTCATAGTATTAACAGACTGATGTATCATCTTGCATTTTGCACTTTTTGTATGGTTGCACATTAGAATTTATATAGAGCACTTTGCACACAAGCACTTTATATTGTATTTGGTACTCCTTCTGGAGTTATTTTTGGTTAGTTTGGCACTTTCTCAGGAGTGATTTTGGTTTATTGATTCACATTTCGCACATCCAGTATTATGTATATATATATATATATATGAATCTTATGGAAAGACTCCCAGTTCTGTATATAGTATCTTCTTAATCTTTATTTATAATGTGGATTAGCATATGTATTATTCTATCTTGAGAGCGGATATGGGACAATTGTTTTTAAATTGTCTATACATGTTTTTTATTGAGTCTTTTATGTTGTTTGTAGAGACATATTTGATATTGATTTAATAAAAATAGATTTCTATTAATAAGAATTTGTTGGTGTGCGGCATATTGTGAGGAACTGTAGGGCTAACCTAGGGCCTGTTGGTTTGGTACATCTGTCATTGTACATTACACCTCTCCATCCTGTGAGGCTTGTCATTGTACATTACACCCCTCCATCCTGTGATGCTTGTCATTGTACATTACACCCCTCCATCCTGTGATGCTTGCCATTGTACATTACACCCCTCCATCCTGTGATGCTTGTCATTGTACATTACACCCCTCCATCCTGTGATGCTTGTCATTGTACATTACACCCCTCCATCCTGTGATGCTTGCCATTGTACATTACACCCCTCCATCCTGTGATACCTGGCATTGTGCAAAACACCCCTCTACCCAGTGATGCTTGGAATTGTGCATTAGACTCCATTATCCTGTGATACCCACCTTGTGCATTATACCCCTCCATCTCATGACACATGGCATTTTAAGTTACGTGTCTCCATCATGCTCAGAATGGTGCTTAGTGGTGGAATGCTAGCATGTAGCCATTTGGCCATAATAACCCATGCCATGAAACTCCTGGAAGTGGGGGGGGGGGGTACTTTTGTGCTGACAGAGGAGGTGCCGAAGCTCATTGGTAATTAACTCAGCAGGGTGTTGGTTATAGCAATTGCTGTGCTTTGTAAATGCTTCGACTCTTACATCAATACCACTCATGACTGGTTATGGAATTCCAATGAGAGGGGTTAGAAATGAAAAAAGAACACCTTGTATCAAATGATTGTAAAGGCAGACTCCATGGCCAAGAATTTGCAATGGCTTCGGTGCAGCAAACTTGCCATAAAGTATCCAATGAAAAAGTTTCCTACTGTATTTCAAAAATGAGATGAGACAATGTATGATTCAGTAAAGGGTTTTACTATCCTCTCGTTCAGGAGGTATTTTATAAACCTCCCAAACACTTTATGTATCTCCTACCCCAGTGAAAAAAAAATGATTTGCAATACTATTAAAGTTGGTAATGAATGGGGGGGGGGGGGTCTATATTACTCCAAAAGATCACCAAGTATTTCGTCTTGCCCTCTCCTTTTCCATTAAACCTCACTGCTATGTATTAGCACATACTGTTAAAAACACTCACATTTTTATTGTTACAAGTTCATATTGCCAACAATGTTACAATTACATTTAAAAATGTGCTTCCTCTAGCTCATCAAAGCAAACTAAAATTCGCCTTAGGTCAGAAAGTGATCTTACTTTATAGTGGACATCTTCAGAGCTGTTTCTAGGGGAGGGTGAGCAGGGTGATTTCCCTGGGTGCCAAGGCCATTGGGGCAACTTTATCTCAGCCACCCTGTTTTCTGAAGATGAGACAGAGCCGCTGTTAGTGGTGCAGGCCATAAGACAGGCCCCATATTGGGCTCAGAAGCGCAGCATCGCACATCCCGGTATGGGACAGCAGCAGCGCCTTAGGATATGCAAGGAGAGGGCAGAATTCTTTTTAGGCATTACATGCCTATTACATCGTTACTCATTGACTAAAACTGTTGTTTTATAAAGACGGGGAGGCCGATTCATCAATAGCGCCAGGTAGCGACAGATGAGCGACTGTAGCGTGATTTTTTCAGCGCCAGCCAGTATTCACTGTGCTTGGCCGGCATTAGCTTGATGACAGCGACTCAGTCGGTGTGCGGTAATGTTGAATACGGGCTGGGGGGTCGCTGTTTCACAGGTCCAGCGTTGTATGTGAGCGCCTGACAACGAATGGCCAGAGCGAACGGCTAGCTTCATATTCATCAACAAATCACGCTCCGAATGTGCTGTCGCTGTCCATTCCTTGTTTAAACCCCAGAGCGCTGGCGGCGATGTGTATTAACTAGTTTTTAACCCCTAAACAACCATATTTTTGGAATGTAACATTATACATGTTTTTAGAATCATTTTGTAATATGAATACATTAATCTCAGACCTGTTAGATCAATTCTGCACATATTTTTTTTTTACTTAAAAATAAATCCTAACATTGCAGAAGTGTTCTCCGATTTTTTGACATAAAAAAAAAAAAAAAAAAAAAAAAAAAACAATTAATTATGATTAATTATAGATTGCTCCATTGAAATGCATTGGACATCGCCAGGGAGCGACAGCTCATACCTGCCGCTGTGAGGGAATTTGCAGCGGCGCTGTTCGGTCCAGGCGGCTTCATGATGAATGCCGCGCTAGCCGTCGCTCTCGCCGGCGCTAGCCTCATTTTGCTTGATAAATGCGTCATTGTGACCGCCGCCGGGCGTACTTGAGTCGGTAGTCGCCGTTAGCTGCCGCTACCTGGCGCTCGTCAGACACTACCTGGCGCTATCGCTTGATGAATAAGGGCATTAAAGAAGACCAAAAGCAGCAGAACTAGTAAAACACCACCCGCCAAAACAACACCAATGAGACAAGGAGGAGGGGGGGGGGGGCTTCCTGCTAAAACAGGGGGTGTTAGGGGATACTAGCTTAAAATGTGGGTTTTGGTCTGCTTTAAGTGTCAGCAAGTAGTTGTACCGTGTTAGCCATCAATGTAAGCAGAATATCCAAGGTAAGAGTAATACCATTTATTGGCTAACACAACAAGATTGAAAATGCAAGCTTTCGAAGCGGTTCAAGCTTCTTCTTTAGGCATAATACAAATCTGTAACTTAGACACACATTTATACAGAAAACTACAAAGGAGTAGAAGACAATTGTGACTCCTTTGTAGTTTTCTGTATAAATGTGTGTCGGGGAGGCAGATTCATTAATAGCGGCAGGTAGCGACAGTTGAGCGACTGTAGCGGCATTTTCAGAGCGCCCGCTAGTAGTCGCTGTGCTTGGCCGTTGTTCGGTAGTTGATAGCGACTCGTTTTGCCGTAATGTTGAATATTGGGTGAGGAGTCGCTATTTGACAGGTTCCGCACTGTATGGGAGCGCATGATAGCAACTGGCCCTAGCGACCGGCTCCCACCATATTCATTAAAAAATCACGCTCAAAAAATTCTCGCGCTGTGAAATGCATGTTTAAACCCCAGAGCGCTGGCGGCGATGTGTTAAAAGTAGTTTTTTAACCCCCAAACAACCATATTTTTTGAAACCAAAAAAAAACAAGTTTTTAAAATAATTTTGTAATATGAATACATTAATATCAGACCTGTAATATCAATTCTGTACAATTTTTTATTTTTTTTTTACCTTAAAAAAATTATCTAAAATGGCAGAAGTGGTCACAGAATTTTTCACATTTAAAAAAATAAATAAAATTAATAACAATTAATTATGAATATTTAAAGATTGTTCCATTGAAATGCATTGGAGAGCGCCAGGTAGCGAGAGGTCATACCTGTCGCTGTTCAAGGTCGGACGCTGGCGCTGTGGGCTGAGGCTGGAATAATGATGAATGAGTGGCTATCTGGCACTATCTCAGTCGCTAAGCAGGATTGGCTAGATAAATGTGTGATTGTGGTGGGGAGCCAGCGTTCTCGTGGCGGGGCCCGTCATTACCGGCCGCTCACCAGTCGCTACCTGTCGCTATTCCTTCATAAATAAGGGCCTAAGTTACAGATCTGTATTATGCCTGAACAGGGCCGGCTCCAGGTTTACATGGGCCCTTGGGCGGCATGGTCACAGTGGGCCCCTTTGTGGTGAAGACTTAAAAGAACCACAGCGCTCAACCCTGTTAGCTTGCAGACAACCTAAAATCTGTCTCTAAATCTGGTTAAAAACAGAGGACTCGGTCACACACATCTGCAGAAGTAGCTAAAGCTGCAGCACCAAGCGCCAATGTGCCTCTGTGAGGTGCAGTCCTAACTCTAATCTCTGAGAGCCCCATTTGGGACATACAATGTAATAGATAAATTGGGAGCAGGCTTACCTGAAGTTGCCCTAAAACCTTGTGTGCAGCCCATGGGGTGGAAGGGTCGAAGACTTCGCAGTACAGCCTAGACCCACACATGTGCTTGCACAAATTCAGAACAAAGGAAGGAGGGGGTGGCAGCCGCTCAGACCAATTTATAACTAACCTGGGAGGTGCATGTGAGCAGGGCAATTAGGATACAAATGTCTGAAAGTAGACACAGCACTCAACCCAGTTAGCTTTGTGGCAAAGAGTCGCATCACATCACTGAGGGACGTCCCAATTCTGGATGCCCTCTAAGGATCAAAAGAAAAGAAAAAGAAACCTTCTTTAAAAATAAACTTATCTCTACAGTGCTTTCCCTCCTGTCACACACTCACGGTCTTCCTGTTTCCAGCTGCTGCCTGCTGTTTGTTTTCCCGCAGCCCACCGGCACACCTGTCACATGGTGTGGCATCCCCTCCCTCTCTCCCCGGTGGGGACAGCACAGGCAGCAGCGGAAACCTATTGATGCATACTGTTATCCCCGGCGGGGAAAAGAAGCTGCACCGGCACCACGGCGCGCCGTGAGGAGATGTGGGCACCAGCTGTGACTGCAGCCAGTCAAGCGCCGTCGCACACCCCAAAGGCTGACCCTGTCAGTGGGCCCTCCCTGGAGGCTGGGGCCCCCGGCAGCTGCTCCTCCTTGCCGGGTGCTGACGCCGGCCCTGTGCCCGAAGAACATGCTTGAACCTCTTCGACAGCTTGCATTTAAAATCTTATTGACTAATAAATGGTATTATCTTTATCTTGGATTTCCTGGTCCGTTTTAAGAAACTATTATAAAGTAGTCATTCCAAGATGCGAAATGTTACTTTGGAACCTGTCACAACGGTTCATTGTTCTTAGTTTGTGATTAAAAAGGTGATTCATGGAGAAGCTAATAATTAGAGAAATACTCAGTTGTGGTTTGGCTCTGCTCCGGTAAACTTGAGGCCATCATGGGTGGGAAAGTGTCGTGGCATCTACAGCTGTCTGTGTGGGAGAGCCGAAGATTCCTAGAAAGTCAAAGCAGGACAGAGCTGAGTGGAAAATCTTTGCAAGAACTTGGAAAGATCGCTCCCCACAACCCACCTCTAGCATTCCCATGTCACCGCTCCAGTGATCCTGGGCCAGATATTCATCCAGCCTGGATTATGGACAGCAACGGAAGAAGTTTATAAATTCCCTGTACGGCTCCCAGTTTCTCTCCTCTCACAGTTTACATTAGTTTTTGTCACAATAATTTGTTACTAAAAGTGTGTGGCTGCCATTTATTCACTGTGTAGAACATACAAATACTGTGGAGAAAAAAAAAAAGTGTTTTATTGAGTCTTCCCTTGTATATTCAATTCTGGAAATGTTGAGTCTTTTAAGGCAGGAAAAAACAAATGTCATACTGACCTTTTGCCCTTCACAGCACTCGGGTTCCGAGTTCGAGTCCAATAATGTTATGGTCAACAGTGTGCTTAGGGAACTATAAGCTGCCCTTTCGTGCTAGTCACAATTGGGTCGATTCAAAGAAACATGTAACAGCTTGGATTTGTGTGCCGATCATCCTATTTTTCCCGTCCGCTCGTGCGTTCGTATGAACTTGCGAGTGATTCAATAAGCAAATACGTTTCTATCCTAAAATATACGTCCGTTCGTATGTTATCTCCCGAACTTGCCTCAGTCAGTTGACAATCGTAAAAATCACGTTCATGTGCTCACTAGTTGCGGCGGCAGCCTGTTTTTTGTGCTGCTTCCATCGTCCACCTCTTCCAATTACTTGCGTTTTCCTCTGGTTTTCATTGGTTTTTGGCCTCTTAGATTCGTTCGTTCGTATGTATATAAGATTTTGCGCATGCGCACCCTCACCACTACTGCCTCGCGCCAGGCTCCCACTTTCCTTTATGAACCATAACACTTACCTAAACCCCTTAGCGCTTGCATCCTTCTTCATTTCTCGGTCCCTAAAACTTACCTAAACCCCTTAGCGCTTGCATCCAACTTCATTTCTCGGTCCCTAAAACTTACCTAAACCCCTTAGCGCTTGCATCCAACTTCATTTCTCGGTCCATAAAACTTACCTAAACCCCTTAGCGCTTGCATCCAACTTCATTTCTCGGTCCATAAAACTTACCTAAACCCCTTAGCGCTTGCATCCAACTTCATTTCTCGGTCCATAAAACTTACCTAAACCCCTTAGCGCTTGCATCCAACTTCATTTCTCGGTCCATAAAACTTACCTAAACCCCTTAGCGCTTGCATCCAACTTCATTTCTCGGTCCATAACACTTACCTAAACCCCTTAGCGCTTGCATCCTTCTTCATTTCTCGGTCCCTAAAACTTACCTAAACCCCTTAGCGCTTGCATCCAACTTCATTTCTCGGTCCCTAAAACTTACCTAAACCCCTTAGCGCTTGCATCCAACTTCATTTCTCGGTCCCTAAAACTTACCTAAACCCCTTAGCGCTTGCATCCAACTTCATTTCTCGGTCCATAACACTTACCTAAACCCCTTAGCGCTTGCATCCTTCTTCATTTCTCGGTCCCTAAAACTTACCTAAACCCCTTAGCGCTTGCATCCTTCTTCATTTCTCGGTCCATAACACTTACCTAAACCCCTTAGCGCTTGCATCCAACTTCATTTCTCGGTCCATAACACTTACCTAAACCCCTTAGCGCTTGCATCCTTCTTCATTTCTCGGTCCATAAAACTTACCTAAACCCCTTAGCGCTTGCATCCTTCTTCATGTTGACGACCCTAAAACTTACCCAAACAACATAATGTACATATGTCTATATGTTTCTAAGCGTGTTTTTTCGTGTTTGTGTAAATGTCTTTTTGTGCGCATATTAGAAATGACACATTTATGAAGGGTTAAAATATTATTTATTTTAAATATTTGTTTTTTTTTTTTTTTAGTTTCTTTTCAAAACATTTAAAAAAGGTTTAAAATTTTTGGGTTGGTAAAAAAGATAAAATGCAACTTTGGAATACCAAATTTAAAACTATTTTACAAAAGTAGCCAGGACCAAGGGCACTAATCCTCCTCCTCTTCCTCATCTGTTGGCCCCAACGTCGCCTGTATGGCCAGCAGCTCGGCCACCAACTCTTTGATGCGTTTTTTTTTTTTCCGCAACGGTTTGTGGCCTCATCCCTGTAAGCAATAGAGAAATAAACCTAAATAGGAGTACCAGACCGGTTTGTATGCTGGAAATAGATTTGGGGTTAATTAAATACATGTAAATGCCTGACATATGTCATTCTTCAAAGGGATAAAGTAAATGCATTTCCCACAGGTAAGTATTGAAACTCCTTAAACCGGACCTTCTACATTATTTAATGAAAAGCAATAACTAGTCCCAAATGATTCTGCACCAGATCGAAGTATATTTTGGGGGATTTAGGATTACTACGCCGCCATCGGGACTCCAAAGCATAACAGTTAATGAGGAGAGGAGAGTGGGATCAAGTACAGGGGAGTAGGTTACAGTGGTGCTTTGGGAATACAGAGCATAGCTGGGTTCAGGGAAAGGTCATCAGTCCCACAATGCATGGCAGCACCTTACTTTTTCAAATCTGTATCCCATGCAGCATGTAAATATTGCGCATTCAATATTCCGCCATATTTGATGTTTACAGGCTCCTAACATGCATTAGATGGCTGTAGGCTGTTTTTCAATGTTCCCAATCTGTATGTACAGTGTGTTGGCTAAATATTAGCTATGTTCTTAATACGAGTTAGGGTCCGCTTTAAGCTAACGAAGTGCCCACATGAAAGTGTTAACTACACATTGGCTACGCCTTTAGTTATGTGTGTGTTATTAGCTAACAACACATTAATATGAATAATGGCATGGATACTTACTGAGTTGGTGGCCGACAGATGGCTGGTTGGGGCCAACAGGCTGCCCTTGGTCCTGGCTATGCTGTGAAGAAGTCCCTGGAGAAACATGTGACATTTGGTTAGTAGTTGTATAGAGTCACTATTCCCAACATATCTGGCTCCCAGGCTGGCTGACATCACTCACCTTCGTCAGGATCGACTTCCAGCATCTCTGCTGCCTCCTCCTCCACTATCTCACCCGCACCAGAAGCTTCTACAAATACATAATAAAGGATAACTTAGTTTTTGGCCTGCCATGTATATCTTTGTGCCTATACATGAAGAGTGACATACCAGAGCCTTCCCCATGCCTGGCCAGGTATGACTCCACGCCCACGCAGTTGGGCCCCTCCTCTGTGGTAAGGTCCAGGGGCTGGTCTGAGGAGGCCACAGAGGAGGGGTAGGTCCGTCGCCCGGGAGATCCACCACCTTCACTCACAGATGCAGAATCATGCAGCACTGGTCGGCCTGTGCGCCTCCGGGTGCGGTGAATTCTGAAATCCATTTCCAACACTACCAAAGAAAAGTCATTATAAATAAAGGCATAACTTATACATTTGGAACATATACCATGCAATTGCTTTGTACTTACTTGGGAAATGGATTCCAAAAAACCTCCGCACCCGGGGCATGTGCAGACGTTTCAGGTCCGACCAATGCTGCATTATCTGGGTGTGAGTGAAGGTGGTGCTAGTCACACGGTGTATTTCCGCGATGATCTCCCGGGCGATGTCCCTTTTTTCACACACATTGGGCCCGAAGTCATACCGGCGTTGAAGCATGATCTGAAAAACATAATGGACACAGAGCTTTTACTTTTACACACAGAGCCATATGTGTTGCATCACAAGTAGCGAATGTCATGTCATTAACACACACATTTAGAGTGCCAGCCATTTTTGGGGAGTGCCTTAAAGCGGACGTTCACTCGGATTCAGAGTCTGGTCTTATGTTATATGTTTCACACACCATGTACATACAGATAGCCAACATTACAAATCAGGCCACCTGCCTGGCATGTTATGATGGTTTGAACCTCCAATATGTCGGCTTATGTAAAATGCCTTCTTTGCAGGCAGCCTGCAAACAGGAAGTTCATGCAAACTGTAAGTGTGTGTGCTGCTCGGCATTCTTGGACTGATGACCTTCCCATGACCACAGCTCTGCTGTGTCTGAACAAAGCACAGCTTTAACCCACCCCCCTGTACCTTATCCCACTCACCTCTCCTCAGTAAGTGTGATGCTTCTGAGTACATATGGCTGCGCGCATCTCTTAAATTCTTGAGCACAGTTTCAGGCCAGTGGAGCCAAGACTAATAAGTTATTGGCTTCAAATGGCCCATTTGGAAATGTCATAGGCTGTGTACTGGTTTTTTTGTTTTTATTGCTTTTTAGTCAATCAGGCTGAAGGCCCTGTTTCTGTCTTTTTGGCCGCGTGTGTTGCTTGCCGTTGTGTTTTGATGTCTTAGGCAAACAGTGGTCCTCAAACATCCGCATCAAGGTCCGAGACAGGCCAGGTTTGACAGCTAGCCACGCTACTCCACAGGTTAATTAACTGTTGCTAAGCCAGAGCAATTGCACGAATTAGGACATCAGCATAGAGAGGTGAAAACGTGGCCTGGCTAGGCCCTTGAGGATGAAGTGTGAGGAGTCTGTTCTAAAACATTAAGATCCCCCAAACTAGTTCCAACCGCATCATTTACATTTAGTAGATCACTCAGTATTAGCTTAAAAGGCAGAGCAAGGCACTTACCAGCATGAGGATCTCTTCCTGTTGACGGGTGAAGATAGTGGGCGCCATCTTTATGCTTCTTCAAGGCAGCAGATAAGTGAAACCCCAGCGGTTTCCTGGTTCCGCACGAACGTACGTCCGTACGAGCGCGTAGTCGTGCGCATAGGCGTCAGACGCTGGGCGCATGATTTAAAGGTCCCTGCACCCAAAGCTCATTCTCTTTGAGCTTTTGGACAAAATGGCACCAAAAAAGGCAGCAGCTAAACGCGCCCAGCAAAGCCAGACCTCTGAGGGCCCAACAACCAGGTCCCAGCAACGACCGAAGAAGCTAAGGTCCCAGAAGGCCCAGAAGGCAAGTACCACCTCGGTCCCACCAAGGGACACTGGACCCTCCCTTTCCCAAAAAAGGGCCCCAAAGGCACGTGCCCCTGCGGCCAAAAAACAGGCCACAGCAGCCACCACCACCTCTGCCCCCAGAAGAGGCCGCCCAAGGGAGCCCACACCACCCATGCTTTCAAGCCGGGCACTTAGCCAACCCAGGCCCCACAGCAGTGCCCGAAGCACATCCAGCCCGCACAGAAGGGCCCAAAGCCCATCCAGCCCGCGCAGAAGGGCCCGAAGCCCATCCAGGCCGCGCAGAGGGGCCCGAAGTCCATCCAGCCCGCGCAGAGGGGCCTGAAGCCCATCCAGGCCGCGCAGAGGGGCCCGAAGCCCATCCAGGCCGCGCAGAGGGGCCCGAAGCCCATCCAGGCCGCGCAGAGGGGCCCGAAGCCCATCCAGCCCGCGCAGAAGGGCCCGAAGCCCCCAACCTGGCACCAGCCGGGAACATAGCCCCCGACCTGGCACCAGCCGGGAACATAGCCCCCGACCTGGCACCAGCCGGGAACAGAGCCCCCCAAGAGGCCAAAGAATGGCCGCCCGGACCACATCTACACCTGGAAGTTCGGTGGGCAGCCATGCAAGAACACCCAGTCCCTTGGCCAGTCCAGTCCAGTCATTGGGAAGCCAGCAATCCGTCCATTCCCCTACCCAGCCCCAGGCCATAATGTCACCACATGTGTCTGCACACATGGAGGAGCAGCCAAGCCAACCATCTGGCCGCACATTGCGCCGCGGCCAGTTGAGTGGGAGATTCTCCCATGACCAAAATATGGCATTGGCTAGTGGCCTTACATTATACTATGACGAGCTCTATGGGAGCAAATCAAAACACACCACGAAGCAGCGCAAGATGGAATTGTTTGAAACCATCCTACGACAAGTAAATGCAGCGGGGGAAGAGAGGAAAGATGTGCCACAAATTCAAAAGAAAATCTCGGATCTGAAATATGCTGTACGTCAAAAAGAGATTAAAAGGCATAATTACAGGTAAATAAATGATGTTTCCAAATATAAGGTTTAGGATGTACTGTATGCACCTTTTCTGAGTACAAAACGTTTTTCTCTTTTCAGCATGAAAACTGGAGGTGGCTTTCCTACCAAATTGGAGTTTACCCCTGCTGAGGAGATTGTGCTGGGCCTTCTCCATCCGGTCGCGGTCGGTGGCCATGCGGGTCTAAGGGACACAGACTCACCGACCCGTACCCATGGTGAGTACTCTTAATCTGCATGTTTGCCTGTTTGCTACAAAATATAAAGGTCACTAGTAACAAGATGACGGTATGGCCCTATGGTGTGGCTTGCTTTGGCTCGCACTACTGTGCCTGTTTGTGTCCTGTTTTGGTCCCTGTGAATCACACATTTAGGACCACATACATTATGTAAAAGACCAATTAACCCAAAATATTTGTCAACTAACGAAGTTTATCCTGAAAAGTTTTAGATTTGGACTCAATCACAAAACACACAACATTAGGGATGTGTTGGCTATTTGTTGTGTGAGTTGTGTTTGAGGTAACAATTTAATGACACACCCCCAAACATATCTGACCTAGAGCAGCGAGACTCAACTGGCGGCCCGGGGTCCCAATGCGGACCTTGGCACCAGATTCCCGGACCCCTGCCCAGACAGCACTGCACTCAGTTACTTCTGTGTTGACGTGCTCAGAGCTGCCCCCTTGATCGGCGATGTAGTGGTTGGTCTCCTGCCCAATGTCATGGCTCCCTGAAACATAGCATTGCAATATGAAGTACTGCACAGGAAGTGGAATTGCAAGGTACACAGTAACTTGGTGCATCTTTCTCTTGGTCCAATCCTGTCCCGCTGCCCCAGCTCGGCCCCATCTGCCACAGTCGCACCATCTGCCCCCCCCCCACATAAGCCCCATACATTTCTAACATATTTGCTCCATCCATCCCATCACCATCAATTCCTGACCTCCCACCTTTAGCCATCCAATCCCTGTCCCCTCAGCTCTGCCCCATCCAGCCCAGCAAGGGCAAGCAGCCTTTATTAGTTTGCACTTGGCAATCTCCAGCCCCTCCCCCAGTGTGTTTATTTCTAACTAGATACCCCCTGCGACAGCCCCATGCCCAGACATTCACCTCTCACCACATACCTTTAAATGCACCTTTACAAGAAGTGTTTGAGTACCCCTGACCTAGAGAATGGTAGTCAAATTCCAAATAGTTGCTGTGCAAGTAGTATGCTGACTGGGTACACTTCCTGACTTTGAAATGAGGTCAGTTAGCAGTTTTCTCGAGCCATTGCACCTATCTAAAATTGCGTGTATTTTAACAATTGTCCCCATTGCTGTAGAGTTGCTTAATATTACAAAAAGTGGCTTTTTTTAGTAACTAAAAAAAACATGCTTATGTGTGTGTTTACCTGGTTTTGTTTTCTCTTCTTCAGCCCAGCATGACCCCTCAGCAAGGGTAAACTCACCCCCCAGGTTGCTTATGCCTACCAGGTTCGTACAGCATAGGAGCCCAGATCCGAGATTTCCGGTAAGTTAATTTAGTACCATAAATACTAACAAGTGCTTAAGCATGTGTTAAACTGATGGAATCCCAAATTTGGATGCCAACTTACCCTTTTTTTTTATATGTCCCTACAGACCCGCACAATCATGGAAGATATCATGGAAATGGAGGAAGCTGATGTCTCCCTGCAGGGCACGTCCGATGACCTCCCCCTGGGTCCCAATCTGGAACTGCTCCCTAATGTTTCTCTGGCCAATCCTCAGCAGCAGAGTGAATCTCCACCCATTGCGCATGCACATGGGGAGACTGACACAACAGTCCCCAGTGTTCACTCTGCTGCTGAGGATTTGCAAAGCATGCCTGTTGCTGTTGAGGGGACGACACCACGCGGCAGGGCACGCCCAAGAGCCAGGGTAATTGTGCGGCGGACTCCATTACGCCGCCCCACAATTTCCCAGGGGAGGCAGAGTGCCCTGCTTCAATTATGGACCCAAGAGAGGGACTCGTATGAGGCACAGCTCGTTAATGAGCGTGAGGAAAGGCATGCCGACATGGTCAACATCAATACCAGCTTACAGGGCATCCTCGCGGAGTTGCGTACCCTCAACAGCAACATGGTAACTGCAAGTAATGGCATCCAGTCAGCCATGGCTGAGATGACCAATATGCAGAGAAACATTATGGAGCAGTTTCAAATTCACAATGCAGCCATGGCCCAGGCTAGGTCCCATCCCCACGGACCTCCACCTGGGTATTATGGGCAGCCACCCTATTAAGCCATGATTGTGTGGGACATCTTTTCTCTTACCCCCCACTGTATTTACTTGTATTTTTAGGTTTCAAACAATCCATTTTGTGTTGCTCATGCAGGTTGTGTTTTGTATTTGCTCCCATATAGCTCCTTAGAGTAATGATTAAGGCCACTAGCCAATGCCATAGGTCTATGTGGAGTGTATCTGGCCACTTATGGCTTGAAATATGTATTTGGTTTGTGCTCCTCCTGTTTGCAGACATGTTTGTGTGACATTATGGCCATGCCCAAATATCCCTGGGCACAGGCAATATTAATGACTGGACTAGGCTGGCCTTTGGACTGGGTGTCCTTGTTTGGTTGTGCCACTCACTTCCAGGTGTAGATGTGGTCTTTTTTTTTTTGGTTATATCATGCCTTTTTAACCACAGTTGTATGTGGAATGTTTTATGTTAAGCCAAATAACTATAATTATACAAAGTAAAAAAAAAATTAAATTTACTATACTTGTGGCGTTTTTAGTGGAAACACAGTTTAAATCAGCTTGGGCTAAACCAGATCCTTTTTGGTTTAAGAGGTGTAACAATGCAAATATCAAGCTAAGTAAACAACATGAAATACATTAGGCAACAATTAAGGGAAAAATTTTTTAATTTAAGGTAATGCCACATTACGGCAAAACAACATATTGAACAAAAAGGCTAAGACAGACACACAGAATGTTGCAAAACGAAATTAAATTAACTAAAATGCTGCAATATCAAGTTTGCTCGAACTGATTGTCCAGACTCACTGGGTGGGCCAACATAATTTTCGCCATCATCCTCTAGGGCTGTAGAGGGCAGACTATCCACATAACGTGGTACACGTTCTAGTATAGCAAAATTGTGCAAAACAGCACATGCCATGATGATGTCGATCACTTTTTTGGGATCATATTGCAGGGCGCCCCCAGTATGGTCCAAACAACGAAAACGGGTCTTCAACAGCCCAAAGGCCCTCTCCACAACAGCCCTGGTCTTGCGGTGCGCACGGTTGTACGCTTCCTGAGAGGCATCCTGGGGCCGCAGCACAGGCGTCATGAGCCAGGGGAGAAGTGGGTACCCGGAATCACCTTAACAAGACAATGAAATTTCATAAACATTAAAAAGGCAAGACAACAAACACAAAGAATTTGACATATATCCAAATGATGTAAGGTAAAGGGCGTAAAAATACAACCAGGGCACATTTGCAAAATAACTATTGCCACTAATGGAGTACATAAATAAAAATGCCGCTTAAATATACAAAAGAATGATAAAACATCTGCACGGGCAAGGGCAGTTAGAATTTACAGATATTTTGGGTTTTCGGACATGTTACAATTAGGATGCTGCTGAGGGCCACTCAACATTTATATAAAGAATACAATGTATGCAGTTTAAGTCCACTTTGACATTTAAAGACCAATACTACAAAAGGAACCTAAACTAACAGATACTTGGGTATCAACTCACAACCAATATATTTTGGGACATGGAACTAGGGCCACTCAACATTTATATAAAGAATACAATGTATGCAGTTTAAGTCCACTTTGACATTTAAAGACCAATACTACAAAAGGAACCTAAACTAACAGATACTTGGGTATCAACTCACAACCAATATATTTTGGGACATGGAACTAGGGCCACTCAACATTTATATAAAGAATACAATGTATGCAGTTTAAGTCCACTTTGACATTTAAAGACCAATACTACAAAAGGAACCTAAACTAACAGATACTTGGGTATCAACTCACAACCAATATATTTTGGGACATGGAACTTACAGACATCCTAACTAAAGGGAAAACATTCTGAAGGACAAAGTGAGGCAAGCATTTTGGTTTGGAGTTCCGAAAAGAAGACCCAACTAAAATGCAGTTTCAGGCTTATGTAAAGAATACAAAAACAGAAATATCCACAAATAACAGATTAATCTGAAATGTAATACCAAATAAATAGGACACACTTACCGAGCAGCAATGCACCCGAAAATTCACCTGACTCAAATCTCCGAAACAACCCAGATCGTCTGAGTATATAGGAGTCGTGCGACGGTCCTGGGTAGCCGGCAAGGACACTCAGAAAACGCATGTCCGGCCCAACCACGGCCTGGACATTAAGGGAGTGTCCCATTTTTCGATTCCTTAAGGGAAAAGCATACAAAAAGGGTAATTGATAATTGAAAAAAGGATCAAAAATGTAAAACATGTCTGCACTCTATTGGAAACTACTAATGAAAAGCCTAAATAAGGCATGTACACAAATGAGCCAAAAATAAATATGCTGCCGCAAAGGAAAACAGGTTACATTACACGTTGGGCAACATAATAAGCTAAAACAAAATATCAATACCTATATATATACTCGTCGGCTGCCCTAGGTACAAGTGCCACATGTGTGCAGTCAACAGCACCAATAACGTTGGGCATGTCGGCCACATTATAAAAACCAAGCTTAATGGCGTTTCTGGCTGCCATATCATCCGGAAAAAAAATATATTTTGGAGTTATGGCAGCCATGCCTTCCAAAAATTTAGATAGTGCGCGGCTCAGCGTAGGCTGGGACATCCCCACGGAGAGGGCACCCAGCCTCTGGAACGAGCCGTTCGCCAAAAATTGCAGGCAGCCAAGCATCTTGGTCATACCTGAAATTGCTTGCCCCTTCCTTGTGGTGCGGGCTAACCATGGCCGCAGCTCACTATATAATTTATGCAGGGAAGCGCGATTAAGCCTGGTCAGCTCGAACAGCTCAACATCATTCATGCTATCGATGTTCATGCGACGATGCAGGGGCAATCTGCTCTCAGACATCTGGATCAACTCAATGCCAAAAAGCATAAGCCCTTGATGTGCCACAAACTCGCTCCTCTCCATCCTACTCCCGAGGCCAAATAGCTGCCGGCAAACATTTCGTAAAGCAGCTCTTTAATGGGCTTCAAAACAATTAGCAATCACCTCTCTGAATTGGTCGCAAGCCCATGTGAAGGACGTAAAAAATAGGATCTGACGCAAATAATACGATTTTGACGGGAAAAAGACACGAACTAACGCAAAATATACGATTCCCGTACGAAATGCGTATGTTCATATACGTCTATGCGCGAACGATCGTGCAAATACGAAATGGGCAAAAAAACAAGAAAAAATGACAAACACCCACCCAAACTTACGATTCTCGATACGAAATCAATTAACTTTTGCTCTTTGAATCGAGGGGAATGACTCAAGCACACCCACTCCTTCCAGTTCAATAGAGGAGGCAGGCCTCAACATGTCTCCTCAATTGAAGTTAATAGAGTGGGCATGGTTAGTTGCCTTTTTTTTTCTCTAAATATCGAATTTGACTTAACAAAAACAACCTTGCATAGCCCTTAGATGACCTTTAAATGCCCTACAGCGTTTGATATGCTGCATAAAGTGCGTGACACTGCTGCTGCTCACCTCCATGCACTGCAGAGGAACTTTGACCTTCCCACCCATGGCCTCATATGTAACTCGCCCCCCAGGGGGAATTCCACGTTGTATATGTTGGAAAGGGTGTGTGAGCAGCAGTAGGCAATAGTGGAGTTCCAGCTCCAAAATGCCTGGGTGACTCAAAGTGCAGACCAACAGAACTTCACCATCAATGAGTGGGCCTCCATGATGGACATCTGCACCGTGCTGCAGGTGACAAAATCTTAAGGTAGGCTGGCAGTTAAAGGGTTAAATATACTCATTTTATTGTAACGCAACGCTGTGCAACGCTGTATTTTTTACAAGCGCCCAAACACATAGACAATAATGGTGTAACAAACAGTCTGTTACTGCTCTTTAAAGGTTCACTCAGCCATACAAAACCGTATTATCAAATCACTCTAGATTTTAATCTGAGCTCCATACTGCCACAAAACAAGTTGGTCCGCCAACTGAATAATACATTTTATATACCGTATTTTTCGCCATATAAGACGCACCTGCCCATAAGACGCACCTAGGATTTGGGGGAAGAAAATAAGAAAAAAAAATTTTAAACCAAAAACGCACCATTACAGACAGTGTGGCATTCCCCTATCCAATTCCCATAGGCCGTGTGGGATGCCCCTATTCCACAGACAGTGTAGCATGCCCCCATCCCATTCCCCGTATATCCAGTGTGGCATCCCCCCTCCCATTCCCGATATACCCATTGGCTGTGTGGCATCCCCCTCTCCCCCCATTAGTATAGGCTGCGTGGCATCCCTCTCCCCACATTCCCATAGGCTGTGTGGCATCCCCCTCTACCCATTAGCATGGGCTGTGTGGCATCCCCCTCCCCCATTATTATAGGCTGTGTGGCCACCCCCTCCCCCATAGGCTGTGTGGCATCCCCCTCTCCCCATTCCCATAGGCTGTGTGGCATCCCCCTCCCCCCATTCCCATAGGCTCTGTGGCATACCCCTCCCCCCATTCCCAAAGGCTGTGTGGCATCCCCATCCCCCCATTCCCATAGGCTGTGTGGCATCCCCCTCCCCACATTCCCATAGGCTGTGTGGCATCCCCCTCTCCCCATTAGCATGGGCTGTGTGGCATCCCCCTCCCCCATTATTATAGGCTGTGTGGCCACCCCCTCCCCCATAGGCTGTGTGGCATCCCCCTCTCCCCATTCCCATAGGCTGTGTGGCATCCCCCTCCCCCCATTCCCATAGGCTCTGTGGCATACCCCTCCCCCCATTCCCAAAGGCTGTGTGGCATCCCCATCCCCCCATTCCCATAGGCTGTGTGGCATCCCCCTCCCCACATTCCCATAGGCTGTGTGGCATCCCCCTCTCCCCATTAGCATGGGCTGTGTGGCATCCCCCTCCCCCATTATTATAGGCTCTGTGGCATACCCCTCCCTCAATTCCCAAAGGCTGTGTGGCATCCCCCTCCCCCCATTCCCATAGGCTGTGTGGCATACCCCTCCCCCAATTCCCAAAGGCTGTGTGGCATCCCCATCCCCATAGGCTGTGTGGCATCCCCCTCCCCCCATTCCCATAGGCTGTGTGGCATCCCCCTCCCCCCATTCCCATAGGCTGTGTGTCATCCCCCTCCCCCCATTCCCATAGGCTGTGTGGCATCCCCCTCCCCCCATTCCCAAAGGCTGTGTGGCATCCCCCTCCCCCCCATTCCCAAAGGCTGTGTGGCATCCCCCTCCCCCCATTCCCATAGGCTGTGTGGCATCCCCCTCTCCCCATTCCCATAGGCTGTGTGGCATCCCCCTCCCCCATTATTATAGGCTGTGTGGCCACCCCCTCCCCCATAGGCTGTGTGGCATCCCCCTCTCCCCATTCCCATAGGCTGTGTGGCATCCCCATCCCCCCATTCCCATAGGCTGTGTGGCATACCCCTCCCCCAATTCCCAAAGGCTGTGTGGCATCCCCATCCCCCCATTCCCATAGGCTGTGTGGCATCCCCCTCCCCCCATTCCCATAGGCTGTGTGGCATCCCCATCCCCCCATTCCCATAGGCTGTGTGGCATCCCCATCCCCCCATTCCCATAGGCTGTGTGGCATCCCCATCCCCCCATTCCCATAGGCTGTGTGGCATCCCCCTCCCCCCATTCCCATAGGCTGTGTGGCATCCCCCTCCCCCCATTCCCATAGGCTGTGTGGCATCCCCCTCCCCCCATTCCCATAGGCTGTGTGGCATCCCCCTCCCCCCATTCCCAAAGGCTGTGTGGCATCCCCCTCCCCCCCATTCCCAAAGGCTGTGTGGCATCCCCCTCCCCCCATTCCCATAGGCTGTGTGGCATCCCCCTCCCCCCATTCCTATAGGCTGTGTGGCATCCCCATCCCCCCATTCCCATAGGCTGTGTGGCATCCCCCTCCCCCCATTCCCAAAGGCTGTGTGGCATCCCCCTCCCCCCATTCCCATAGGCTGTGTGGCATACCCCTCCCCCCATTCCCAAAGGCTGTGTGGCATCCCCATCCCCCCATTCCCATAGGCAGTGTGGCCCCTCTCCCCCCATTCCCACCCCCTCCCCCCATTAGTATAGGCAGGCGCCATATTAAAAAAAAAAAAAAGTTAAACTCACCTGTCCGCTGACACCGCTGCGCTGAGCGGCTGGCTCCGTGAATGGGGTGGGCGTGGCCTGCGCCGCAGCGTCGACGCAGGCCACGCCCACCCCATTCACGAGCTGGCTCTGTCCCGGCCCCGCCGCTGCGATCGCTGTCTTTTCAGGCAGCGATGACAGCGGCGGGGCCAGAGACAGAGCCCTTGCCGCTCCTCCATCTGCTGTTGTTCTGGGCACATGCAAGCACGAAGGTCCGGGCAGCGGGTGGGCGTGGCCTGCGCCGGTGCAGGCCACGCCCACCCACTGCCCGGGACCGTGCTCGCATGTGCTCTGAGCCCGGCAGCAGATGGAGGAGCGGCAGGGGCTCTGTCTCTGGCCCCGCCGCTGTCATCGCTGCCTGAAAAGACAGCGATCGCAGCGGCGGGGCTGGGACAGAGCCCCCGCCGCTCCTCTGGCCTCTCGCAGTGTGGCAGACAACGCGGGAGCGCCGGGGACGGGTGAGTTTTTTTTTTTTTTTTTTACATTCGCCCGATAAGGCGCACTGACATTTTTCCCCCACTTTTGGGGAAAATTAAGTGCGTCTTATAGGGCGAAAAATACGGTATATAGCCTAATTTATTATTTACTAACTATTTGCACAATATATATATATGTATTTAACTCAATTAACTACTATTGAATTATTGAGACAGCACCAACACTAAGCATGTTTACAAGATGCTATGTAAGGCTATAAAAGCCAGCACAACATAATGGAGTTTAATGTATCAGAAAAAATATTGTATACGTTCATCATATGTTTTTTTATCTGCACCTATCTGGTACCCAAATTAATTTTGTTCTTTGATGACCACAATAGGGCACTGAGGAAGCCACAATGGCGAAACATGTCTGCCCTGATCGGTTTTGATCATAATACCAGTAAGCTTAAAGAATACCAAACGCAGACGCTATGAATTATGAATTTATTTATGAATTATGAATTTATTTATTCAACAAGGTCACATATAATCAGTAATTTATTGTACACAAAAAATTCTTTGCTGCATCAATTGCATAATTAAATGTATCACAGCGTATGTGTAATGTCTGAACTTGTAATGAATTGTTTTTAAAAGCATGAAATAAATATGATTATAAATTTCTAAACTAATCTATTTTTGAGGTGTGGTGGGAACGCTTGGTCCTTACAAAAATTTGGGGGTTGGACCTAACCCCAGCAATTAATTTTGCAGTAGTAAATTTCATTAGGACCTGCAACTCCATACTCCCTCTACTCAAAGTGATATGTAAAAAAACAAAAAACATATTCAAAAACCTTCTTTCCGTGGAGGGTCGCTAGTTCACCAGGACACACCATAATACATGGGTTTTGTCCTGGTACAGAATGACTTAAATATACTCAACCTAAAAGGTATCGCCTTTAAAGGGTTAAATATACTCCGCCTAAAAGGTTTATTCCTCACTTTCTACAGCTCTCAATGGCTAACATGGCAAAGTGCATTATTGCTTTCAGGTGATTACCAAAATCATTTTACCACCTTTAAAAGCTTTGAGATTACAAGCAAGACTGACCAGGGGTGCACCTGTAATGAGGCCAATTGAGGCAGCTGCCTCAGGGAAGCACTGAAGAGGGGGCAGAAACTTAACTGCTTTTTTATTTAAAAAAATAAATACATATATATATATATATATATATATATATATATATACCGTATTTTTAGCCCTATTTTTAGACACACTTATTTGTCCCCAAAAGTGTGTTTGTTTGTGTGTGTGTGTGTCTGTGTGTGTGTGTGTGTGTGTGTGTGTGTGTGTGTAGGGAGGGGGGTATCGGTGCTTTCTATTGGGCGAATGTAAAAAATGAAAAATAGTAAATGCGCATATATATCGCTACTGCGCTGCTGGCCAGGCTGCCACAGCCACGGGAGGCCAGATGATGGAGGAGCGGCAGACGGGCAGGTTAACTGATCTCTGTCTGATGTCCCCCCAATCCACAATCCTCACTGTCCCCTCTGGAGGCAAGCACACCTGGCTCTGTGCAGCAGGTGGACGTGGCTGTCGCCGCAGGGTGGATCGTGGACGGCGGAGACAGTACCGACAGTGGGGACATTGGCCAGGGATCAGTTAACCTACCTGTCTGCTGCTTCTCCATCATCTGGCCTCCCGTGGCTTTGGCGGCCTGGCCAGCAACGCAGGAGCGATATATATGAGCATTTACTACCAGTGATGCTTAAGCCCCCCTCCGCGCATGGCTCTCTGGAATGCCCACAAATCTTACCTGTCGATCCTCAGCAGTGAATGCCGCCCTACGATTGGGCACCAAAAGGCCCCACCCAAGTGACTTCCAGCAGCCAATCAGGGGGCGCCAGTGAGGATCATTGGACAGGTAAGAATTGTGGGTGTCTTGGGGGGGGGCCTTTGCCGGGGGCTTCAGCATTCTGGATGCACCCTCCAGCCTGTTTGAATGTGGCTATGAATGTTATCCGGCGAACGGGTGTTGGTGCGCTTTAAGCCTTGAAGCTTTGTAGTTTGCTAAAATCCACCTAGTCAAGCCTACACAACAAAGTCTTTCTCATCTGAAACTGCTTTCTGAAAGAACATTGGATTATGTCTCAACAAAAGATCTCTTTGCAAAGATTCTATGCTGATTTTTAATGCAAATATTAATGATGAACATAAAACAATATAAAGACTCTTTTATTTACTGGCTTGGATTACCGCCAGTCCTTCTGAGTCAGTTCTCTTGGAAGAGAGATGTTTTCTTTCTATACTTAGACATCAATATGTTGCTCAAATGCTTGCATTGTTGTACGTTCCTTTTAGTAGCATCTGTGGGGAGTTATTTGCTTTTTATTCATGAGTGGCAAATAGAAGTAATTAAAATGATACAGTACTGTGCAAAAATGTTGGGCGGGTGGAAAAAATACTGCACATTAAAAATGCTTTTAAAAATAGAATTGTTTATTTTTAGCAATTAAGGAAATGCAAAGTGAATAACCACCAGTTACCGCCAAAGCAGCCTCAATTCTACTAAAGGGGTTATTTAAGGAGGGATAGCGCCAGGTAGCGCCTAGTAGCGGCAGGTAGCATCTGGTGAACACCGGGCGCTGTCGGCAAAACCACATATATGAAAGTGAATCTGGTGAGCGCCTCTAACAGCGCCATGTAGTGTCCGATGTATTATTACAGGCGACTCAGCGTATAGAGCCAGCGCTCTAGCTTCCAGAGCGCCAGGTATTACCTTTCGCTCAGTGTCGCTCTCCCATACATTTCAATGGCCGTTCATTTGCTTGTGTTTAAACAGCGTGCTTGACTATTTTTTTTTTGCTCATATCATTGTGTGACCTCTCCTGGCTGCAAACCCTTTTAGAAACTTTTTTTGACTTTTTATATTTTTATGCAGAATTGTCATTACAGGTCTGGCACCAAAGTGCTAACGTCACAGTGTTAAAACAATGTCATTCCATGTGTTTTCGCTTTGTTACTGGTGGATATGTGTTCAAAAACAGACTTTAATCACACAGCGTCTGGCGCTCTATGCTATAGTGACCAGATTTAGACGCCAACGCTGCGTGTGTCCTTATTTGTGTCCAAGTATGGTGTGGAGAGCTAAGAGTCAACCGCACTGAGCTGGCGCTACCTCTCTCTCGCTGCAGCGCATTCCTCAATGCGGGCCAGGTTACTATAGCGACTGAGGAGCTCTGTTACAGCGCCCGATACCCGCTTAGAGCATCTACTAGCGGTCGCTATAGGCGCCGCTATACAGACCCTCATCTGCCGATACCTGGCGTTAATAGTGAATCAGCCTCCAGGTATATTTACACACAAGTTTTGAAAGTACTCAGCAGGAGAGCCTGTTCCAAACATCTTAGAGAACTAGTAATCACTGATCACTGAGAAAAAACACAACAGAAGCAATTATAAGAACATTGCATTTAATATAGAAAATAGCCCTCACAATGTATTTGATATAATCGTTCAGTCTGAGTAATTTTGGTAACACACTTGGCCATGTGTTAGCTAAAACAATACTACTTTGGCAAACACATGATCAAGCCACATGATGTTTTAAAGTAGGGGTACACCAGAAGAGAGGCTACTGTGAAAGAGGCCACAGGGCCACTTCACAACCATATCAGGTTTCATCTATTCCTAAAATGATATATGCATAAAACACTATTTGCATATACTTTATTAAGCAGACTAAAGCAATTTTTACCTCGGCTATGCCCGAGTGCCACATCTGCAGCTTATGTGGAGGAGGTGCCGGCTCTATGATGCCCTGAAAAACGTTTCGAATTGGAAAGAAAATTTGTAATAACAACAATGTAACAATGGAAAAAAAAAGCCAAACTAAGAAGTCCACTCACCAGGGGATGAGCTGCTGCTTGGATCCCAGGGAGGGCTATGAGGTGGAGGTGAGGTGCCTCCACTCCTCACAATGGGCCCAGCAGAGCCCAAACCCAATGGGCCACCCTCCTCCCTCTCACTCCCTGATCCCTCAGGGAGTGTTGTTTCTATGAGTGTGGTGGAGTCCCTTGCCTCCTCCCCACTGGGACTCCCCACTTGAGAGTGGCCACAGGGGGCTTGGGACTGCGTCCGATTGTGAGGAGCTGAGGCTCCACACTGCCTTCACCCCAGCAGCACACTCCACGGGGGTGTCATCCCCTTCCTCCCCTGGGTCCTCTACGTGGGATCGCCGAGAGGGACCCTCCCCCGCAGACTCATCCGACCCAACCACACGTCTGCGGGGGAGGATACCCTTCCCGTGTTTACCCAGGGGAGCACGCTTATCTGTAGAGAGGGAAAAAAAACAAAGGAAAAATGGTAAAATATCAGCAGATTAATGTGGACATATGTAAAAATAGTGTGTGTGTATGTGTGTTGAACTTACTAAATGCGCAGGCATCATAGAGCCGGTAGACGCCCTCATTGTCCCGGCACCCGGTTTCTTCTTGAAGCGCCGGGACACGGTGGCCCTCACCTCCTCCACTATGCTGCTCTTAGCACTCAGGGCATAGTCATATTCTTTTATGCAGAAATTCTAGAAGTATAAAAAATTTTTTAAAAATCTATATTTTAGATAACAATATTTTACATTACATTAACATATTCATATTCAAAATTATACATTAGTGGACAATGTACAAATTATTTTTTAATCCATTAACCTGCCATAAAGGGCTTGTGGATTTCATAATTTCAATTATAAATTTCAATTATATTAAAACTACAAAAGAAAATTGATAAAAAATATTAATTAAAATATTAATTAAAATATCATTTTACAAATGTTTCCAAAAAAAATCTACTTTAAATAAATACTTTTCTATATTGTGAAAGATATGAAAATGGATTAAAAAAATATTAAGCATTAAACATTTAAAGCAGCAGGAAAAAATAACACATTGAAAGATTGCCACTACAGAGTACATAATGCATTAAAACACATTTCATTTTAACACTTACTTTCACAACTTTACCATTAACATTGGGAGCAGCTGAGACCTACAATGCGGCCAGTGCCCATGTGAGTGCGAGTGTCCAATCCTGCGTCCGTGTTCCCGGTTAAATGTA
Organism: Gastrophryne carolinensis; assembly: GCA_027917425.1. Lineage (NCBI taxonomy): Eukaryota > Metazoa > Chordata > Amphibia > Anura > Microhylidae > Gastrophryne > Gastrophryne carolinensis. Next base: position 48,978,986 of record CM051234.1, on the reverse strand, counting down.
AGTATTGTGGGCGGACCAACATCTGCGCTCGTTAGCAGGGAAAAGAGTTTTTGTCCAATTTAACATTGTGCCACAACGAACAACAAGCTTTGTGTTATAAGAACATTTACACATTTTTCTGCATCATCATCACCCGGGCACGCGTCAGTGCGCTCTAATGCACAGATTAGGGTTCCCTGGCATACTGTGCAGGAGTGACTTCCCCGGCTGCGCAGGTGTGGGTACCCCGGCACATTGCGCAGTGCGCTTGACACTGCACGGCTGTGAACGGTGACCGCACTGCACAGGGGCAGGTGGCAGCAGCAGGTATTGCTCAAGCCTTAAATAAAGAGGCAATGGCTCACATGAGATCTCTGTCAGCTGACAGGGGAGAGCCAATCAAAGGATCCTGGGGCCTTTATAATGGAGCTGTAGGCCTTGGATTAGTGCCGGAAGATTCCTGTGTTTCATATTGCTGACGCTGTGTCCCTTGTAACCGTGAATAGTATTACATTGGACTTCCTGATCTCAACCCGACTTTCTCTTCGGACTCTGTTTCTTGGATTAACCCATGTCTGCCTGCTTCCACATGTATGATCCAGCTTGAATTCCCGCCTGCCTTTCCTGCTAGCCCGGTAACCACTGCTGTCTGCTTGTCTCCCCTGAGAATGACCTGGGACCACCCAAGCAGCAAACCGATCCACCCTTGGGGGGGGGGCTGTAGGGAAGACTGGGGTGGTTCTTAGACACGAGCGACGTGACTGCGTGACACCAGTATAAATGCCTTTAAAGAGGCACAACTGACCTTCTATCCAAATTACATGCCTTTAAAGAAGGCCAGTATGTAGCATACCTACATACTGGCCAACCAGTATGTAGCATACCTTTTGTATGTCGGCATCTTCCAGATCGCCTACATCCTGCTGCTTTTTCCATCCCCCAACATCTTAGCCACTTCTGCCAGGCACTGGGGGCTTAGCCGTGCTGAGTCTTTGCTGTGCTGGTGCCCCTGCCCTCACTAGCCACTCTGGAAATCTCTTGGCTTTTTTGAATGTCCTGTAGCTGCTCTGGAAGAGCGGAGCGTAAACTACTCTGCACAGACACAAGATTTTGGCGATGGCGCAATGCATCTTAGGATTGAAGACTGAAAAGAGATGGTGATTTCCTACATATAACGCCCAGAGAAGAATCGATGGGCGCAGAAGGAAGGGCGGAAGACAGGTAAGTTTAACCTGCTGATTAATCAATTGGAGGATTAAAGGGAATGGAGGGCGAAGTTTGTTTTTTTTTTTGAGAACTCCCCAGACTTTCCAATGTTCCTCTTTAAGAGGTTCCGGCGATAACGTAACTGAAAATGGTTCTTAAAAATCATCTGTATTTTTAGTTGTTTATATGGTTGAGTTCCTTCTAGATTCTGTCTGTAAATCTGCTGAAGTGTGTTTGTACAAAGATAGAAACAACGTTTTATGTTTCATCAATAAAAGTCCATTTTTGGGTGGTTCTTTGGATGTATGACAGAAACAAGCTTGGAATCCTCTGAATCCTCTCCAGTGGTATACAAATGCTATATTTTTTCTGAGAAAATAGATTCATTAACATATTTTTATTTGCTCTAGTTTTTCCATTGGATAATAATGCCCTGGAAGGTGGGGCGCTGGTGGGCATCAGAGAGGACCTAAAGTCTATTCCTATCACTTTCTACCTGCCAAGGCCAATATGGGTTAGAAATAATAAAAAGGACCTGCTTGGCACTGGGCTTTCCACTTCCAGCTGTCACGTGATTTGTAAGTGACTCAATAGTCACCCAGCAATGCTCCAGCAGTGTTTGTTACTAACAGTGGTTGCTGTCCAGGATCCAAGTGCCCAACTTCTTCTGAGGGACCAGGTGTTGAGCGCATGGCAGGGGAAAGTTTTTTTTTTCACCATGCAAATATTCAGCAAAGGGGAGACCCACCAAAAAGAACATTGACTCCATAGACCTAAATGTCTGTAAATTCATCTAGGTCACCCCCTCGGACCGTTCGCTGCCGCACCTGCCTGGTCTCTTTCCGACCGCATGCTGACCACCCCCAAATTCAAAAATTTTGGAGGGAAAAATCTAAGAACGAAGAAACCAGCAACCAGCGCCTGTAGAAAAACAAAGGACTGGCATACCCACAGGCAAGTGATAACAGCCCGGGATTTTTTAAAGGGACATACACTGCTCGTTATGAGTCAGACTATGTGAGATATTCTTGGTGTGCCACACACCCCGCTTCACTTCTTAAATATTCATCACTTCATGGGTTAATCCACCGCAGGTGACGTAGTGCAGAGAGGAAGTCTTGTAACGAGCCCCCTTCCGGCCCATATATACCTGGTACCTCCCTTCAATCACCAGTATTTTTTCTCTCTGCTTGCTGACAAGTCAGAAGTTGGAAGTCTCCTGCTTACCCCGCCACCCCCCTTTTGGTCTATTTCTGCCCGGTTTGAGTTTGTATACCTTTATGGTGAAATAGGAAGCCTCCCAGCCTTGGCTGCTCACCGGGCAAATGGTAGATGGCACTTTAAGTGCCTAGGAGCTTATCTCCTACCGCTCGACCTCATGCGTGGGGCAATGCGGCGAACCGGCATGGTGATCCGGAAATGGGATGCCCCTGTCCCGAGGGTCCCCGTAGCCCCTTTCTCTCCCGTTCGGTCCCTTCTCCCTTCACTATGGGGGGAGGGGGGGGGTGGTGAGGGTGTGCTTTAGTATGTGTGTTTCACTGTATCACTGCATGTTAACATATATGTCATGTTTATACATTCACTGTAGCATGTGTATATTTTGGGTCTGCTTTAGGGCAGCTTGCGCTGGGTATGGGCTGGCCACTTCTCTGGCAGTTGGTTGCTTGTGGCCCCCTACCCCTCCCCCCTCTCCCCTCTCCCCTCTTCTCGCCTGGCATTCATTGAGCTTTGCCAGCACATGCGGTTTTTACCCTCCCCCCTCCGCCGCCTGGGCGCGCGTGCTGTGATCAGCTGTAAAGCGTTCCAGCTGATCGGCGTGGGGGGGGGGGGGGCGGGCCCAGCGTCCCAGCTTCCTTCAAAACAGGAAGGCACGTGGGCGCACGGCCGCACTTTGTCTTCTGCCGGCTCATGGCTGCTGGCTGCAGGCTTACCGGCTGATTGCTGTACAGGTAAGCGGCCCCTCCCGTTGGGGCCGTTAAATGGGGGATATTGTTTAATAATACAGTGAGAAATCACTATTATCAAGGGGGCGTCATTTAAGGGCACTTGGTGCCATACTTATATGTTATACACATGTGAAGGATCTGATGGTTGTTTTCTTGCCTTGCAGATCCTGGGATCCCTGCTTATGCTAGCCCTCCGGCTCTATGTGCCTGGCTAATTATTGGGATTGATTTGAATGTTTATATACATAGACTATATATAAATATATATATATAGTTTCTATTAAAGGGGACCTAAACTTAAAAAAAAAAAAAAAATTTATATAAATCCTCCCTTCCGGGACATTACTAAAATAAAGGGGGCATCCCGGGTCGGCTTATGCCTTAAAAGTCCCATTATTGCGAATACCATAAATCACCATATGGAGGCTTCCGTAGATTCCGGAAACGGTTCTGCTGTTCCGTTTGGGGGGTGCGTAGGTTGTGGGGTTCCACTCCCAGCTGATGATATCTTTATTTGCATCCCTTGTGCAAAACAGACTATTGCGCGCCAGTCCGTTGCTTCGGCTGCGGTGCCATCGCATCCTTCATCATCTCCTACCTCTCCATCCCTATTCCGAACCCCGCATGACAAAAGCGTTATCCTTTTCCACCAGAATTGGTGAGGCTGTGGTCTGTCCCTCCGGACGTCGATACCCCTGTACTAGGACTCTCCAGCTCGGCTATGGTACAATCTGCTGAGACCACTACCCCCAAAGATGGGGAAGATCGCAGGATTGACCAATACGCTCGACATGGTTTTATCTATTCCGGGTCAGCATTGCGCCCGGTATGTGCTTCAGCCCTTCTTCTATTGGCAATTAAGTCCCTAATTCAGGGGCTATATGAGGATCTTGATCCCGCTTGCAAACAGTTCACTGCACTTAAGCAGTGTGAATCTTTTGTGGCTTATGTCCTGGCCGCTCAGGACGATACGCTGACTATGAGTAGCAAGGCGGCAGCTATGCTGGTGGCTATTCGCAGGTCAGTATGGCTGCGTCAGTGGTCAGCAGACACGGCTTCCAAAAAGGTACTCACAGCTCTCCCCTTTTTGGGGTTGCGTCTGTTTGGGGAGAAAATTGATTCAGTCGCAAAAGATGGTAAGATGCCACAACGCAAAAGGCCTCGTGGTCCCTTCAGGGGGACAAGTTCCGGTAGGCCTTCCTTTCAAAGGTTCGGAGCGGGCAAAGGTACGTCCTTTCCCGCTACCAGTGGCGCAGGTTGGACTCGGGGGAGGGGCCGTGGCCGGCCCACTCAGTCCTGGGGCACCAAGCCCAAGCCTGCTGATAAGCTCACTCAGCAATGAGGGGCTGCCCTCACCCGTGCGGGTGGGGGGACTATTGCGACACTTCTACCATTTGAACCTTGTGGTTCTAGGCAGATGGATCCAGGAGGTAGTGTCGACAGGTCACAACCTGGAATTCGAGTCTCACCCTCCCTCGCGGTCCATTCAGGGGTCGGTTCATCCCGGCCTGAACTCTCATCAAGACGGAGTGTGTCTTTCCTTTGCCCAAATTCACACAAGAACACTTCAGCTATTTTTGCTAGCGTGTTGGGTCCAGCAGCCTCTGTTGTTGGAGCAGTCCTTCCGATTGTCCTCCCGTGTACGGCAGTTCCTCCTGTGGTGATTGGTCTCGACCAATCTTGTACAGGGCAGGTCTTTCCTGACCCTCCCTTGGAGAGGTGTCACCACGGACACCAGTCTGTCGGGATGGGACAGATTCCGGAAGGAGCTGTGGCTTCAGGGGCAGTGGAGGCCCCACTTACCCATCAGAGAAATGTCCCTGATCCAGACATGGGCAGTGTTCCATGTTCCCTGTCTCTCGGCGGTTTACATTCCAGAGGTGATGGAACAGGTAGCGGACCGGTTGAGCAAGTGCTCTCCCCGTCTGGAAGAATAAGCTCTCCATCCTCGGGTGGTTCTCTTATTGTGTCTCCAATGGGAGACTCCGGAGGTGGGCCTGTTGGCCCCTCATCACTATCACAGGCTCCCGAGCTTCGTGTCACTCTCCCGGGATCCTCTGGCTCTGACAGTGGACGTCAGGTCCCTGAACTGAGAAGCTCTGGGATTTCTATACCTGTTTCCTCCGTGGCCCTTGCTGGGCAGAGTTCTTCAGAAGTTTGCTCTGGAAAGGGTGTACGCCGTTCTCATGGCCCCAAGGTGGCCAAAACGAATAAGGTTCGCAGACATCATTTGGCTGGCAGTGGACCAGTTCGTTCTGCCTCTTCGGTCCGATCTGCTCACTCAGGGTCAATTGTGTTACCCCAATTTACCAGCGCTGGGTTTGATGGCCTGGCTGCTGAAACCTCCATCCTGAAGGAGGAGGGTCTTTCTGATTCAGTCATTAAGACTCTGATCAGTGCCCGGAAGAAGTCTTCTTCCATCACCTACTATAGGACTTGGAAAGCCTATATCACTTGGTGTGAGATCTTTTCCTTGTAGGGTCCTTTCGGTCCCCAGGATTCTGGAGTTTTTACAATCAGGGCTGGACTCTGGTCTCCAGCTAAGTACATTGTAAGGGCAGGTCTCTGCCTTATCTGTTTTTTTTTCAGAAGCGTGTTGCGCTTAAACCTTTAGTTAAAACTTTTTTCCAGGGGGTTACGCATGTGCGGCCTCCCAGGAAACCATTACTCCCTGTTTGGGATTTGAATTTGGTTCTTTCGGCTCTTCAGGCTCCTCCTTTTGAGCCTTTGCAAGATATTGCTTTGTCTACCCTGACTCAGAAGATTGTCTTCTTGGTAGCGATCACTTCTGTCCGGCGTGTCTCAGAATTGGCGGCCTTAACTATCCAGGCGCCTTACTTCGAGAGGCATCAGGATAAAGTGGTCTTTCGGTTCAAGCCAGACTTTCTTCCTAAGGTTGTTTCTGCTTTTCATTTGAACCAAGATATTGTTCTTCCCTCCTTGTGTCCTAATCCTAAGAATGACAAAGAGAGGGTTTTGCATTGTTTGGATGTAGTACGCTGTGTTAAGTACTACTTGATTATCACGTCTCCTTTCCGTAGGGCGGATTCCTTTTTTGTTGTGCCTCATGGGCCTAAGAAGGGTTTGGCACCAGCCAAATCTGCCATTAGCAAGTGGATAGGTCAGGCCGTTACTGCGGCCTATTCTGCTAAGGGAAGAGTTCCCCCTTTTCGTATTACTGCTCATTCCACTCGCGCTGTTGGGGCGTCTTGGGCTTTTCAGCACCAAGCTTCTGTTGAACAGGTTTGTAAGGCCGCCACCTGGTCTTCTGTTCACACTTTTTCTAAGTTTTACAAAGTTGATGTGCGGGCCTCAGTGGATGCTGTTTTTGGCCGCAAAGTTCTGCAGTCATATAAGTTATGCTTCACCTGGCCTTGAGATGCCCTTCCCTTGTGGACACTGCTTTTGGATGTCCCATGAAGTGATGAATATTTAAGAAGTGAAGCGGGGTGTGTGGCACACCAAGAATAATACCATTTTGTGAGTACTCACCTGAAAAATGGATATTGTTGGTGTGCCACACACCCCGCTTCACACCCGCCCTTTTCGGTATTACCGAAGCATTTATATGGTGAAGCCCTTTTTTATTTATATCAAAATTGATTTTGGAGGTTACTGGTGGAATACTGGTACCTTGTTTTACTTTGAATATACTGGTGATTGAAGGGAGGTACCAGGTATATATGGGCCGGAAGGGGGCTCGTTACAAGACTTCCTCTCTGCACTACGTCACCTGCGGTGGATTGACCCATGAAGTGATGAATATTTAAGAAGTGAAGCGGGGTGTGTGGCACACCAACAATATCCATTTTCAGGTGAGTACTCACAAAATGGTATTTTTAGCCCTGGCCGCACCGGTTCAGTGGCTAAACTACACTGTGGTATGTCACAGAGGGCTACACCCAGATCTCTAAAATAAAAAATTGTCCGTAGACTAACAATCTATCTAGCACACTCTGTCCAGTGGTTCCCCAGGGAGGAAACACAAAGAACTGAGGTAGACAGGAAGGGGTGGGACTTTCAGGCTCTGTTCAGTTTGTGTCTCCGCCCAGGGAGTAGAGCCTTCTCTCTTCGTGTGGTCATGCTGAAGTATGAATCGGAAAAAAACAAAAAACAAATCAATGATTAATATAACAGTAACTGCTCTCTGTACGTTCTAGGTTGTGGGTGACGAAAGAAATCACAACAATGAGAAGGTATAAAAGATTGTATTGTGCACAGACTTTACAGACAGTATAGGTATCACAGAAATTAAACAATTACATAAACAATGTACTATTACTATTTACAATTGCCAGCTCCCAAATAGGCCTTAACTTACTTGCTCTTAGTTACCAATACAAGGCCCTTGTACATGTGCGTCCTTTCTCCTCCTTGGTCCCCTCCCAACTGCCCAAATATTTCCCATAATCTTTCCAGGACAGCTCACTTCCTGTTGGAAAGGACTAGCCCCTCCCTTTAGCCAGCCCGTCTACTCACCAAAGGATTTCATGGCCTAGTTTAGATATTTTAAATGTATATCATTAAATAATTAATATTTTATGGGAATTCTTTATTCCTTACAGTGGTATTTACATTGTTGTAATTAGCTTAGGATCATAGACTCCTTATATCAATTGCAGTTTTAGAGCTATTATTTTCACATTTGCTTGGGGATAGGTGTTAAAACAGCACAGCATGTGGCACACAGTTCTGTTAATATTCTGATCTGGCTTTCCATGACTATCTGAGGGCCTTATTTATCAAGGAATAGCGACAGATAGCGACAGATAGCGACTGGGGAGCCGGCCAGTAAAGCCAGGTACCGCAACTAGAACGCCGACTCCCCTCCACAATCACACATTTATCAAGCCGATACTGCTTAGCGACTGAGATAGCGCCACCTAGCAACTCATTCATCATTATCCCAGCCTCATCCCACAGCGCCAGCGAACATCCTTGAACAGCGACAGGTATGACCTCTCGCTACCTGGCGCTCTCCAATGCATTTCAATGGCAGAATGTATTTTAATTAATAATTATTTTTTAATATATTTTTTTTTTCAAACTTCAAAAAAAAAATCTGTGAACACTTCTTCCTTTGAAAATGTATTTTTTTTGGATTTTTAAAAAACATTTTTTTTTTGCAGAATTGATATTACAGGTCTGATTTTAAACTATTCAGGTTTGAATATTATTTCAAAATCATTCCATTTTTTTTTGGGTGGTTAGGGGATTAAAAAACTACTTTTAACACATCGCCTACTGCGCTCTGGGATTTAAACATGCATTTCACAGCGCTAGGAATTTTTAAGGCTGATTTTTTAATGAATATGTTGGGTGCCGGTCGCTATGTCCAGTCGCTATCATGCGCTCCCATACAACAGCGAACCTGTGAAATAGCGACTCAGCATCTTGTATTCAACATTACGGCACACCGACTGAGTCGCTATCATCCACCGAGCAATGGCCAAGCACAGCGACTACTAGCGGTCGCTGTCAAAATACCGCTACAGTCGCTCAACGGTCGCTATCAGTCGCTATCTGTCGCTATTAATGAATCAGCCTCCCCGTGTCTTTTGCCCTAAGCCCTGGGCAGAAAAATGTTACAGTGGAAAAAGCTAGAATAGGGACGAGTGAAACATCTATTTAACTGCCGCAAACAATGCTGCTTTAACACCATTCCCGCATCCGTTTAAACCAAGGGGGTTATTTAAGAAGGGATAGCGCCAGGTAGTGCTTTGTAGCTGTAGGCAGCATCTGGTGAACGCCGGGCGCTGTACGCGAAACCACATTTAAGAAAGCGATCTGGTGAGTGCCTCAAACAGCGCCATGTAGTGTCACATGTATTATTACAGGCGGCTCAGCGTATAGCGCCGGCGCTCTAGGCTCAAGAGCACCATGTTGTACCCGTTGCTCATTGTCGCTCTCCCATTCATTTCAATGGGCTTTCATTAGTTGTGTATAAATAGTGTGTTTGGCTATTAAAATTTGTTTTGGCTCCAATCATTGTGTGACCTCTTCTGGCTGCAAACAAACCCTTTTATACATTTTTTTAACTTCTTATATTTTTATGCAGAATTGTATTTACAGGTCTGGCACTAAAGTGTTATTGTCCCAGTAGTAAAATGTCATTCCATGCGTTTTCGCTTTGTTACTGGTAGATATGTGTTCAAAAACAGACTTTGATCACACAGCATCTGGTGCTCTATACTACAGTGCCCAACTTTAGAGTGCCAACGCTCTGCGTGTGTAGTTTCTTGTTAAATATGGTGTGGAACGCTGAGTGCCGGACGCACTGAGCTGGCGCTACTTCTCGCTCACTGCAACGTTATACTGTTGTTACAGCGCCCAACACACATTCATCAATGCCAGCCAGGTTAATACAATGACTGAGATGCTCTGTTACAGCGCTGATACCCACTAACAGCGTCTACAAGTGGTCGCTCTAAGCGCCGCTATACAGACGCTCATCTGGCAATGCGTGGCGTAAGTAGTGAATAGCCTCCAGTTATCAACACTATTTACCTCTATGAGATGATTAGACGATCACATTCTGTTTATGATCATTATGCTGACTGCTGCAACAATCAACAGAATCTGTGTCGTTCTGAATTCAGCAAATGCCTACAATCCCAGCCAAAGCAATTTAAACAGTGTAATTTTTTTTTTTATTATAATTATTATTTATAAAGCATCCAGATATTGCAGGTATGCAAGTTTAATGCCATTAGAACAGAACACTACATTCTTAATTGTTAACATGACTGCCTGCATAGGGTCAGAGGTGTAGACATGATACATGGCCCCAAAGTCATAGGGGTCTCCTACGTCCCAGCAAAGAACACATATCTTTATTATAATATTTATACTGAAGTTGCCCAAAACACTCTTAGGCCCTTATTTAAGAAGGGATAGCATCAGGTAGCGCCTGGTTAATGTGAGGTAGCGACAGGCAGCGACTGGTGAACGCTGGACACGGCACGCAATTACACATTTATCAAGCAGAATCTGTTTAGCGACTGGGATAACGCCATGTAGCGTCTGTTTCATCATTTTCACAGCCTCAGCGAACAGCGCCTGCGTTCAGCCTTGCACAGCGCCAGGTATGACCTCTCGCTACCTGACGCTCTCCGATACATTTTATTGGACGATCCTTTTCTTCTCTTTAAACGGGGTATTTGTTTGTTTTTTTTTGTTTTTTTTCCAATAATCACAAATAATTCTGTGACCTCTTCTGGCATTGAAATAGCAGTTTTTTCACAATTTTTTCATTTTTTATATATTTCTTCAGAAATGACATTACAGGTCTGCCATTAAAGTGTTCATGTTACAATGTTATTACAATGTAATTCCATATGTTGTTGCTTTGTTACTAGTGGATAGATGCTGGAAAACACACTTTAAACACACAGTCTCCTGCGCTCTGGGCTTCAAACAAGCATTTTTCAGCGCCAGAGATTTGTGAGGCAGTTTTTTTGCTGAATATGGCGTGAGTCGGTCGCTATGAGCAGTCGCTAACATGCGCTCCCATACAGCGCTGTACTGGTCAAATAGCGACTCCTCACAATGTATTCAACATTACTGAACAGCGACTGAGTCGCTATAAAGTAGCGACCCACGGCTGAGCACAGTGACTACTAGCGGGCGCTCTGAAAATGCCTGCTACAGATGCTCATCTGTCGCTACCTGGCGTTAGTGATGAATCAGCCTGCCCGTTGGTTCTGGCAGCACCTATCTGCCACTTCCATGCAGCCACTAAAGGATAAGGTGTTGCAAAGTGGGGGGATGCTTTTGCATTAGGTCAATAATCTACTTTTCCTATTTTCCTAGCAGAGCATTCAATAGGGGGGGGCCTCGCCTTCACCAATCGAGGATATATTTTCCTAGAATATGCAGCTATTATTATTGTTTATTTATATAGCACCATCTTCTTCTATATCCGCCATCCATGATTTTGGATTTCTATGGATCTGTATAGACATCGCAAAACGAATGCCCCAGGGGCAATTGATAATATACGGAACATAAAGTCATTTTTTACTTCTGTGTTAAACAGTACACTGCAAATGTTCTATAAAGCTAATAGTAAATTCGTAGTTAATACAGAAAATAATATTTTAGGTTATTATTCTGCTCCTCCAGGGTTCCCCCCAGTGCTACTCAAGAATCAGAGAATAAAGGGCCCCTTTATTAATCTCAATCAATAGCAGAATGTGTTTTCTATTTTAATTAATGCAAATGTTTCTAGTGGGAGTCACGTAGTTTTGCAAAACACAAGACAACTTGTCAGATAGAATAATGGCGATTATTAACAGTTACTATGAAGTTATTTTGAATACAGATTGAAATCAGTCCCATCGAAATGATGATGTAACATCATGTGAAATGCATAAAAGATGGCCTTTCCACGCCACCCCCGTCTCTCTATTTCAGCTAAAAAAAAGTTACTTTGTAAATTAATGAATGTACTGTGTGTATGATTCCCAGGAGTAATCCCAATTTGGGATGCCCCACAGTTAGAATTGCTGCCCAACCCCCCCCCCCCCCCCTTGTGGTTAGTGTATTGGTGAAGGCTGCTCGTGGAGTTTTAGCAGCAATTCCCATTATGCTTCATCCCTACTTATAACGAATATGGCACAAAAAGTCATAATAGTCATAGAGGCTGATTTATTAATAGCGACATGTAGCGACAGTTGAGCGACTGTAGCGGTATTTTCACAGCGCCGCCGCTAGTAGTCACTGAGATTGACTCATTCGGTGTGGCGTAATGTTGAATACAAGGTTACGAGTCGCTATTTGACAGGTTCCGCGATGTATGGGTGCGCATGATAACGACTGGTCAGAGCGACCGGCTCCCACCATATTCATTAAAAAATCACGCTCAAAAAATTCTCGCGCTGTAAAATGCATGTTTAAACCCCAGAGCGCTGGCGGCGATGGGTTAAAAGTAGTTTTTTAACCCCCAAACCACCATATTTTTGGAAACCAAAAAAAACAAGTTTTTTGAATAATTTAGTAATATGAATACATTAATATCAGACCTGTAATATCAATTCTGTACAATTTTTTAAAATTTTTTTCCCTTAAAAAAATTATCTAAAATGGCAGAAGTGGTCACAGAATTTTTCACATTTAAAAAAAAAAAAAAAAAAAAACATTAATAACAATTAATTATTAATATTTAAAGATTGTTCCATTGAAATGCATTGGAGCGCGCCAGGTAGCGAGAGGTCATACCTGTCGCTGTTCAAGGTCGGACGCTGGCGCTGTGGGCTGAGGCTGGAATAATGATGAATGAGTCGCTATATGGCGCTATCTCAGTCGCTTAGCAGGATTGGCTTGATAAATGTGTGATTGTGGTGGGGAGCCGGCGTTCTCGTGGCGGGGCCCATCATTACCGGCCGCTCACCAGTCGCTACCTGTCGCTATTCCTTCATAAATAAGGGCCATAGTATAAGGCATAGCAAGCATACTAGAGATATTATTGCATTCAATCTGTCAAAGAATATAAACGGACAATGGACCCCTTTGATCATAAAATACTGCAGTAAGGCCAATGTCCTCATCAGGGAATTGCAGCGATCCATTGCACAGGTAACCCTTTATAGCACATGTTGCACAGTTTTTACATTGTCTTTAGTGTGTATGTTGGTATTGTGTTTTTGTCCCTCTTGATTCATTTAATACATTGATTTATTTTTTGTATTGTGGAAAGTTGGTCATTTTAAATGGGGAATCCTTAGTTGGGGAGGATTATGTCCATCCACCAAATAGTCTATGCATTAAGCAGGTATTCTCACTAGAGCACGCCATATTGTTTAACAGGCTGATTCATTACTAGCGGCAGGTAGCGACAGCTGAGCTTCTGTAGAGCGGATTTCAGAGCGACCGCTAGTAGTCGCTGTGCTCGGCCATGGTTTGTTGTTTCAGAGCACCTCAGTCACTGGCCGGCATTGTTGAATGCGTTATGTGACTCGCAGTACTACGCTGTATTGGAGCAAATGGTAGCGTCAGCTCAGCGCGACTGACTCACAACACATTCATCAAAAAAACAGCCTCAAACAGTTCCGGCGCTCAAAATCGAGGTGTTGTAGCCCATAGCGCCAGAAGCTGTGTGATTAAAGTCTGTTTTTCAACATGTATCCACTAGTAACAAAGCAAAAACATATGGAATTACATTGTTATTACATTGTAACATGAACACTTTAATACCGGACATGTAAGGACAATTCTGCATAAAAATATTATTAATCCAAAAAGTTTTCAAAAATGTCATTTTCTTGCCCAGAATACATGTCAGAAGGTTTGTGTTTTTTTTTAGGGGAAAAAAAATTTGGGATCAGGAAAGGGATTTAAGGATCGTCCATAGAAATGTATGGGAGAGCGCCAGGTAGCGAGAGGTAATACGCTTAACGCCGGCGCTGTACGCTGAGGCTGGGATAATGATGAATCGGACGTTACATGGCGTTGTTCTAGTCGCTCACCAGATTTGGCTTCATAAATGTATAATTGCGTGCCGTCTCCGGTGTTCACCTGACGCTACTTGACGCTACCTGCCGCTGTACAGGCCCTACCTGGCGCTATCCCTTCATGAATAAGGCCCTTAGTGTGCAATATCTTTTTCTTTGTTGTCGAGATGGGTATGTCTTCAAGTATATTTCAGGGCTGCCATTACAGTTGGGTAGATTCAGCACCAGATGCAAAAAATGCACTTTGGCGTAAAACGTGCACTTTTAGTGAAAAATGAAATATTCTTTAAGTGCTCTTTTTATAGCTGGTGCTTATTGTACATCTAGATCATCTAGACATACGGCTGCTTCAGGACCCGATCCTCACCCTGCCGTCCGCTTAGCCGTCTGTTAATGAAAGGCGTGTTCATTAATGTCTCACAGTGATCTTGCAGCTCAGCGAAGTGTCGCAGGATTTCGGACGGCCCCATTGCATCCCATTCATGGGCACTGGGCAGGCGTAAGATCTGGGGCCCTGCGCAGTGCCTGATCGGATGCAAAAGGTCTCTCGGAAACCGAGGGACCCAGAAGATGGATCCCTTGGGGAGGTGAGTAAATAATGCCCAAAGGTAAAACCGGAGGGGGCAGAAGATCGGTGAGGTTTGGGGGAGGTTTTAACCTCTTTAAGTGCAATGTTTGCCCCATAGTGCAATTTTCTCTCTAGTGCTAATCAACCCCATTATCTTAATTTTGCTGATATAACATATAGTACAGTGTCCATCGGCCAAAGCATTAGAAGCTGGCTGGACTAATATCAACTGAAGCATACCAAAAGGGTGAGACTGCAGATACGCTATTTATGATTCCACTTTACAGCATCTGGATTTAAATATTTACCAAACGGATAGAGAGGAATGCGCTTCAATGTTTAACATGTGCCCAAGCGGTATCCGGGATTCCAGCAGGGTTTTGCTTTAGTAACAAAAAAATCTTTTTATCTCAAAAGAGTGGGGTAACCCCCTTTTACCGCAATAGTCAGATTAATGACCCCCCCCCCCCCCACCACATCTGAAAGGTTTCAGATCAATTCATCAACTTTACTATGAAAAACATCATTACATACAAATTATTAAAATTGCACTTTTCTCAACCTAATACATTGCACAAGTGTTCAATTATATATTTTTGGATGGTTTCAAAATATACCTAAGCCCCGCCCCCTCCAAATAGAGATTATGCTGATCTAATAAAAGAAAAAAAAATACCTTCACCCCGAGTCCAGCCCCCAAAGTCGCAGCTGTGGCATCGAACGCCCGCCACCATCTTCCTGAAGTCCCGGCTTGTGCTGGGAGCAGACGCTCTCTGCATCGTGCATTTTTGTAAATGGGCGGACGAGAGCGTGCGCGATGCTGAGAGCGCTGCTTTTATTAGATCAGCATTATCACTATTTGGATGGGGCAGGGCGGGGCTTATATTTTGATGAAATGGGCTGGGGTGGCCCTTTAAAGCAAATGAGATGCTTTGGGATCAGTTGGACCACAGAGTGCTGTCACCAATGAAAGAGAGTGCTACTTTGAAAAAACTAAAACATAAAGCATAATCTTTTTTGTAATCTTTTTTACGTGTTCCTTCATAGTTTTATTGTCTTCAATGAGATTCCACAAAGTAGAAAATACCTAAATACAAAAAAAACAAGAAACAACCATGGAAAGGTGCATGCAACTATCCGACTGGTATTTATATATATATATATAGATATATATATTCAGAGCCTGGTGAGAAAATTCACTTCCAGAAGCCAGCCCTATTAGCATATCATATAAACGAGAGATCAAGATAAAAGAGCAGCCCAAGATTAAGTTATGTATTTAATTATTATTATTATTGTTAATTTATATAGCGCCATCATCTTCTGTAGTGCTTTACAAGATATAATTACAGACAAGGTAAAACATATAGTACAGGGAACAAAACAAACTAGATGCTACAAGGTTTGAACCAAGTGTTGTGAGCACAGGAGACAATAGGAAAGAGACCTCTGCACTTGCGAGCTTACAGTCTAAAGGATGGGGGTGGAGACAAAGAGACAGGATCACAAGTGGTAGAGCTTGAGTTGAGCTGTATGTGGGAGGTGCACGTTAGCAGGGCAATTAGGATACACAAGTCTTAAAGGAGCCACAGCACTCAACCCTTTTAGCTTGCAGACCAACCTACAATCTGTCTCTAAACTTGGTTAAAAACAGAGGCTCGGTCACACACATCTGCAGAAGTATGCTTAAGCTGCACCACCAAGCGCCAAGGTGCCTCTGGGGGGTGCAGTCCTAACTCTAATATCTCAGAGCCCCATTTGGGACATACAATGCAATAGATAAATTGGGAGCAGGCTTACCTGAGGTTGCCCAAAACCTCAAGTGCAAGTTTCTTTTGAATTTGGGGTGTGGGGTCTAGGCTGTATTGCAAGGTTTTTGACCCTTCCACCCCATGGCTTGCACTTGAGGTTTAGGGCAACCTCAGGTAAGCCTGCTCCCAATGTATCTATTGCATTGTATGTCCCAAATGGGGCTCTCAGAGATTAGAGTTAGGACTGCACCCCACAGAGGCACCTTGGCGCTTGGTGGTGCAGCTTAAGCATACTTCTGTAGATGTGTGTGACCGAGTCCTCTGTTTTTAACCAAGTTTAGAGACAGATTGTAGGCTGGTCTGCAAGTTAACAGGGTTGAGTGCTGTGGCTCCTTTAAGACTTAGGTATGCTTGGCTTCCCATAAAAGGTTTTTCTTTTTCCCGTAAAAGCTATTGTTGATGAGGTCTTTTGTGACAGAGGACCTGAGCATATGAGAGATGGGATATAATATTTTCCCCCTCCTACTCACAGCAGGGAATATTATTTTAATTTAAAACAATAACACAAAAGGTGCCATTAGCCAAATGTATAGTCCCTCTTTAAGTTGCCTGAATGATCTGTATGTAAAACAAAAAAATGTTTAATTTACCAGAATACCAGGAAACAGGCTTGTGGCTGGAAGGTGGCAGGTTCGACTCCCAACCATGGGACATGACTGAAGTGCACTTGAGCAAAGCATCTAACCCCCAATTGCTCCTTGGGTGCTGCTAACCGCAGCACCCAAGGAGCAATTGGGGGCAGCCCACCGCTCCGGGCATGTGTGTACTTCACTGCCCCTTAGTTTGCAATTCACTTGTGTATAGTCACTCACATGGTGTTTATTCACTGGTGTGTACATGGAGTTGTGTTGGGTAAAATTCAGAGAATGAATTCCATGTATGCATTGGGACACAATGGCCACTATTTCACAATTTATTTATTTTTATAACCAGCCCTATATGACCTCTGTCTTCCAGTTGTTTTTTTTACAAGGTTTGCATTGCAGTGAAAATAATTCCCAAAGGGAGGGAGGTTGCCAGACGGAGCCCTGAAAGTAGTGATCCTCAGGCAGTGAGGTCGGCAGTGCTACAGACTGGGGACCGGCATGGTAAGATCTAGCCCCTGCCTGGACAATGACCTTCTTCTTTCAGATTCGTTTGCTTATGGTGACATATACGTTACTGTTGTTGAAACCTTTTTTTAAAAGTTGCCCAAATTTGACCCACATTTTTCCAATATTTTGCTTTGGCCAAACCAAGCTGAATTGCCAAAATTCTAAACGAATATATCTTCGACCCGAATCGTATGCCTGACAATAAAGAAATATAGTAAACAACCTTTTTCTGGACCATCAATTTTCTTCTTTTGCAAGTTACTCCTCTGACTATTGGCTTAGACACATGACATGACTCCCAAACTAGTTTAGTCCAGCGGGCATAGCTCAGCTACATTGCTGCTTTGTCAGTGCTGTCCTTCATTATACATTATTTACATTTTCCATACACATAGCAAATAGTTGCAAAATCTTTACTCTGTTTCAAAAAGGCGCATGCTTTCTCCTCCTGTTCTACTTCCAAACAATAAATATTCTCAGGGGAACAACAATCAGCCAAATTCTTGCCCGGCACAGTAAAAAAAAATGCCTGCACCTGTTTTGCATTAGCTGAGTGACAAGTAGCTGGATCCTTATGCTCTAATCACAAATTGCATCTGATAATAGTCCTCTGTCAACTGTTAGAAAGGATTCCATTTTGTTTTCTGGACTTGTACATACAATGGGCACAATATTAAATGCCTGCCATTGTTTTTATTTAGGGATCAGCGAACTTCCTTAACATTCAATTTGGAAGATTCACTAAATTCACTAAATTTCTCAACAAAATTCAGCTTCATCCAAATCAAACTCGAACAACATGGCCCAGGAAGTAAAATAACTCACCTGCTCTGAATGGCTTTTCTGTGGCTGCTTTCTCTGCACGTGGGTGGTGCCTCTGACCACCTTCAGAGACAGCAAGTGCTGGGGCCTATGGCCAGCTCCATAGATGATGGGTGTGGGGCCTCCGTCTGACTTCCTAGGGTGGATCACCTCTGGCCGGTTTCCAAGGTGGAAGCTGAGCTATGCGCGCTGGACTAAACTAGTTTAGGAGTCATGGCATGTGTTTATGCCAATAGTCCTAGGAGAAACATGCAAAAAAGAAAATTGATGGGGCAGTATACGGCAAAGGTTGCTTACTGTCTTTCTAGAATTTGTTATTTTTGGGGTTAGGATTTGGGTCGAAGTTAAATTCAAACATAATTTTGGCAATTTGGTTTGGTTCGGCCAAAACAGAATATTTGCAAAACCTGGGTCAAATTTGGGCAGCTCTGTTTTTTATTTAAAAAAAATGTTTTAACAACTGTAACTTGTCTTCAGCCAATAGAAAAGGTCACCATTAGCAAACTGCAAAATTATCTGAAAGAAGAAGATAATAGATGCTTATTATGTCCAGGCAGGGCTCTTTTCACACTCACCAAGTAGTGGCAGTGCCGGTGCCAGTACTGGGCATACATGGGCACGTCCCTGGCATCTTCAGGGGCCAACCCAGATTCGAACTGTCTGTGCCTGGGACGAATACATGGTAGGAAGGGCTGCGCCACTTAAATTCTTTTGATTAAATATATATTGATTAGTTAGTGTACCACTTTTTGGTGAATAAAAATTGTATGGCAAATATTTTTTGGTAAATATGATCAATACAATTTATGAAACATCAGTAGTGTCAAACAACAAAGGGGTTTTCAGATTTGGGTGAATCGGCACGCAATGAATCTCAGTTTTCTTTATCTCTAATCAAAAGAAGTTTAGTAACCATTTTAAATTTATTTTCAGTAGTATATAACTTTCACCTTTAAGTTCTTTAGTGTTTAAAGAGGAACATCGAACCAAAAATAAAAAGGGTCCGATTTCGTACTACCTACTTACCTTTTGGATGCCGCCGCTGCTTCAGAGCCCGGTCCTCACCACGCTATCCGCTTAGCCATCTGTTAATGGCAAGCATGGCTTTAGCCATGCTCGTCAATATCCCACGGCTATCTCGCAGCTCAACAAAGTATTGCGGGATTTCGGGCAGCCCCATTGCATCCCATTCATGGGCAATGCATAGCCGCGAGATCGAGGGCCACGTGCAGTGTCTGGGATGCAAGATGGCGCCTCCCATCGGAAGGTCGCCCGGAAACCGAGGGACCTAGAAGATGGATCCCTTGGCGAGGTAAGTTAATAATGCCCAAAGGTAAAGGTTTTAACCTTCCTCAATTTTCCTCCTCAAAAGATAAGTGTAGTACTACTATTTTAGTTGGCTATTTCTGCCTTTGTCTCGCAATGAATTATTAAGCGAGCTAATAACTGAAATTGGCTTTTTTTTGTAATGAGGACATCCTTGTTCAGATATCTGGTGGTTTTCACATGCAATTTGCAGGCAGGTGGCCACTTCATTTACTTTTCAGAGACCAGAACACACAATGCAATTTCTTCCCCATAGACTTGAAGAATATGTGGATTTGGATGCAGAACCAGGATTTGATATGAAAAAATTAAGGGGGTTATTCATGAAGGGATAGCCCCAGGTAGTGCCTGGTAGTGGCAGGCAGCATCTGGTGAACGCTGGCCGCTGTAGGCAAAACATGAAAGCGAATCTGGTAAGCGACTGCAACAGCGCCATGTAGCGGCCGATGTATTATTACAGGCAGCTCAGTGTATAGCGCCGCCGCTCTAGGCTCAGGAGCGCTAGGTATTACCTTTCGCTTAGTGTCGCTCCATACATTTCAATGGTTGTGTTTAAACAGCGAGTTCGAAATGTTTTTTTGTTGCTGAAATCGTTGTGAAACTTTTTGGGACTTTTTATATTTTTTTGCAGAATTGTCATTACAGGTCTGGCACTAAAGTGTTAATGTCACAATGTTAAGACAATGTGATTCCATGTGTTTGTTACTGGTGGACATGTGTTCAAAAACAGACTTTAATCACACAGCGTCTGGCGCTCTATGCTATAACGACCAGATTTAGAGCGCCAAAGCTGTGTGTGTGTCCTTTTCTGATGTATGGTGTGGAGCGCCGAGTGCCGGTACCTTTCGCTCCCTGCTGTGCTGTACTCGTGTTAGAGCGCCCAACATACATCACATTCATCAATTCGGGCCGGGTTACTACAGCGTCTGAGGCGCTATGTTACAGCGCCCAATACATGTTTACAGCGTCTAATAGCGGTCACTCTAAGCGCCGCTATACAGACGCTCATCTGCCAATACCTGGCACTAGTAATGAATCAGCCTCTGCATCAGAAGAGAACAGAGGCAGATTCCAGCCACACTACTGATCATTCTTTCAGACATATTAGTTGCCTGGCATCCATGCTGTTCCCCCAACTTTATTGCTGTTAGGTCACTGCCCTTAGAAGGCAGAAAGGTCAGAACTCAGGATTTACACATTTTCTCCAAGTCAAAACTATTCCTGTTGGTTAATGGTCACAATAAGCAGACACAAGTTTATTGAATAACTCCTCTGCTTTCCTTCGCTATGCAGGACCCATCTGCTCTGTTGCTGCTCATTTATTGCCTTGGCAATTTACAAATGGCTATTGTGATGGAAGATAAGAGCATGGAAATGTCACATTCTTGGTATTTCTGCCTGGCCAACTTCTTCCCCCTTATTTCTTCATGGCTTGACTTCTATTACAAAATGTAAAGCAGGAATTTAACAATGGTAACATTTAGCAGTTTGTGACAGGCTGGTATGAATTATTGAAACAACTGCAGAAGTCACATTAAATACTATTCAGATGCATGCTAGCATATAATACCAGTAAGTTCTGAATGTTATTGGTGTAGAGGTTAGGAATAGACACCATATTCATCACCAAAATATGGCATCTCCCCCTCCTTCATTTTCCTGCGGGATGCTTCCTGTAGCCCCCCCCAACCCCTACAGGTTTCCTTCCCTCTAATAATGCAGTATGTATTTGTCAGGAAAACGCGGGTCACGTGATCCAAACCCCCGTCCGAGCCCACCTAGCGCGACTACCATGCCCGAAGCCTACGGACACACAGATTCTTGGCTATGGCAAAAAGATCGCTCAAGTTAAATATAGGTTTTAATGCAATGAGCGCACACTAGGCAGTGATAAACATTTGGCTATGGTGGAATATGAATGAATACAAATGCTGTTCTGAGTAGTGGGTTACAGGTTACAGTGAGTTACACACAGAGATATAATAGACAGTTACCTTAAGAAGTAATTGTAGAGTGGTGATGAGGAGCTCCCACAAGGAGTATGTGAAGAGCTTATAGATGGTTTGGGTACCTCCAGCACGCTGCTGCGCAACCCCTCTCCAGAGAATGACCCTGTTCTCTTCTCCTTGGCCTACCTTTAAGCGCGGTCTCTGCCCTTCCACCCCCCTCCTCCCAGACACAGGTCCTGTGTAGTTCTTTTGAACCCCCAATGTGCTATCACACCTCCCCAGCAAAGAAGGATCATTGCTCCTGGCAGTCTAACCAAGGTGTTAGGGGGGCCACAGGGGGCCTTTTATGCTCAAACTGCCTTTTCTGAGTGTCAGAACCTCATGGACTTCCTTTTCCTGCTAGCTGTGTAAGGGTGACATTTGCTAAGAACAGAGAATCTTAAAGGGGGATGCTGGGCATTAGCGATAAAATGAAATTTAATACTTGCCCTATTCCTCACAGTATTAAATAACCATTTATTTTGGGTGCCCAAAGTGGGACACGGACCAGTTTACATGGTGATGGGTGGGGTTTAGGGTTGTGGGTTATTTGTGGGCTTTTCAGAAATAATTTCCACATTCTACTCTGTGTGTAAGTAGGAGCGGTGCTGATCAAGGATTTCTGGTCTGTAAAGAATGATGATGATCGACCTAATTCTCAGCCAATGCATACATTCCACTACCACTGTTCAGCCAATGAGCTGGAGCTCAACTGACAAGACAGCCAGGATTCTGTGGGACAGTCTTCCCTATAATGTCAGCAAAGTGGGACATTTAAGCAGCCCTAGAGTTTTTGTGGGTACAGTGGAACAAAAGTGGGACATCTGGTCAGTTTAAGTATGTAACATGTCTTAAAGTGGACCAAAACCCACTGCAATCGATTCCCTCCCCCCGGGGCATCCAATATTGCGATGCCCCACTGTGTGAAACCCCTCAGGTCGCCCCATACACTTACCTTGTTTCCCGGTCCAACGAGCGCATCCCCACTATCCCTCTAGCAGGGCATGTGCCCGCGCCAGGCATTTGTAAATGACCGGCGTGGGCACACCCCCTGTTAGAGGTAGAGCGTGGATGTGGCCGCTGGCCTTAGACAAATGCTTAGACGATGTGACATCAGTGGATCTGAGAGTGCTGAGTGAACGAGCGGCCGCGCATGCGCCGTAGGACTGGTAAGAGGTGAGTTGGCCTTGGCGATCTGGGGGGTTTCACACATCGAGGCACCCCTGGTGTTTTGGTCCACTTTAATGGCATGATTCCTTACATTTTACCTCGAAGAAAATGTTAGGAAACTAAATGTTGAAACAAGGTAGCTGCCATGCATGTTTTATGTTATAGCAGTATATTTTATGCTGTGCGTGGAAATAAGATGATGGTCACATGATTTCAGTTACATATGTTATAGTCATTGGAGGGGTCTATGGATAAATCAATACATATGAAGCCATGGGGAGTATAAACACAGTGGGGTTTGTTTTCTATAAATTTCAGAGAATGTCTATATTCAGCTTTGATGCCCTTTCTCTTGGTCCTAGGTCGTGTGTCTGGCTTTGGCATTCAGCATCTGTTTCTAATTAGGCTTTATATAATCATATGCCTTTCTTGCTGCCACTGATCAATTCATATTTCCTTGTCTACTGCTGCAAAATTGTTACTTCCACTGTTATCCTCCAGTCATAGCTACCATGGGAGTGTCCACCACTACTGCCGTCTGTTCCCTGGTCCTCACCACCTTCTCTGGGTGTTGGTCCACTTCCGCGGGGCACCCCGATTGGGGGTGCCCCGCTGTGTGAAACCCCCCAGAAAGCCCCAAAAACTTACCTGACCCCGCTCCCTCGTGACTCGCTCCACCAATCACCGCCGACGGACAAGCGAGGTCCGTTGACGGACAAGGTAAGAGCGTCCCTCTTACAGGGAGCGCGCCCGGGCCGGACATTCACAAACGGCTGGCGCGAGTGCGCGCCCTGCTCGAGGGATGCGCGAGAGGCGGCGGCGGCCCGCGCATGTGCCGTTGGAACGAGGAACAGGTAGGATTTGTGGGTGTCCTGGGGGGTTTCACACAGAGGAGCACCCCCGATCGGGGTGCCCCGCAGGCAGGGAGCTGATCGGCCCGGGAATCTTATAGATTCCCGGGCCGATTAGCGGTGGGTGTTGGTCCACTTTAAATGTCCCGCGTTGCTCCTTGGATATCGCGCTGAATGTCATTGCAGCCTATGCAATGACACTGAGCATGCACGAGATCTGAGGGCGGCGCAGTGATTGCTGGGATTCCAAAATGGTGCTGCCCAATGGAGGCTGATGGAAGAGCAGAGGGATGCCGAGCGCAATGTGACTGGAGAGGTAAGTTAAATTTTAGATTTTTGTAAACCGCTGGGATTCCAAAATGGTGCTGCCCAATGGAGGCCGATGGAAGAGCAGAGGGATGCCGAGCGCAATGTGACTGGAGAGGTTAAATTTTAGATTTTTGTAAACCGGAGGGGCCGGAGATTTTTACTAACTCCCGCTGACCTGTAATGTTCCTCTTTAAATTCATCCTATTCGTAATTTACATTTGTACTGGTAGATTTACCCATATAAAAGATGCACTGATGGTTTGGTTATTAATCACATTTAGCCTGTAAATAGGGTGTTAGTTCTGCAAATGTGTATATAGCAATTTATATTACATTTAACACAGTGGTCCTTTAAAGTGAACCTGGTTCTTCTAGTCCATAATTTGTGTGCATTGATAATAGAGGGGGTTTACTTTGGCCCATTTTGTCCATTTTATACTGTTGTGTCAGTTTGTTCTGATAGAAGGGAGCTTCTGTTGAGGGGGTGGTGCAACATGTACATTACTGCACGAGGTGCCATGTAACCTAAAGCCAGTCCTGCTTCCAGTTTATTGTATAAAATAAAACGTACTTGTCAACTAATCCTCGGGATGGACAGAAGACATATGTTCGAAAGAGCAAAGTAGTTTCACATAGATTCTGCTTTGAGTGTCAGCCAAGGCACATAAGCTCCATAAATATGAATCCCGTTAGTAACACAAGGCTAAATTGAAAAAAAAAAAAGCAATAAAATGTGAGCTTTAGTTTTAAGGACAGTAATGCTTAGTTAGTCCTTGGAATTTCAGAAAGACAGTTCAGGTCAAGAGACAAAATCCCAGCAGGCTTGTAATAACACTCTTATCAAAGAACATGTTCATTTCTCCCACAGCCTGAGCTGCTGATTTTTTTTCCATAATTAAGTATAATACTGATGAAATGAGAACCAAGTTTAGACGTTGGCAGAGGCCTATTTATGCTGCAAACTGTTTTGGAAACTTGGCCAGTTTCTCCATTTTGGCTACAGAAATTAATTTGTCTATAGGTCTTTTGGACCTACTAATCCCTACAGATTATTAAACCCCCATATTTACACTTTCTCGTTGTGTCAGGCCAGCAGTAGCTCTCTGCTCTACAGAAAATTGGCCCTTATTTTATGTATTTTTTTTTCCTTTAAGCTGCTTTTAACCAAGTCTTATTATTTATGGTCAGTGGCTGTTACTGCTTTTCATTTCCTCTAGCAACTGGCACAGGAAGAGACCCAGTTTTGGAAAAGAAGGAGGATGGGTGGAAAATAAGTAAGGGGAGTAGAAAGTCACAAGAGAAATGTCTGTGCTTTCTATGAAATGAACAGTTAAGCTGGAAAAAGATATCAGAGCTGCCTCACTTTGAAAAAAGGCTCTTATTGAGATGCCGTCTTAGACCCTGAAGCATCTGGACCATAAAGCCTGCCAATAGTTTGCACTGACCTCTGGTGCAGGCAACAAGTCTCCCGTGCCCCTCTGTGGCATCTTTTATTACTTAGAGAAACTGCACATTTTACATATACACTCCTCGAAAATTGCAACATTAAGAAGGAAAAGTCTGAGGTTTGAAAATTTGAGGATCAACAGATGTGTTAATCATATGCAAATGATAAAAAAAATAGAAATGAGATGTTCAAAACATCTTTAGGAAGGAGAAGTCTTGGAGTTTTGAAAATCCCAAGATCAATAGACGTGTTAATGAATAATGATATGAAAAATTATGAAAAAATTGAAACTTTTTTTATTTATTATCGAGTTATACACACATATATACCTATTGGCAAGCTATCAATGAGGCTATTAATGGTTGCTTGGAGAACAGTATTCCACACCCAATGCCCTCGGGAACGCAAATCATCAGGACAAGCATCATGCGGCCTATGAAAACTGGCTCTTGGACATGTAGTAGGAGTGGCTGAGCTTTGGGTGTTCATAAAATAAAGACTTAAAGGGTCTGGTTACAATACCCCACACTATAATCCTGTGAGGAAAGCCAGTGTGATGTTCCCTTGTAAAGGTCTCTACATGGTGTCGCCCACATGGTCTCCAGACCAATCTCTGGCAATCATTGCATCTAAGACAAGATTAGACCTCTAATGCTGCCTGTCTTCCTCTGCATCATGATAGCCTTTAAAAGCGCATTGTGTGCACTACTGTGGCCTGCTGCCCCCTCCTCACTTCTTGAACTTGTATAGGGGTTCTTGCAATCTCTCACCAGTTTACAATTGTGAAAAACAGAAAAAAAGAAAAACCCAACTCCCCTCCTTAGAAAAGGAGAAGAGTGTGACACACATGTAAACAGGTAAGGGGCTACAAGGACCACTATACTAATTTAAAGTATAGGGGTCAGAAAGCCACCATCTGCATTCAACAGATTATTTACCAACATTTCCCTGTGCAATTACCTGCATCCTTCAATAGGTACAAGACGGAGAAAAAGCCCAATTCCCATTTGCACTTACCTAATGTTCTTCTGGAGCACCATACCTGTGCTGTAGATGATAGAGACCGGTACACTTGCAGGGACAGAGGTCAGTCACTGGCCATTCAAGCCAAGGGTTACTAGCCCCATAAGGTGGGTATGCCAGGCTAGTAGTCCCAGGGGGCACTTTTTTATGATTAGTAAAAGAAAAATAAATTAAAGGACCAGATCAGTTGATTTCAATCTTGCAACTATCCTGATCTGGCCAGACGGGGCTAGATCAGCAACATCCAGGTCAAATTTCAGCACAAACCTGGATTTGGAGCCTATCAATATTTGCTAGTTACATTTGTGCCCTATAATCTTTGTGCATCTGCAGGCTGTGGTTGCATCTGGAAGTTAGGGACAGTTTGCTGCTATGTCATTCCATCTTCATGTAAAAACGTGGTTCACTGAGAGGTCAGCATAGCTGTAAATGGAACACGACTTTATAATCACATCTATTTCCCTATTACTATTATAGCACAATATGTTTCAATGGCAACAGCACATCAAACATCTGTAACCTGCAATTCACTTGGCACAATATATTCAATTTAACTCTATGGCTTGTAAATGTATAAAAGTGCCTGTCTCTCCAATTAATGTCTCACATGCCATACAAAACTATAGAGGCTTCCAATTCCACAGCTGCAGAGTGCTGGCCTTCCTGTGTTACCCTGACAGATGGAACACATCTCGTTCTTGATTTGGTAGAAGATGTGAAACAAATATGCTCAAAGTTTGGGCACAGAGTGTGTATGTTGGTGAGTGTCAAGCCCCGTGGGACACCCGCCTTCTAGGTAAGTCCATATCCCCCAATCTCCGCTGCTAGCTTCAACTATAGCCAAGCAATCGTTTGCCGGGACGCTTTACACGCCTCGCCGGACACGGTTGTCCCCAGGACTTGAACGAGGATCTCAGACAATATCACACCCAGCAGCACACTATCACGGGCAAGGGATAAGTGTGGGGAAATACCCTTTAAATGATGGGAGCTAACAGGGTTGGCTGGGGGGAAGGCCGTGATTGGTGCAAAACTGAACCTTGGGCTGATTGCCTAATTTAAACTTAAAAGAGTTTTTGCTCTTTCTGGGCTCATTGGCCCTTTAACCCTTTCAGTGCCAAGCACGTAACACCTACGTGCTCGCATGTATGTGCCTTAAGTGCCAAGCCCTTAGGTGTTACGTGCTTGACTTTCCCCCCCTGCTAGTTAAAAAATAAAAAATAAAAATACTCATCTGACCCCTCGTTGGATCCGGCCGGGTCTTCTCTTTAATTTGGTGCCATCCGATCCTTCGTAGGGGGTCGGATGGCTCCAGGAGAGCCCCCAGAATAGGGCCACCCCCGCTTTGGCAGCAGCAGCTGCTAACTGTAAAGAAAAAAAATAAATAAAAATGACATTTGCTTGCCTGAGGCTGCGCTGTCTCCCGATGGGTGTCCTCTTCACTGGGGGGGCCTCCGATCGCCCCCCCCTGCCTCTTCCGTGGCGAGGAGAGGGCAGAAATTGCCCTCTCCCCCCACTTCCTGGATCGCGACTGCTAGCCCCGCCACCTCTATTACCTGCCTCCCCAAAGCCCGGGGGGCAGAAGAGCCCGGGCCCACATAGGCTATGTAAGATTGTAGGCTGCAGGGTGCGGGGCCACAAAAGCTGGCCCCCCCACTCTGTTCCTACAAGCCCCCATAGCTGGTCCCGGGCTGGTAATGCTGGGTAAGGGGGACCCCATTTCATTTTTTGGGGGGATTTTTAAGGGTTTTAACCCTTAAAATTCCCCCCCAAAAATTGGGTCCCTAAGTCATTTTTTTTTTAATTTAGCCCTTATGTTCTGTCGCACAGCAGCTAAAAAAGGCTTCCAGCTGCAACAGGAGAGCAGAAACCAGATTGGTCAGCGTGGGACACAGGGATGGATGGGAGGTAAGTATTAAAAAGTATTAAAATAATAAATACATTTTTTTCTGCTTGTTTCTGTGTTTTTTTTTTTTTTTTTACATTTAACCCCTTGTGAACTGGTAAGGGGTCCATGAGGCCCCTATGCCAGTTCACAAGGCTGGGGGGCTGGCAAGTCACCTGCGGCTAGCGCGGGGGGGGGGGCAGAAGAGCCCGGGCCATGGCTATGTGGGCTTGTAGCCTGCAGGGTGGGGGGAAACCAAAGCTGGCCCCCTTGCACCCTGTTCTACAAGCCCCCATAGCTGGTCCAGGGCTGGTTATGATGGGTAAGGGGGACCCCATATCATTTTTGTGGGAGTTTTAATTGTTTTTAACCCTTAAAATTCCCCAAAAAATGCCCCCCCCCTATGTCATTTTTTTTAAAATTAACCCCTTATGTTTATAGTGTGGATAGTAGTAGTATTTTATTTGTAAATGTTATAAAGTGCTATTTTAAATTTAGGGGGTCTCCTGGGCAAGAATGGGGGGGCTACCAATACATATGTGGTACCGTTGTAATCGGGAGAAATTGGGCTTTCACAAGCAATATGGTTTTCTCTAATAAAGCAAATGTTTTATTTAAAATAAAGGAGACAATTGTCTAAAAAATATTTATTTTTTTTTTTTTTGTTTTTTTACACAAAAATATTAAAAAAAACAGTAGAAAAATTACAACCAAGAAATTTCATGTTAAAGCCTAAACTCTGCTGCAAAATATATATCTATAATTTTCCTGGAAATTCCGGCAAAAAGCACGGCTAAACAAGGTGCAGAATGGGGAAAAATGACCTGTCAACAGAGGGTGACAAAACTTCAAGTAGGCTGGCAATTAAAAGAGTTAATAGTACCTATGCATGTTGGCTATTGTTCTGCTCGGAGGAACTTGCTCTTTCATATTTAGCTTGTTTTTTTTTTTTTTTGCATATTTATATTTTAGGAAAACATGTTATTTATTCAGTTTTTTTTTCTAATTTTTTTAGGGAAACCCTGTGCAACCTAAGAATTCTTTGAGGGATTACTTCCATTAAGGTGAGCATACTACAACAAGCTGGGTACTCTTAGAATGCTTAACATGTGCACTTTCAGGGAATTTATTGGGGATATTCCAAATGTAAAGGGTTGTTTTGGTTGAAAAATTGCAAGGTGCGCACTTTGTCTGCAGAGCTGAAATTTTCAAGTAAAATTACTGTTACGCGCACTCTTTACTTTGTGGTGTTTGCCAACTCTTCCCTTGACAGTACCTATGCATGTTGGGTATCGTTCTGTTCGGAGCATGTTGCTTTTTGAGATTTTACTTGTTATTTCTTGTTTGTATATAGATTTTTTTAGGAAAATGTGGCTTGATTCTTCCGTTTTATTCTATTTTAGGGAAACTTTGTACAACCAAAGAATACATTGAGGGATTACTTCCAGAAAACTAAGCCCACATAAACAAGCTTGGTAGGCCTAGAAGGCTTGAGGCGTGTACTTCCAGAAAAAATAGTTTGTGGTGGGTATTTCAAATGTAAAGGGTTGTTTTTCTGGAAAAACTGCAAGGTGCGCATAGCGCATAGCGCAGTTGTATTTTATCTGAAAATCTCCTAAAGCTCTATTTCAGTTTGGGGGAGTCTCCTGGGCAGGAAAGGGTGTCTACCAATACATATGTGGTACTGCTGTGACCGGGAGAAATTGGGATTTCGCATGCAATACAATTTTATTGACAAACTTAAATTTTTTATTACAAAAAAACACTACAAATTGCAAAAAATAGATTTTTTTTTTTTTTTGCATATATTTTGCCAAAAAGTATTGAGAATACACTAAAAAAAGGCCAAACAAGGCATTTCATGTTGAAGCCCAGACTCGTGAATAGTGAAACATGGTCTGGCAACAGAGGATGACAAAAGCTGCAGGTAGGCTGGCAGCGAAAGGGTTAATACAGCCTCCGCCGGAGGTCATAAGAGTGAAGCCGGGGATTCGACAGTGAAGAGAGGAGATATCTTGCTTGGCGCTGCACGAGCCGACACTGCCTGAATCGGCGCTCGGCGCGGCCGCCGAGCAGAACAAGCCCCGGCCAGCCTCCCGGAGACAATACGGGACTGATCCCGAGGTAAGTTGATCATGACAGTGAGCAGCTTCATGTTGTATTCCATGTTTATAGAAATATTTTATTTTAGGAGAACCTAAGATAGAGAGGGATTAAGGCCAAATGTACAAACTATATGACCCCCTGACAGTGACGGACTGGGGCCAAAAATCAGCCCTGGATTTTACCAGACCCTGGCTAGTCCGAGACATCACTGCTGAGGCCCCCCCAACCGTGATGCTGGTGCTATAGTATTTGGGCCACATGGTGTCCCACCCCGCTCCCTGCTCTCTGGGCAGAGATCTTTGGTTCTGTGATGTCGCATAATGGGCAGAGTCTGCCAGAGCCCAAGATATTGTGCTTCAGACACAAGCGTTCTTATTCATGGTTCATTTCTAATTAACACCCTGATGATCAATGATGCAGGGATGGGTGCAGGCTCTATTGTCTCGATCCAAAGCTGCGCTTCTGACACCTTATCACAACCACAAATAGCCCCGGGTAATTCAAACGCTAATTCGGTGCAGCGCTAATGGAAATGCTTATAAGGCATGTTGTAGAGGATGGAAGATACAAGGCAGTGCTGGCTGTGATGCCCTAGGCTGCATAATACTAGTGAGATTGCTCTTGCTGAGCTGATAAACTGCGGAGGAACTATAGACCACCAGCCAAGTTCTATGATTGGTGGTCTATGACAAAGGAATTCAGGGGGTGTGCCACTGCTTTTTGCCTTGTTTCTATCTCCAGTTACAGCTGCGTGCTGACAGGAAGGGAGGGGCCAGGCAATAGGAGGTGATCTGCTGAATGATAGCTTATGCATTTTGTCCCTTTGCATTTTTAAAGCCCCTGACAAGTCCACAAAACATCCCAAATAAATACCTCCTAATTCCTTGAAAGACCCCCCCCCCCCCCCAATAAATACACTTTGATACCTGAATAATAAAAAAAAAGTATATGATAAATTAAAATTTCAAAAGGGAATCTAAAGTATGCACTCCAGAGATGCAGATACATGCATGTGCTTCACTCTCTGCATGTGACTGGTGGTGACCTAAAGGCATCTGGGTAAAGTGTAGGATACGCTTCCCTATGCCGTGAATTGAGATCACCGCTGCATGGCCACAGCATTGGAACCCAGTAGAGTTAGGCATTTTATCATATTCTTTGCCTTCTATTTTATCATTACACTGCAGGGCATCTCAAATCAGGATGCTCTAGATCAGCGATACACAACTGGCGGACTGAGGTCCAAATGCGAATGATTTCTGGACCCCTGCCCTGACAGCCCTGCACTTTTATGTTGCCATGCTCAGAGCTGCCCCCTTAATTGGCTTAGTCTCCCTTCCACAAACTTTGATTCTCTGTCTCTTTGCCCCATCCAATCCTTTCCCCCTGTCCCAGCTCAGCCCAATCTATCCCTGATAATAACTAATCTCCTCCTCTCCTCCTTGGGAGGGGGGGGGGAGTACTTGGTTGTAACTGCTTGCCACTAGGGGGTACTTGGTGTAAAAAGGTTGAGGATCACTGCTCTAAAGGTGCGTTCTCATGTAGTCTTGCAGCCTTTTTATAACTGGATTATAGTGTTTAATCCTTATAATTAATATAATACACATTTATTCGTACAGAACTTGCATTGTGACTGTGATTGATTTTAATGGCTTTTTGCTTAACAAGTTTAGTACGCCAACAACTAAAATGCAGCCTAAACGCACTGTAAAGTTTGTCCTCTTTGTCCCTAGCAGTGATTTCTTGTAAATGTAATGAAAAAATGCTAATCAGCCCCGGAAAAATACAGTGCGCAAGATTTCAAAGAGGAAAAAATTCATAAATATGATGTTGAGCGCCAGAATAACAGCAGTACAAAGTGACGCTCACTGGCGCTGGGATAATTGGCCGGCGCATCAATCAAAGCTAATTAGTAGCGTTCGGCAGAGTGACTGCTAGTGCCAATGTAGTACACAGCAGAGATCCAGATAAGACGGGAACGTCGGCGCTCCGAAGCTGACGCTATCACCTTGTCTGTATTAATTTCAATTTATATCACTCTGTATTTAATTATAGCAAGATGATAATTACTGAAGAAAACTTGTGGTACACTCACCATTGCTACACAATAAGATTTCTATTAATCAGTATCAAACTGTACACCAGGCGAACAGCTTTCAAATGTTACACCAAGTCTATCCATCCATCCTTTGCATAAATGTAAGTTCTAAAAATGTTAAACTTGCAGCCTAACAGTGGAATGTGATACAGTTTGGGTTTTTTTAATTTGCTTTGACATATCTCCTTTTTAATCTCAAGTGTCTTTTAGGATTTCCTACACCTGAAATAGATTTTTCATATTAAAATAAGGTAGAAAACACTTAAAGTGGACCAACACCCACCCCTGATCGGCCGTCTGTGAATGGCTGGCGCGGGCGCGCGCCCTGTAAGAGGGACACGCGAGAGGCGGCGGCGGCTTATCCGGCGCTTGTCCGTCGCCGATAAGGTAAGATTTTAGGGGCTTTCTGGGGGGTTTCACACAGCGGGGCATCCCCGATCGGGGTGCCCCGCGGAAGTGGACCAACACTCAGGATAGTGAAAATCCTGGGTGTTGGTCCACTTTAAAAAGTAAGTCAATGTGTTTTTTGTCTGCAACACAAAGGAATTTATACGTTTATAACGAGTGACACATTTTGCCATTAGGTAAAAAAAAACCCACTTGGTCAATGTCACATTGGTGCAAATTTGAGTAGTGCAAAATATTATTTATATATATTTTTTAGCACTGGCGCATGTTGCTGAACTGCAAGAGACACATTTACTAAAACATTAGTGGTGCGGCAACATGCTAAGAAAAGTATAATTTATATTTTGCACTACTCTAATTTGCACTAATATGGCATTTAGGCCCAAGGCCTGATTATAGAATAAGCATGTGTATTACAATTGTATTTGTGTATAATGTATAGTCCAAGACCTGGGTGAGGGGTCACTCAGACTGTGCCTGTTGTTTTGTGTATTCCAGTTTTATTGGGGGTTCTGTTTCTGTTTGTGTCAAAAGCCTTTGTAGCAGCAGGATGTGCTGTCTCTGGACCCACCATAAAACCAAGGGACCTGGAAAAGAGATGCCCTCACAAGGTGGGGTCAGAGGGGAGGGGGAATTAAGCTTTTTCCTCCTAAATTTAGCTAATAAAACCTAGATGCTAAACACATTCTGGAGTCAAAAACCTGAGACACGAACCTCTGTCACAAGCCTGTGGCAAAAGCTGGACAAAAGCCCCTAAACAACAGCTGGAGATTCACAAGAACTGCTATGCTATTATGCTGTAAGGACTTTCTTTTTGCTTTCTGAACTTGTCTTGTACTCTTTTTATGTATTTTTGTACCTGTATGTCATTTGTTTCCGTATATTACATCTAGCACTGTAATACCTTTTTATCAGATTAAATGTTTAATTAATCACTAATAATCAGCTCTGGTCTTTGATCTCTAAATATATGAGCTCACCTTTCTGAAGGAAGCTCTGGTGAAACACGTTTATCAAAGGGTTAATTTGGTGACTTGCTGGGACTAGTAGTGAATACCCAGGGGTCTGGTGGCTTTAACCCTTGCACCATCACACTCTCTCTAGCGTCTTGGCTGGGCTGATCGTGACAAGCATCGTCTGGCAGAAGTGCTTGATAAATCAAACCCATAATGACAGTGCCATGGATGTAGAGGGGCAGTCGGTTCTGGTCCTCTGAGGCCCTAATTTACTAACTCACCCTCTCCCTCTGCTGGTAAGCCAAGCAATATAGAGATGCTCAACTTGTATTGCTCTGAAAGTGAAAGGATTTATCCATTGCAGTGCTTACTAGGAGGGGGGGTGGGTGCACCATAGACCTGCATCTTCCCTGGCACAAAGCTGTTTCACACACAGTCCCTTCCCCTCAACCTGGGGAGTAACTGCTGTCAGTCCCCACTGACCCTCCCTACATAGACATCTAAATCTTGACCTCGTCCCAAGCCACAGAGCAGCAGACTGCCAGCCGCTGTGTACTCAGAGTTGTTGGCTCAAGCTTTCCCCTGTTTTTACCTCTCCAATTAGGGGCGCTCTAACCTTATATAAGTTATAGTTCCATCGAGGTACTAATTTGTATATTCTCAGTCGCATGTTGCACATGGCCTAGGCCACAAACTGCATGTGAGAGAACCTTCCAGGCACGGGCTTAGCTAGGGGGGAGCAGGGGGGACACTTGCTCCAGGTGCGGCAGGTCAGGAGGGGAGCCAAAGGTGGGCCTGAGAACAGGTGGGGGGGGCACCATTTTGAATCTTTGCCCCCAGGGTTCCAGAAAGCCTAGCTACTCCTCTGCTTCGAGGAGCTGACTGAACAAGAACCAGCTTGCACTAACTCCTTCTATAGCTGTTATTTCCTGCCTAAAGTAACATAAACTTACCGTATATCAGTTCTGGTACTGCTACTTTGTAACTTCTCAGTCACATGCTGCACATGGCCCAGGCCACATGTGCATGTTACAGAGTCTTCCAGTACCTGACTGAGATAGAACTAACCATGTTGAACTGTATCCTGTGTACATCCCTACTCCTAAAAAATATGGCTATGTAACAGAATGGTGAAAGTGATAGATGCAGGAAACAGAAGATGTAGAAAGCATGCTCAAACAACATCTGGGGACTCTAAAAACAGTAGGGATTCAGACAGATTTTATTTCTCACATAAATAAACTATCATAATCTAACATTTTATAATGTCTAATTCTGTCTATGTATGTTTGTATTTTATTTCTGCTCCTAACCTTATGACCACTTCCATTTTTCCTAATCTTCCATCTAGTGTATAAACAACTAAGCACATCTACTGATTAGGCCTAGCTGACTAAGGAAGACTCCTAGCTAGGCCTAACTAACTAATGTCACTAGCTCTGCCTGAGGAAGTAGGAGGAGTACACAAGGAATGCGTGGCTCTTGGTTGTGGTAGGCGGTGGGGAGATTGCATTAATTTGGGTATGTTTTTGATAATGTTTTTGGATCAATTGATGTTTTGGATTAAGGTGGTTAGGTATTGAGTTTGATTAGACTCTTTTCCAGATCATAGGCAGTATTTCGCACTATTGTTCTTCCAGAGTAGAGGGTTATATTGTTGGATGGATTTATTTATTCATTTGTTGCTTGTGATAGTTCTCTCCCCATCGCCTACACACCTATTTATGTTGGTTTGTCTTGTATGTTATTGTCGAATATAATTAATGGGTTTTAATATGTCCAATATATGTGTTGTGGATATTTGAATCCAATAAAAAACTATGTATAGATTTGTAGATGAGTGTGCCTCCCTTTTTGGTTTTGGTTTCGATTTGCTGGTATAGCTTTGGGAGTGGCACCCACATATTTTGTTATGTGTATGAGGGGTATAGTGCAAGCTTTTTCTCTAGTACTAGCTCAGCGATAGACCAACTTGCCACATTATATCTGTTTTAAATCGTATTCTTTGCAGGCACGTACATACAAAGGCTGGATGATCCTATTATATATAGCAATATATATCAGTCATACTGATATGTAGCAATAAAAAGTTAAAAGGAGAAAAATTAAATAAATATCTATACACATATACTTTACAGTTGTTTATACTGATGAAAACTTTGTATTGTCTGGTTGTTTCAGAGTTTATTGATGATAATTTCAGAGATGGCTTTTACAAGCATTCTAAACAAGAAATTGATCGACAAAAAAAATGATTTTACAAACCACTGCTTCTCAAAAACACCATCAAAGAGTTACAAAGACCAGAAGAGTGCATTCATCTTGAATATTATAAACACACAAAACATGATCAAAAGGCCTTTCTCTATAGCCCAGGTGCTTTGAATTGGTACAATACAGTATGGCTGGCACTCAAGCTCACGGCCTCAATGACTGGGTACATGCTACAAAAGGAACAACTAGGTCAGCTCGGAATAAATACTCAAAGTATCAAAGAATCTGGAATGTAAACAAGCTCCTCAGTCATGATAGGGCATATATCAAACCTTGGAACAATAAACAGCGATAGAGGTATTACAATAAAACAGGGTTATAGAAATTCAATGAAGACTGGCAAGTTTCCATGCCATCTATCTATCTACACTTTTGTATTCCTAAAGTACTAGTAAAACTATAATAATAATAATGTATAAACAAGGTTGTTTATGCCAGTATAGCACCTGTGCGAATGCCCCGCACAAAATGGGCTAGGGAAACTACTCAAAACAATAGCAGAAAACAAAAAAAATGAAAGAAGTACACAAATAAAGAAAAAAAAATAAAATGTTTTTTAGGGGTGTTGGAGGCCGAATTAGGGGGGTAACACCTGGGCGATTGCCCTCACAAAATGGGCTAGTACTCAAATGTACTCAAGTACTAACAGAAAATAACAGAAAACTAAAAAAAATGTAATAAATACCCAAAGAAAAAAAAATCATCAATCACTATATACATAAATAATAAAATTACATCAATAAGAACATATATACATAAATAAATACATATATACATAAATAAATACAAAAATAAATACATTAATTTAAATATCACATTTTTACAGCTGTCAAAGGTTCGAGGGGATGGGGGTGGAGGTGAATGTGGTGGTTTAAGGGCAAAAGGCAGAGGAGGAGGTAGCAAACACTTCAACCACTCACGCAAGCCAAGTGTGCACTACCCTTGGGCCTTCCTCCTCCTCCTCTGCTTACTCCTCCTCCATCATGGCCTGAAGGCAGAGGATGTGAACGGTAGCAATGACGATCGTGTCATAGGCGCCGATCATATTTGTGGTGTACTGCAAGCACTGCAGTACCGTGCAGAGGTCCCTCATGGAGGCCCCCTCACTGGTGGAGAAGTGCTGTTGGTTTGCACTTC
This sequence comes from Gastrophryne carolinensis, assembly GCA_027917425.1. Classification (NCBI taxonomy): domain Eukaryota; kingdom Metazoa; phylum Chordata; class Amphibia; order Anura; family Microhylidae; genus Gastrophryne; species Gastrophryne carolinensis. The sequence goes on along the minus strand of CM051234.1, from coordinate 48,942,131 downwards.
GACTCACCCTGGTATTTTGTAGCTGGAACTCCACTATTGCCTGCTGCTGCTCACACACCTTTTCCAGCATATACAACATGGAATTCCACCTGGTGGGCAAGTCATATATGAGGCAGTGGGTGGGAAGGCCGAAGTTCCGCTGCAGTGCGGAGAGGCAAGAGGCAGCAGGGTGGGACTGGCGAAGGTGCGAGCACACGCTATGTACGACCTTCAAGGAGTAGCCCTGGCATTTCTGGATAATGGGCCAGGAAGCCCTGCACCACCAAGTTGAGCACATGCGCCAGGTACAAGATGCGTGTCAACAACCCTCGGTCCAAGGCTGCTACAATGTTCCACCCACTGTCACACACCACCTTGCCAGGCTACAAGTCCAATGGCAGCAGCCACTCATCTGTCTGCTCCTGGATGCTGGTCCACAGCTCCTGGGTTCCTGGGTGGTGTGGAGTCTTGCTCCTCCCTCTGGGAGAAGACAGGTGGCCCTGTTGTTGGGGAGGTGGAGCTGGAGGCTGAGACAGTGGGAGACCCAGGGGTTTGCAGGTTTTTCTGGTGGTTCTGCAGCTCATACTTTGCTTGCAGATGCCTGGTCATGCATGAGGTGCAGAGATGATTAGCAGTTTTCCCTTACTTCAGTGACTGTTGGCACAACTTGCAAATGACCTCTGTCTTGTTGGGCCTGGACTGCTTGAAAAAATGCGTGGTGAGACCTGCCTGGTGTTGTGGGCAGTGACAGTAATCGGCTGACTGCTGGTACCCTTCTGCCTCTTCTGCTGGCTGCCTGGGGCTGTGTAACCACCAGCTCTTCCTTCAAACTCTGATGCCCTTCAGTCCACGTTGGGTATAGAACCTCGTCATCCTCTCTGGCATCCTCTTCTTCCCACTTCTCCCTGCTAGCCTCCCTCTCAGCCTCAACATTACAGAATGCTGCAGTAGTCAGCAATTGGGTCTCATCATTATCCAGGGAGTCCTGTGATTGTACGCTGGCCATGTCCTCATTCTCCCACCAAAGCTCTTGGGCATCTGTGAGTCTTAGGTCTGCAACTGGGGCAGGGGCAGGAAGATGGCCGATGGTATTCCAGCCAGGCGTGTCATCATAGAGCATTAGTGACTCTGTGACTTCTGGCTGGGGGGGCCTTGCAGATTTTACAGGGGGTGAGGTGGAGGGCTCTGCACTCTAGGCAGCAGTGGAGTGGGTGGAAGACAATCTCAGGAAACTGGTAGCACTGCCTGCTATATAATCTATGACTGCTTCAATTTTTCTGGCCTCACCACTCTGCCAGCAGTATTGGAGCCTACAAAAATGCGCTCCAAACCCTGGCGCTTGCCTGCACCAGAGGAAAGCAAGGATAAAAGATGTCCTCTCCCTGCAGCACCAGCTACCGGACGAGCACCAACCCCATTACCCGCAGCAGTAGCAGCAGACACACCAAGCCTTGTCCCTGTCCCTTATTTGCTGCTTTCTGCATTGTTAGACCCTTGCAGTTACAGTGGCCTTAGAGCAAGTTGTGGGATAACAGAGTACACAGTACACACCATTGCTTAGAACAAGTTGTAGCATAACAGGGTACACATCAGTGCTTAGAACAAGTTGAGGAGTAACAGGTTACACCCCACAGCTTGGAGCAAATTGTGGGATAACATGGGACACACAACCCAGTGCTTAGAGCAAGTTGTGGGACAACATGGGACACACAACCCAGTGCTTAGAGCAAAATGTAATACAACAGGGTACACTCACCCCAGTGCTTAGAGCAAGTTATAGTATAACAGGGTACACACCAGTTCTTAGAGCAAGTTGTGGGATAACATGGGACACACAACCCAGTGCTTAGAGCAAGTTGTAGTACAACAGGGTACACTCCCCCCAGTGCTTAGAGCAAGTTATAGTATAACAGGGTACACACCAGTGCTTGGAGAAAATTGTGGGATAACACGGTACACACACCTTAGTGCTTAGAGCCAGTTGTGGGATAACACGGGGCACACAACCCAGTGCTTAGAGCAAGTTGTGGAATAATACGGTACACACACACCAGTGCTTAGAGCAAGTTGTAGTACAACAGGGTACACTCACCCCAGTGCTTAGAGCAAGTTATAGTATAACAGGGTACACCCCCCCCCCCCCCCCCAGTGCTTAGAGCAAGTTGTGGGATAACATGGGACACACAACCCAGTGCTTAGAGCAAGTTGTAGTATAACAGGGTACACCCCCCCCCCCCCCACTGCTTAGAGCAAGTTATAGTATAACAGGGTACACACCAGTGCTTGGAGCAAATTGTGGGATAACACGGTACACACACCCCAGCGCTTAAAGCAAGTTGTGGGATAACATGATACTCCCCAGTGCTTAGAACAAATTGTGGGATCACACAGTACACATACCCCAGTGCTTAGAGCAAGTTGTGGGATCACACGGTACACACAACCTAGTGCTTAGAGCAAGTTGTGGTACAACAGGGTACACTCACCCCAGTGCTTAGAACAAGTTGTGGGATAACAGGATATACCCCAGTGCTTGTTGTGCAGCAGCAAGTTGTGAGATAACACAGCACACATACCCCAGTTGTGACAAGAAGACCCCGCCTATCTAGCCCTCACTCCAGACTAAATATAGCCCTGAAAATGGCAGTTTTTTAGGCAAACAGGCCTATCTGTCCCTCAGAAGCAACCAGCAACCTGTCCCTATCTACTGCAGTCTGTGAGCCTGCCTTGGCACCCTCATTCCCCGGGTGTATTGGGCATTGACAGTAATGGGCTTACCACTGGTACCCTTCTCCCTCTTCTGCTGGCTGCCTGTGGCTGTGTGACCACCAGCTCTTCAGTCCACGTTCGGTCTAGGACCTCGTCATCCTCCCTGGCATCATCTTCCACCCACTTCCCTGCTAGCCTCCCTCTCAGCCTCAACATTACAGAATGCTGCAGTAGTCAGCACTTGGGTCTCATCATTATCCAGGGTGTCCTGTGATTGTATGCTGGCCATGTCCTCATTCTCCCACCTAAGCTTTTGGGCATCTGTGAGCCTTAGGTCTGCAACTGGGGCAGGGGCAGGCGGATGGCCGATGTTATTCCAGCCAGGCGTGTCCTAATAGAAGGTTGACGGCAGAAGGAGACCATACGGTCCATCTAGTCTGCCCTTATGTGTATACTGTATGTACTCTTTATCCTAAGATAAAGAGTACATACAGTATACACATAAGGGCAGACTAGATGGACCGTATGGTCTCCTTCTGCCGTCAACCTTCTATGTTTCTATGTTTCTATAATAGAGAATTAGTGACTCTGTGACTTCTGGCTGGGGGGGGGGGGACTTGCAGATTTTACAGATGGTTGGGGGAGGAGAAAAAAAACTATTAACTAATAACTAAACAAATATATTTCAGGGCATCTACGTTTGGGGTTCCTACTGCTGGGGGAGGATTCCAAATGCACTAGCTACAAATGGTGCCTTAAAGAGCTTTAATAACAATAATTTAACATTTGCCCCCCCCCCCCCCCCCACGCATACACCAGTGTGATCCTGAAATAATAGTACTTGCTCCTCAGTGAAATGCAGCCACATAATTGGCCACCAGCTGTTACGTGTATCCAAGCTTTGCCTCTACTCTACTCATAAGGCTGCATTTCTCTGGTGGAACGAGATGCAGGTAAGATTATGCCAGGATGCCAGCCGTAAATGCATGGGGGAAACACACATTAAGCAAACAGGATGCCGCCCCACATTGCAACTAACATCCAATTGGTGAAATATGGTTGTTAGTCCACTTTAAGCCAATGTTGAAGGTCATCTGTAGGCTTAAAAGAAGAAAAAGACTTATCTAACCCCTTGGTCAATAGAATTCATAGTTCTATGGCTCTGTACTTGGGAAGTCCTGTTGCATGAGTGGCAAGGCATTTTATGGAACCAGACAGATGGACCAGAACAGACCAAACACCCTACAACTAACTGTGTTTTAAACTTATAGAGTGGGTCCTTAATGGATTAATTTCCTTAGACAGGTAATGTGAAGCTGGGACCTGCAGGATGCAGGAAGTAGAATGCTAAGCATGCTCAGAGGAGGATTTTTTGGCAAGCATTTCCAACATTGCAGGGCTCTAAAAGTGGTAGGAATCCAAACAGATCTTATTTCATGTATACAATTAAACTGAAATATTTTTTATGCAACTTCTCCAAGAAGAAATAACTGAAACTGCTCTGGTCTTAGTTGCTCCTATCATTTATTTGGTATATGAATGTCTTTTTTGTCCACAACTGAGAGGGAGTTGGTGGTTGGCATAGAAACGCATTAAACCGGACCTTTAGCATGATTTAATGAAAAACTATTCCCCAGCATCTAAAATTGATATATTTTAGTTTTTTTGTCCCTTACTTATTATTCTTCCCCCCACCGGGCTGCAACTCTGTTCAGGACTCTAGGACACGGGCGTCGTTATCTTGCCTCAGAAGCATCACATACTGAGGAGAGGAGAGCAGGATAAAGTGCAGGGGGTGGGGTTATAGCTGTGCTTTACACAGACAGAGCAGAGCTGGGGTCAGGAAAAGGTCAGCAATCCCAGAATTCAGAGCGACACAGTCAGAAGACACTTCCTGATGCTCCATGAGCCGCCATCTTGGATGTTTAAAGGCTCATAACATGCATTAGATGCAGGTAGGATGATTTTTAATGTGAGCAATCTGTATGTACAGGGTGTGGGAAAGGTCCACTTTAAGCCCCCTCCCCTTAGCCATCAGCTAAAAACTCTTAAAACTATTATAATGCATAACTTTCCACTGGAAAGTTGTAGGACATTGGTTCTGGTGTCACCAGACTTGGTCAGGTGCTGTTTACCCCATTGGTCCAAACACTGCTGTTTGATATAGCTCTGGAACCAAGTTCTCCATCACTCTGCCCCTACCCCCCCCCCCCCCCGAGAACAATATGAAGCATACATATGCGTCCACTGAGATTTGCAGATTCCAAAAATGTCACCGTTTTATTAGGAATGTGCAATGAAACCTCCTAATTCTTTAAAAAGTAGTGGCACCAGTGTGGCTTTAAGCTTTGAAGTTTCCTGTGAGCGCAGGCACACAACAGGTGGTATTCTGCCAACCATCACTCTTGCCAATAAGCTAGCATAGGTATGAGTTGAATCATCAGGGGGCCCTGCCAAGCATTGCCATATAAGTTCTTGGTGGTTTGTTGAGTTTATTATTATTATTGGGGTAGAGAATGTGAAATTCAATACACAGATTTTTTGTTTGTGTCAAAAAAAGTTGATCACCACCACACTCTCTATATTTCTATATTATACTATAAAATCTAAGAATAGATTGCCAAAACCCTTTCAGTCCATGAAAATGTTCCTTTCCCCAAAAAGTTGAGTTTTCCTTTAGGGATGATGGCAGCCATCACTCTTGCTAATAGGCTAGCATAGGTGTAAGTTGAATCAGCAGAGGGCCCTGCCAAACATTGCCGTATAAGTTCATGGTGGTTTGTTGAGTTTATTATTATTATTGGGGTAGAGAATGCGATATTCAATATGCAGATTTTTTGATTGTGTCAGAAAAAGTTGATCACCACCACACTCTCTATATTTCTATACTATACTATAAAGTCTAAGAGGCCGATTCAGCGACAGATGAGCGACAGTAGCGGTATTTTCACAGCGCCCGCTAGTATTCGCTGTGCTTGGCCGCTGTTCGGCTGTTGACAGCGGTGTGCGGTAATGTTGAATACGGGGCTAGGAGTCGCTGTTTGACAGGTTCCGCGCTGTATGGGACATGACAGCGAATGGCCATAGCGAACGGCTCCCAGCATATTCATTAACAAATCACGCTCAAAAAAATTCTCGCGCTGTGAAATGCGTGTTTAAACCCCAGAGTGCTGGCGGCGATGGGTTAAAAGTAGTTTTTTAACCCCCAAACAACCGCATTTTTGGTAAAAAAAAAAAAAAAAGTTTTTCAAAACATTTTGTAATATGAATACATTAATATCAGACCTGTAATATCAATTCTGTACCAATTTTTTTTTTTTTACCTTAAAAAAAAACATTGCAGAAGTGGTCACAGAATTTTTGACATTTAAAAAAAAAAAATTAATAGCAATTAATTATGAATATTTAAATATTGCTCCATTGAAATGCATTGGAGAGCGCCAGGTAGCGAGAGGTCATACCTGTCGCTGTTCAAGGTCGCTCGCTGGAGCTGTGGGGTGAGGCTGGAATAATGATGAATGATTCGCTATCTGGCGCTCTGTCAGTCGCTAAGCAGGATCGGCTTGATAAATGTGTGATTGCGGAGGGGAGCCGGCGTTCTCGTGGCGGTGACCGTCATTACCGTTCGCTCACCATTCGCTACCTGTCGCTATCCCTTGTTAAATAAGGGCCTAAGAATAGATTGCCAAAACCCTTTTAGTCCATGAGAATGTTTCCCCCCCCCCCAAAAAAAAAAGTTGAGTTTTCCTTTAGGGATGATGCCATGCCTTCAGGGACCATGCCAGCCATCACTCTTGCTAATAGGCTAGCAGAGGTGTGAGTTGAATCAGCAGGGGACCCTGCCAAGCATTGCCATATAAGTTCATGGTGGTTTGTTGAGTTTATCATTATTATTAGGGTAGAGAATGTGAAATTCAATATGCAGATTTTTTGATTGTGTCAAAAAAAGTTGATTACCACCAGACTCTATATTTCTATACTATACTATAGGAAAAGAGTGGCTTTCCTAGAACGGAAAGTATTTGCACAGTACTCAGTCCAAGGACAGATAGCCTTTCACATCTACCCTTGCAGTAGGCGGAGCTATGCAAATCATCTCTTTATGTCTCTGTGCCATCCAAGGCCCTTAGAACCGCTAAGGGTGCAATGCCAAGGATTAGCTTTACCTAAGTGCAGTGGCCCGCACTGAATGCTGCAACAGCTGCCTTACAGCTGAAGGTTTGTCATAATTGCACCACAGTGCTTAATGCACATTTGCCATGCATTCGTAGGTTTTAAGTATAAAGGTTTCCCCCCAGTGGTTAAGAAGTGTATTACATGTCAGGCCAATGTCACATACTGTATGTTATTTATTGGTTCCTCCAACTGTCAATTAGCTGATGCAAAGTGGGGTCTATGACTCCTCTGTCACCTGACCATTCCAACCAATGGAAGGCCAGAGGAAGCCAGTTTCCTCGAGTCAGTCAGCCCCTGGTGGGCGAAGGGGGAGCAGCTCCAGCCCCTGTGCTGGCTGCATGTGTTCCAGCTTTCTTCAGAAAACCTATTACAGGCTTAGGCCTATGCCAGCCTTATTCTCCTACTCATCTCTACCTGTAACCAGTCACCCAAGGATGTTCACAGGACAGTTCTACCTCAGTAGGATAACTTTATTGCGTAAGAAGCCTACTGTCTGGATCGTCTGGAATTTGAGGGTCTCCCGCCAGCGACCAAAACTAGTCTAGCTTCCATGCTAGTAGTCCACGCGCCTCTATGCGGTCACCGTGTACGAGAGCAGCTTCATGTTCAGTAATTCTCAAGTTAAGTAACTCAAGTCGTCTCTACCTGTGCCCTTGTGGTGGGAATATAGATCTACTGGATCAGGTCTGTAAACTCTTTTAAAAGTCTTCTAATGTCATCCCTTGATAGTACTACTACTCTCAGCATCTCTACAGCCCTAAGGCTTCAGCATAGACTCTCTCACTCTGCATCAGCAATCACTAAAGCTGTTTAAACTTGCTAAAGTTACCCTGGTTGCATCCAGAGGAAAGGACTGACTCTTGTTCCAGCAATAAAAGCAACGTTGTTTATCCGAACCCTGGCATTGCTTTCTGTAGTGGGTGCCTTGACTAGGATACAGCGGGAACTACATTGGTTAACTAGCCCTGGGGTCAAGACTACTAGCCACCAAACCCTCGAGCCATACACCGTGACAAGTGTACTCCATAGGCTATCCCCAGGGGGTTATCCCAATTTTTGGCGTCACGAACAGGATTTCACCTCTGTGCCATTTTGATTTCTTACTATATTGTTGGACTCTGTCAAGATATTGCATTATAAAGCCGACTAAGGGATTTACAAGTGTGCCTGATGATTTTTCCTGTGTTTTCAACTAATTTGGAGGACATTTTCTGCTCGTTGCTAGGGGCAACCGCACTAGAATTTCATGCTGCGTAACATCCTGGGCCTGAAGGAGTTAATTTTACCGCTGCCGATGCGCGGGAAACTGAGCCCTCCATAGACTTTACTGCAGGCACTCCTGATTGGCTAATGCTTCTCTCTGCGCTTACCGTCTCTAGGCAGACCGGGGGGTGGAGTTTGCTGCCTGGGTCCTCCGACTCCGCTCACCGCAACCGACTGGAGCTCTGCAGGCCTGTCTGTGTTGTTGGGGGGAAGGATTACACCTCACATACTGTATGTTATTTATTGGTTCCTCCAACTGTCAATTAGCTGATGCAAAGTGAGGTCTATGACTCCTCTGTCACCTGACCATTCCAACCAATGGAAGGCCAGAGGAAGCCAGTTTCCTCGAGTCAGTCAGCCCCTGGTGGGCGAAGGGGGAGCAGCTCCAGCCCCTGTGCTGGCTGCATGTGTTCCAGCTTTCTTCAGAAAACCTATTACAGGCTTAGGCCTATGCCAGCCTTATTCTCCTACTCATCTCTACCTGTAACCAGTCACCCAAGGATGTTCACAGGACAGTTCTACCTCAGTAGGATAACTTTATTGCGTAAGAAGCCTACTGTCTGGATCGTCTGGAATTTGAGGGTCTCCCGCCAGCGACCAAAACTAGTCTAGCTTCCATGCTAGTAGTCCACGCGCCTCTATGCGGTCACCGTGTACGAGAGCAGCTTCATGTTCAGTAATTCTCAAGTTAAGTAACTCAAGTCGTCTCTACCTGTGCCCTTGTGGTGGGAATATAGATCTACTGGATCAGGTCTGTAAACTCTTTTAAAAGTCTTCTAATGTCATCCCTTGATAGTACTACTACTCTCAGCATCTCTACAGCCCTAAGGCTTCAGCATAGACTCTCTCACTCTGCATCAGCAATCACTAAAGCTGTTTAAACTTGCTAAAGTTACCCTGGTTGCATCCAGAGGAAAGGACTGACTCTTGTTCCAGCAATAAAAGCAACGTTGTTTATCCGAACCCTGGCATTGCTTTCTGTAGTGGGTGCCTTGACTAGGATACAGCGGGAACTACATTGGTTAACTAGCCCTGGGGTCAAGACTACTAGCCACCAAACCCTCGAGCCATACACCGTGACAAGTGTACTCCATAGGCTATCCCCAGGGGGTTATCCCATAAGTAGAGGGTTTTTTGGTCTCTTTAGCCCCCTTATATTAACCCTTCTAGTGCCAGCTACGTGAGTCTCACGTAGCAGCCTCTACTCCACTTAAGTGCCAGCTACGTGAGACTCACGTAGCTGACTTTAAACCCCCACAGTAAAAAAAATATAAAAGTAAAATACTCACCTGACCCCTCGTTGGATTCAGCCGGGTCTCCTCTTTAATTTGGTGCCATCTGATCCCCCGTGGGGGGTCGGATGGCTCCAGGAGAGCCCCCGGAATAGCACCCCCCCCCCGTTTGGCAGCAGCAGCTGCTAACTGTAAAAAAAAATAAAAATACAAATGACATTTACTTACCTGCAGTCGCGCTGCCTCCCTCCGGGTCTCCTCTTCACTGGGGGGGCCTCCGATCGCCCCCCCCAGCCTCTTCAGCTTCAGGGGAGAGCCTGAAAGGGCTCTCCCCTTCCTCTCCCGACGGGCGCCGCCATCTTGCTGTTAAGCCCCGCCCCTTTGGGGGCGGGGCTAATGACGTCACCGCCGGGTGTCATCGGGGCACCCGGCAGTTCTCTTCTCAGATGCCGGTGATGGCTGGGCGGAGAAGGAGGGAGGTAGGCGATCCTCCGATCGCCTGCCTCCCCCCTTCTCTGCCCAGCTGTCACCTGCATCAGATCGCCGCGGGACAATGCATATGAAGATCGGAGGTGAGTAAAGGTAAAATGTTTTTTTTTTTTTAATAAACATATTACAAAACCTGTGTCTGTCTTTTTTCTTATACTGTTAACCCTTTGTGAACTGGTAAGGGGTCCATGACCCCTATACCAGTTCACAAGGCTGGGGGGATGGCAAGCCACCTGCGCTAGCGGGTGGCTTGCCATTAACCCCTGGCACCCCCATTACCTGCCTCCCCAAAGGCCAGGGGGGGGCAGAAGAGCCCGGGCCCACATGGGCTATGTGGGCTCGTAGGCTGCAGGGTGGGGGGGGCACAAAAGCTGGCCCCCCCACTCTGTGCCTACAAGCCCCCATAGCTGGTCCCGGGCTGGTTACTGTGGGTAAGGGGGACCCCACGTCATTTTTTTTTTGATTTTTAAGGGTTTTTAACCCTTAAAAATCAAAAAAAAAAATGGGGTCCGCCCCCCCTGGGAGGGGGGACCCTATGTCATTTTTTTTTTTTATTAACCCTTTGTGTTCTGTCATCCAGCAGCTATAAAAGGCTTCTTGCAAGTGAGCAGAAGCCAGTGATCGCCGAGGGACAGAGTGCTCCAGGATGGATGGGAGGTGAGTATAGTGTAAAAAAAAAATAAAAATTAATAAAATATTTTTTCTCTGCTTGTGTCTGTGTGATTATTTACTTTTAACCCCTTGTGAACTGGTAAGGGGTCCATGACCCCTATACCAGTTCACAAGGCTGGGGGGATGGCAAGCCACCTGCGCTAGCGGGTGGCTTGCCATTAACCCCCGGCACCCCCATTACCTGCCTCCCCAAAGGCCAGGGGGGGGCAGAAGAGCCCGGGCCCACATAGGCTATGTGGGCTCGTAGGCTGCAGGGTGGGGGGGCCACAAAAGCTGGCCCCCCCACTCTGTGCCTACAAGCCCCCATAGCTGGTCCCGGGCTGGTTACTTTGGGTAAGGGGGACCCCACGTCAATTTTTTTTTTTATTTTTAAGGGTTTTTAACCCTTAAAAATAAAAAAAAAAAATGGGGTCCCCCTCCCCTGGGAGGGGGGACCCTATGTCATTTTTTTTCTCGATTTAACCCTTTGTAGTGTGGATGGTATTTGTATTTTTTTTGTGAATGTTATAAAATACTTGTTTCAGTTAGAGGGGTCTCCTGGGCAGGAACAGGGGGCTACCGATAAATATGTGGTACCGTTCTAATCGGTAGAAATGGGGCTTTCACATGCAATATGATTTTCCTTAATAAAATACATTTTTTATTTAAAATAAAGGAGTCAATTTTCAAAAAAAATTTTTTATTTATTTATTTATTTTTTTTACTTAATAATATTGTAAAAAAAAAAAAAATGTACAAACAAGACATTTCATGTTAAAGCCTAAACTCTGCTGCAAAAAATATATATATATAATTTTCCTGAAAGTTCCAGCAAAAATGGCGCAAAACATGGCGAAAACATGACGCAAAATGGGGAAAAATGGCCTGTCAACAGAGGGTGACAAAATCTCAAGTAGGCTGGCAATTAAAAGGGTTAATAGTACCTATGCATGTTGGGTATTGTTCTGTTCGGGAGACCTTGCGCTTTCAGACTTAGCTTGTTTTTTCTGGTTTGCATATTTAAATTTTAGGAAAAGGTGTTTTTTATTCAGCTTTTTTATAAATTTTTTAGGGAAACCCTGCGCAACCAAAGAATTCTTTGAGGTAATAATTCCAGAAAGATGAGCCCACTAGAACAAGTTGGGTACCCTTAGAAAGCTTAACGTGTGTACTTTCAGGGAATATATGGTTTATGGGGGATATTCTAAATGTCAAGGGTTGTTTTGGTTGAAAAATCGCAAGGTGCGCACTTTGTCTGCAGAGCTGAAATTTTCAAGTAAAATTACCGTTACGCACATGCTTTACTTTGGGGTGTTTGGCAGCTCTTCCCTTGACAGTAGCTATGCATGTTGGGTATCGTTCTGTTCGGAGGTTGTTGCGTTTTCAGATTAAACTTGTTTTTTCTTGTTTGTATGTAGTTTTTTAGGAAAATGTGGCTTTGATTCTGCTTTTTTATCCTTTTTTTAGGGAAACTCTTTGCAACCAAAGAATCCATTGAGGGATTACTTCCAGAAAACTATGGCCACATCAACAAGCCTGGTACGCCTAGAAAGCCTGAGGTGTGTACTTCCAGAGAATATATAGTTTGTTGGGGGTATTTCAAATGTAAAGGGTTGTTTTTCTGGAAAAACTGCAAGGTGCGCATATTGCGTAGCATAGTTGTATTTTATCTGAAAATCCCCTAAAGCGCTGTTTCAGTTTGGGGGAGTCTCCTGGGCAGGAAAGGGTGTCTACCAATACATATGTGGTACCGCTGTAACCGGGAGAAATTGGGATTTCACACGCAATAAGATTTCATTGACAAACTTACATTTTTTATTACAAAAAAAACTACAATATGTAAAAATTTTTTTTTTTTTTTTTGCACATATTTCACCCAAAAATATTAAGAATACACCTAACAAATGACAAACAAGACATTTCATGTTAAAGCCCAGACTCTGCTGAAAAAAACAATATATCATTTTCCTGGGAAATCCCTGGAAATCCCTTCCAAAATCACATTTAAACGTGGGGAGCGCAAAATAGTGCAAAATGGTCTGGCAACAGAATGTGACAAAAACTCCAGGTAGGCTGGCACTTAAAGGGTTAAGCCTAACATGGATCTCTCCACATACTGGCTTGCGACTATGTTTTGGTACTCACCAAGTCTCACCCCCCATACAGCAAGAGGCATCTGTCCTAGTGCTGATGAGAGCCTAAAGCTTGAAACATGTGTCCACCAGTTGGCTGTGTAAATTCAAAGCTAATCCTTGGCATTGCACCCTTAGCCGTTCTAAGGGCCTTGGATGGCACAGAGACATAAAGAGATGATTTGCATAGTTCTGCCTACTGCAAGGGTAGATGGGTAATGCTATCTGTCCGTGTATTGGGTACTGTGCAAATACTTTCTGTTCTAGTAAAGCCACTCTTTTCCTTTACGTAAGTAGAGGGTTTTTTGTTCTTTTTAGCCCCCCTATATTAAGCCTAACACGGGTCTCTCCACATACTGGCTTGTGACTATGTTTTTAGACTATACTATAAAATCTAAAAATAGATTGCCAAAACCCTTTCAGTCCACGAGAATGTTATTTTTCCGCAAAAAGTTTAGCTTTCCTTCAGGGAAGATGCCATGCGTGCTTAATCAAGATAAGACTGCCAGAAATGTATTTGATGTATTAGTCAACTGTGTCAGATCTTGTTCCGATAGTTCCAGTGTAATGTTTTCACCATCCACTCCTCCGTGTGGTTTTTAAATCCAGCTACAACATACAATACTTGTTTTAAAAACAGGAATTGAGCAACAGGAAGGTGTCTGCCTTCACAAAAACGGGGACATTCCTGGAGGGAGGACATGCTCCCGGCGTACACACACATACGGGTGGGTTCGGCTGCACAATAGCGAGTAAACATTGCGAGCTTCTAAACTACGTTTATTTATAGATCCTACTGAATGATGAATGAAATGCTCCACCAGCCCAGGCTTTGAAAACAAACCTCCTGTAGCCTCTAGACAAGGCTGTGAGATAATAGGGAGTAGCTCACATTTTTTAATACTGAGATCAGGATTTGTTTATTATCTTTAAAGTTAAAATAAAATCAGGATGCAAGTAATTCCTGGCTCTGTTGCAAAAGCCTTGATGATAAGCTGATAGAACTTCGCCTTCATGTGTACCACCACATGGCATTAAAGCATTAAAAAGTAGTTGAAATCTGTGGATTAGAGTTTAGTGTCCCTGTGGACCAGGACCCTCCTGGGTGAAGAGTTGCATTTCATGGGGGCGAGTTCCCGCCATTCACTAATATAATAATTGACAACATCTTGGAAGGAGATGTCCAAGGGGTTAGGTAAGTATTTGTGTTTCTTATTTTGTAATTAAGTCATTTAATCCTTTCACTGTCAGCCTACCTAGAGATGTTGTCACCATTTTTGTACTATGTATGTTTAACTGTGATTTTTGCAGGAATTTTCAGGAACATTATATGTTGTTTTTTTCTACACAGTTAAACACGAAATGTTTTTAGTGTTTACGTAATATTTTGGGGTGAAATATATATATATATATATATATATATATATATATATATTTTACATTTCGTCGCTTTTTTTTAAATAAACTATTGAATTACACGTAAAAGCCCCATTCCTCCTGATTACAATGTTACGATATGTACAGGTAGATACCCGTGCCTGAAACCCCGAACTGAAAAGAGTTTTCAAAGATTTTCAAATGAAATACAACTATTATCCGCACTATCAAGGGTTAAACCCTTAAAAGTAAAAAAAAAAAAAAATTGGTGTGGGGTCCCCCCTCTCCAGATGGGACCCGACTCTTTTAAAGTGGACCAAAACCCACAGAGATAGGCCCAGGAATCTATAATATTCCCGGGCTGATTGATTCCCCTCCCTGGGGCATCCAGAATTGGGATGCCCTGCAGTGTGAAAACCCCAAGGTCACCCATAAACTCTCAATTTTTCCCGGTCCAACGATGCATGCGCGAGCAGCAGAAGCCCCGCTATCCCTCTAGCAGAGCATGTGCCCACACCAGGCATTTGTGAATGGCTGGCACGGACACACTCTGTGTTAGAGGGTAGTGGGAGATGCGGCCGTCAGCGCGCTTGGATCTGTTCGTTTTAGAGGAGCTCCTGGACCAAGCGGCTTTAGCGGATCTGAGTGCGCTGATTGGCCGTGTGTCCGCTCATGCATCGTAGGACCTGGAAGAGGTGAGTTTGTTTGGGCGACCTGTAGGATTTCACACAGTGGGGCATCCCCGATCGAGACAAGGACCAAAACCCAGGATAGTCAAAATCCTGAGTTTTGGTCCACTTTAAAACCCTTAGATTATTTTTTTTTAAACTATATAGGGTTACAATCTAGTAATAACCTGTGTATTATGTATCTGAAAGTCCCGACTTTGTTTAAAATCTAAATACAATTCATGTGTTGTATAATTTCATGCATATGGACTTCATGGGTGATGCTTTTTTGTTGTATATATGTACAACAAAAAAGCATGAGGTTATACAGGAAGTTTATCAAACTATTGTACCCGGTGTCCCAAAGAAATTCAGACATTTCTCCGCCCTTCTGGAGGGGGGGGGGGGGGGTCGGGAGGTACCTCCCTGTACTAGGGTAAGGGCAAAACAATCACCCCCTACACTTTCTTGTACTTTTCTATTTACCATTTATATAACAGTGGACTCCCTGTACAGCTGCCATCTATTGTAATAATCTCACCTTCTCCAGCATCTGTAAGTTGGAAGAACCTCTGTATACATTTATGTGATTACACTCATAGTACTTTAGTATTGTAGGTTTGACATTAATCTCCACAAACTGCTTGTGGAAACTGTGACCTAATCCTATATTTTAATGGCAACTCAGCGTCCTGACATCTTTGAAAAATGATGCAGGAGCTCTTGGTTGAGGTAATACCCCAGTGCCTATCTGAAACATTCACTGTGCTGCTAATCAGAGTCATCATGGCCATTCTTTAGAGTTCCTGAAGCTTCTAAGTGACCAGGCAACCCTCCACCCCATCTGTTCCCAGCATGGAATCATTGTTGAACAAGAAGCAACAGAACACATATTTGTGGCTTATTTCCAGACAATTGTGGCGCGGCAAGGAACAACGTAAGGCTTTGTAGATTCACTAACTGAAGAAAGTTTCAGGGTTTGGTATTTGCGGATGACTTCAGTAAATAGATAAGGGCTTGCCCCAGTTGCAAAAGCAAAAAAAAAAAAAAAATTAGGGAAAACAACATATATTGTATTGGCAAGATGTGCAGCTGAGACTTTTTACCTAAAGAGAAGCAAAACCCAGGGTTTTCACTATTTGTATTTTATTCCCTGTCCCAGGGATGAGGGATTTGGGATGCTCCACCCAGCTTGCTTGTTCTTCTTACCTGTTTCGTGATTCCAAGGTGCGGACTCATCTCCAATTAGCATTCAAAGTCATGGCAAAGAATGCAAAATGAATGTAGAGGGTCAAGTATCCCTTCTGCGGCCCTTCTGCTGTGGGTAACCAGATCAGTCATTCAGCTAGACCCAGCATCGGTGCACAAAAAAAACCATCACGACCTGCTTGTGTGCTGTGGGATCTCTGTAGAGTATGAAGGGTACCCACAGTTTGTGGCCATCTCCCAAGGGCCTTAACTATAGCGTGGTTGATAGGAGCTTATTTATTATATCTGGAGGTGACTGGATTGGTATTGAATAGTATATAATATGTTGCTATCTTTTTATAGTAGAACCATTTTGGAGTGTTAGATTTAAATAGAATTAGTTAATGGAGTTAGTAGGGAGGACACAAGATGGCAGCAGTGAGGGAAATACCAAAGTAAGAAAAGTACTCTGTTCACATCAAGAAGTGAATAGTTAGGAAATTGAGAGAAACTAGAACCAGTTAGAACCGAATAGAACTAGTCTGGACAGCACTAGGAGGAAGGGTGACCCATGTCAAGCGTATCTCAAACATGTGTGGCATGTGACATTATGGCTTCAGTGTTGTAGATGGGGCCAGACCAGAACTGATTTAAAGGGATAAAGCAGCAAAAAGCTTACCGAAAGTCTGTCTGTCCCATGTGCCTCTCCTCCACTTCCTGCAATACGCTGTGGATGCTATAGCAGGACTTCAAATTTGCCCCTTCTTTCAATTCTATTCCTCCATGAGCACCTCCAAATGTAGCCTTTCAAGTCCCTCAGTGCTTCTAGAACGAGCAATCTCGGCAATTGTGACCACTGTGGTTTAACAAACTCACTCTTGCTGGGAGCACTGAGTGACAGGGCCAGCCACTTGAACACATTTGCAAATGGTTTTGGAAAAATGGAAAAGAAAGGAGGGGCAAATTTTGGAGACCTACAAGATTTAAAAAGTGCCGCAGGAAATGGTGAAGAGGCACATGGGATAGGCTTCAGGGGAGCTCATTGGCACCTTTTGCCATTGCCTGGGCTGTTTCTTTTAGAGAGAACCTCACAGACATTCAAAGAGTTGAGTTGTAACTGAGGACCTACAGAACTGGAAGAAAGAGCAATAGCCATAGTGGAGAGCCAGTATTGTTGAATAGGTCGCACAGCTGCAGCTCTGAAGGCTTGGTTGGAACCAATACCTAGTAACATATCAGTGGGAGTAGGTCTAGCTGTTACCGGATTCAAGGGAACAAGGGATAAGGTGTAACATCTGTTGTGTGCGACTGTGTACAGTGACCAGAAGCCATCATGTACTGCTGCACTATACTCTGCTCTTTAAGGAAGAATAAAGCATCACATGTTGGTTTAAGAAAGTCTTGACTTTGAATTGGTGCAGCAGAACTGAGATTCATTGGGAACCATTGCAACACTTACATCACCTCATTCACCAACACTGGGCACCCTGGGTCTTTTAAGAACATCCTCTCCTCCCCACACTGCCCCTAACCTGGTGGAGGGTGGGTTGCATATAGAATTGTTAAAGATGGAGTGGGCAAGAGCAGTACTGCCCCCCCCAATAGCCAACTAGCCCGGGCATCAACTTAAGAGCGGGTAACCCAGGGCTTAAAGGCCGCACCAGCCGGCTGCCCCTTACTCTGCCAGTTTACCAGCCCTTCTGCCCTTTGGCCAACAGGCACCGGGCTCTTCTGCACCCCTGCATCTCAAATGTGTGGGGTGGGTAATTGGGAGGGTTAACAGCATTTCACCCGCCAGTGCAGGCAGATGACATACCACCCCCCACCCAGTGAACTGGTATCGGGGCCCTCTGGACCCCTTACCAGTTCACCCTAAGTCATCAAATAAAACACACAACACCAAACGTTTTTTAATGTTCTAAATTTGACAGCTTACCAGTCTTCATCTTCTTATGCTGGTGGGGTGTGTACAACTCAGCTAGAGGAGTGTTGGGGATGCCGCCTGAGTCCTGCACATGTGCAGTGGGATTGATAGTCAAGGTAATTTTATTAATGATCTTGGGGGTTTCACACAGTGGAGAAATCAGCAAGCTGTAACCCAGCCCTGTAGTCCTTTACATTTTAGAGCTGAGTTACGAGGGTTTTTTATGTACTTTATTATGTCTTTGCAGAACTGTACAACATAGAAGTGAATTTATAAAAAACACACAACTTACACAAAGAACAAATATAGGAGGAAGAGTTCTGCCCAAAAGAGGGAGCCCGTGTACCTTCACAACCATGACTGAGCATTATAGTACCTGAGCAGTCTACATGCAGAGTACATCATCTCTGAACAGATCAAAACCCATATATATATATTAGGTCTATTAGGCCCACGCACACATTTATTCTCTTCTATTTCTTGCAGTTTTCTCACACTTGAATTTGGATTTGTAAAACAATAAGAACAGCTATGTAATTGATACGACCATAGGTAAGGTCTTTACAGATGAGATAAGACACCTTATTTATTATGGAGAAGCATTTGTTTTCTTGAGTAAAATATGGCATGACTGAAAGATTCAAGGATATTTCAGGATGTGCTAATATACACGAGGACAGTTTAGATTGCTGCACATAAATCATTAACATTTTTCTAACTCCTGCTGTAGTAAATTTGAAAAAAAAAATGGTGGCTCATGCATTTGCAGGCCGTCTGCAAACAGGAAGTGCAGCTGGGCCTCCTGTTACTGTGTATTGTCAGTTATGTCAGTTGAATCCAGGCAGCAGCATGGTTGGGATGATGGGAGAGGAAGCTCCAAAATGGCCGCTACCTTTCTTTTCGAACTGTGCCAGGCTGTCGGTCTGGTTTAAATATGTTTTGCTAGTCATGGCCTGAACCAGTTATTGCTGGAGATTTTACACCTAGGATTTTATCCTGATCCTGCTGTGGGAAACCCCCAAGTTCACTGTGTTTTCTCTCCCCTGATCACACTGTGCATGCCCAGGCTTCAATCAGTTAGACTGCACTACATCTAACAATGGGACAGCGCTGCAGCGAACAATAGGTAGCGCCAGTTAAGTGCAACCGGAACTCGGTGCTAAAGCCCACATTTAAGAAAAAAAACACAACTCCCCCCGCCCGCTACAGTAAAAGTAAAGAAAACACTCACTTGACCCCTTGTTCCATCCGGCCGGGTCTCCTCTTCACCAGGTGGGCCTCCGACCCCCCTCCCAGGCTCCTCTGGCTGCAGAAGAGTGCCCGGAATAGGGCACCAGCCGCCTTCATGCGTGATCACTCCCGTTGGGTCTCCTCTTCACCAGGAGGACCTCCGACCTCCCCGGCTCGGCTCTTCAGTCTTCAGGAGAGAGCCCGACAGTACATAGAAAAAAGAAGGGGAGGTCCGCACTCCTAAAATTTCACTTTTATTTCCATCCAGTAAAATGATCAAAAGTAGTAAGGCAGCGATAAAAACATGAGCAGCAATCCTAGTCTTTCTAAAGAGCACGACAGGCCCTCTCTCCCTGCTTTCCCAATGTGCACCACCATCTTCACGACTAGCTGGAGTCATCCCGCACCCGACTCTACAGCTGTCATATGCGGTGATCGACGGCCAGAGGAGAGGGGCAAGGGATCCCTCCCCCCTGCAGCGATCTGTGCATCTGTCGTCTGTCCACCCAGGAAAGGGGGACCGTATGTCCTTTTTTTTATTAAAAAAAATGTAAATAAAAAAATCGTAATATATCGTCTTTGAGATAGAATCGGGATATATCATATCGCCAGATTCTTGCCACACCCCTACTGCACATACAATTCTGCATAAAAAAAAAAATGAAATTATAACAATATAAGTGTTTGGTTGCTGGGCAGGAGAGGACACACAATAGCATTGATTCAGAGCCCCTTTCTCATAATTTTTAAGGAGGTCTTGCTACCAAATGAAAAATCATGCAAAAATGAAAACATTTCACACTAAAGTTCTCGCAGAAAAAAGGCTTTGCTGAATCAGAAGAGGGGAAAAAATGAACGAGAATGGAAATATTCACGCAAAATAAAAAGGTGAGAAAGGGGCTCTGAATCAACCCTAATGATTTGATCCTAAAATTTAGAAAATTAATTTATTAAAATGCTATTTAAACACAACCAAAAAAAAGAAAACGCTACTGAGCGACAGGTGCTCCGTGGCGCTGCTGAACATACAGCGCCGGCCCTTTACACTGATCCACCGCTAGTAATACACTCAACACTACATGACGCTATTAGAGATGCTCAACAGTTTGACTTTCATATATATATATATATATATATATATATGGTTTTCACATACTGAGGCCGGCGTTCCCCTGACGCTACGTGGTACTACGTGGCGTTAGGGTTTTTTAATAACCCCCAAAATGTTACTGAGTATTTACTTTTTCACATGAACAGATATACAGATGATATGGCTGCCATCATAAATCAGTCCCTCTGCTCGTATTTTTCTGTTTGGCTGTAAAGATTTCTGATCCTTAGTATCACTGACATTTGCTGGTACTTACTGGAATTTGTTATTTCAAATATTTCCCCTTAAGACATATCTGCTGAAAAAGTAATTTAATTTACTATTTTGGAGGTAGTTATTTAATCTAGGGAGTCATCAGTGCAGTGAGCGGTGTATGTGGTAAGTGGGAGTAGACTGCAATGCAGCACGGCTATGGGTTGTGTACACATATAAAAGAATTCTTTATGTTCCAGCAGCCACCAAAGAACTTGCCACCATCCGATTAGTGTTTTGTTTGGGTTTGGAAAGAATGCAGTTGGGGAGGTTCCGGCCTTGGAGCTAGTCGCTGCAAGTGATACAACCAAAGGACTCCCTCCCACAATAAAGCTCATAAGGAATGTGTCTTTCAGCCCTGCTTTAGGCACCAACGTCCAAACACAAAAGGTATACACAGAGCTAAGCATGCCGAAGCTCATTAATACCTACAGAAACTGTAGGATGAACCGTGATGCAAGACAGGCAAAACACACCAAAGCTCAGACATACCTTTACCAGGTCACCATATACAGGAGTTTATCTACCTTCCTCTAAGTACTGAGTAAATCAGGGAAATACCTCCTGCCCCCCCCCCGGTTGTCTTCATACAATATTTTCCAAAGGTTGAGTATTCCACACCACCAAACCTATTCACACTTAGTAAACCAATATAATGCATGATATAGAATGCTCTATAGCTCTCCTTTAACATAGGCAAGGATATAGTTATCTTTCCTTGTTATTTGATGTTCAAATCAAATCAAAATAACATTATTTTCCATTACAACACATCATAAGGCATCTAAAAGCTTTTAAATGATATAAAAACACCAACGCCTCATGGTACCATTAGACATTACTCATTTTATTTACCAACACATACAATATTTTATAGTATAATAATATATAATATAATATATAATAATATATAATATATATATATAATATATATATAATAATAAGTGCAAAAAAATGTATATGATAATCTAAAGGTCCAAAATTAGGGGAAGCAGTACAGACAAAAGGCACTTCCCAGGCCTGTTCCTTAATTTTTCATCCTAGGTTTATGTCCTGTTCAATTATTTTGTTCACTTACAGGGAGGCCGATTCATTAATAGCGCCAGGTAGCGACAGATGAGCGACTGAAGTATGGCGCTATGAGTGCCGCTAGCGTACGCCGCGGGCGGTAGCGATTCGCTATAGCAGGCCTCCTCAGTCGCTACCTGGCGTTGTTGGGAACAACGCCTACATTGCTGAATATGATGTTGGAGCTCAGCTTTGTAGGCGCTGTCAGTCAGTTTGACCACCCTATTCAACACAGCGCCTGCGCTTTGCTTTGCTGTGGGCTTGAAATCAAGTACCTTCAGAATTAAACACATTGCAACATGTTTCTTTTGTTTTTTTTTATTTTGTTGTGAAAAGTAAATAAATTAAACTGAAATGTTCAGGAAAATCAAAATGCCCGTCATGGTGCATCTCGGGGTGCCTGAAAAAGATTAAAAAGTGTAGTTAGTATATATATTTAAATTGGCTTTTTCGCTGTAAAAAAATATTGCATTAATTGGTAACCAACATTTGGGTCAAACTTGCACACCAACCCTAATTGTTATGTTGTTCAGCTTCCACCCCCCCTTAGAGTGGTTTTGGTCATCTTACACCCCCCTTAGAGTGGTTTTGGTCATCTTACACCCCCCTTAGAGTGGTTTTGGTCATCTTACACCTCCCTTAGAGTGGTTTTGGTCATCTTACACCTCCCTTAGAGTGGTTTGGGTCATCTTACACACCCCCTTAGAGTGGTTTTGGTCATCTTACACCCCCCTTATAGTGGTTTTGGTCATCTTACACCTCCCTTAGAGTGGTTTGGGTCATCTTACACACCCCCTTAGAGTGGTTTGGGTCATCTTACACCCCCCTTAGAGTGGTTTTGGTCATCTTACACCTCCCTTAGAGTGGTTTTGGTCATCTTACACCTCCCTTAGAGTGGTTTGGGTCATCTTACACACCCCCTTAGAATGGTTTGGGTCATCTTACACCCCCCTTAGAGTGGTTTTGGTCATCTTACACCCCCCTTATAGTGGTTTTGGTCATCTTACACCCCCCTTATAGTGGTTTTGGTCATCTTACACCCCCCTTAGAGTGGTTTGGGTCATCTTACACACCCCCTTAGAGTGGTTTGGGTCATCTTACACCCCCCTTAGAGTGGTTTTGGTCATCTTACACCCCCCTTATAGTGGTTTTGGTCATCTTACACCTCCCTTAGAGTGGTTTGGGTCATCTTACACCCCCCTTAGAGTGGTTTTGGTCATCTTACACCTCCCTTAGAGTGGTTTTGGTCATCTTACACCTCCCTTAGAGTGGTTTGGGTCATCTTACACCCCCCTTAGAGTGGTTTTGGTCATCTTACACCCCCCTTATAGTGGTTTTGGTCATCTTACACCTCCCTTAGAGTGGTTTGGGTCATCTTACACCCCCCTTAGAGTGGTTTTGGTCATCTTACACCTCCCTTAGAGTGGTTTTGGTCATCTTACACCTCCCTTAGAGTGGTTTGGGTCATCTTACACACCTCCCTTAGAGTGGTTTTGGTCATCTTACACCCCCCTTAGAGTGGTTTTGCTCATCTTACACCTCCCTTAGAGTGGTTTTGGTCATCTTACACCTCCCTTAGAGTGGTTTGGGTCATCTTACACACCCCCTTAGAGTGGTTTGGGTCACCTTACACCTCCCTTAGAGTGGTTTTGGTCATCTTACACCTCCCTTAGAGTGGTTTTGGTCATCTTACACCTCCCTTAGAGTGGTTTGGGTCATCTTACACACCCCCTTAGAGTGGTTTGGGTCATCTTACACCCCCCTTAGAGTGGTTTTGGTCATCTTACACCTCCCTTAGAGTGGTTTTGGTCATCTTACACCTCCCTTAGAGTGGTTTGGGTCATCTTACACCCCCCTTAGAGTGGTTTTGGTCATCTTACACCCCCCTTATAGTGGTTTTGGTCATCTTACACCTCCCTTAGAGTGGTTTGGGTCATCTTACACCCCCCTTAGAGTGGTTTTGGTCATCTTACACCTCCCTTAGAGTGGTTTTGGTCATCTTACACCTCCATTAGAGTGGTTTGGGTCATCTTACACACCTCCCTTAGAGTGGTTTGGGTCATCTTACACCCCCCTTAGAGTGGTTTTGGTCATCTTACACCTGCCTTAGAGTGGTTTTGGTCATCTTACACCTCCCTTAGAGTGGTTTGGGTCATCTTACACACCCCTTATAGTGGTTTGGGTCATCTTACACCTCCCTTATAGTGGTTTTTGTCATCTTACACCCCCCTTATAGTGGTTTTTGCCAAATTATGATGGGAGGTCAAATACATTTTCCCCGGTAGTGCAGTACTTGGATTAGAGTGAAGGGTAGTTAGCTTACCGCAAAAAAGGAAGTGATCATCCTTTCCCTTAGCTCATCGCCAGTCTGGGTGTCCTCACTTCTTTCTGCGGGCAAGTTGGGGATTTCGGGCACCAGTGCTGTCTCTTCAGGGGATTGAATTCTGTGGCATATACATATATTGTGGAGCACACAGCAGGCGAGGATGATCTTGGAGACCTTCTGTGGACTGTACAGCATCTCTCCTCCTGGGCGTGCCAAACATAGAAAGCGTGCTTTCAGCAGGCCGATGGTTCTTTCCACAATGCTTCTGGTCTTGCGGTGTGCTGCATTGTAGCATTCATGGGCAGAGGTCTGTGGGCTCCTGGCCGGAGTCAGCACCCACGTTCTCTGCCCATATCCCTTGTCCGCTGTAGAACAAACACAAGGAGAGAGACAGCAATTAGTACTAGTACATGTTTTGGTTTTCATTTTTTAGAATTTGGCTTACTAGGCCACATATTTGAGGCAAAATACTTTGACATGGTTAATTATTTACCCAGTAGAAAGCCAGCTGGCATTTCGTTGTTCTCAAACTTCCGGCACAGGACTGTCCGCTGCAAGACGTAAGAATCGTGGCATGAGCCGGGGAACCCCGATCTCACCGCCCGCAGCTTCATTTCATGGTCACAGACCACCATGATGTTAAAGGAATGAAATTGTTTTCTGTTTCGGTAATACAGCTCCTGTGCACGGGGAGGGCGGAAAGGGATATGTGTACCATCAACGCACCCTAGCACATTCGGGATCCCTCCCATTAGATAGAAAGCATGTTTTATTTTGGCAACCTCCTCCTCATCCTCAGGAAACTTGATGGAAATTGGGATTAAATCACAAATCGCCAGAACTACCTGGATTAATATGTGGCTCATAGTAGCCTGGCTTATCCCGCTGAGGAGGGCAGAGGTTGCCTGGAAGGTCCCTCGTGCCAAAATATTAAGAGTGGCACACAGGCGTACTATGCCTGGAATGGATTGAGTGCGTTTGGTGGATGGCTCGATGTTGTGCTTAATCTGATCATATAGGGACTGTAGTGCAGCACGATTCAGATGGAAGCGGCTCCTGGTCTGCTCGTCACTTAAGTCCCATACTGAAAGGCGGATTCCAAAGGAGCGGGGTGCCCTAAGCCTCACAACACCCCGCTCCCTGTCCTCCTGCTCTTCCAGCATACGCATACATCCATCCACCCAGACACCATACATCACCCTCTTATCCATCACACACACTCAACAGATATACAAAATCAAACAAACAAAAACAAAAACCACAAACACACCACACACACAAACAATCACACTCCTCACACACTCACTACAATGCAGCTCACCACAAAACCAGAAGTATAGTGGTCCAAACCACCAGCCTGCTGAAAAGCAGCTTTCTAAGTTAGGCACAACCAAGAGGGGAGTTGCTGCACAGCCCACAAAAGGCCCCAAAATCAAGCCTCACTTGCTGTATGCTCCACAATATTTGCATATGCCAACAAAATCAATCTCCTAAAGAAACAGCACTGATGTCAGAAATCAGCCAACAAGCCACAGAGAGTGAGGACCAAACCCAGACAGACACTCAAATGAGCTAAGGGAAACAAGCACCACACCACAGCCTTTGCCACAGTGTAACAATACCAGAAGCTTTCAAAATCCTTCCATTTATACTTCACTTTGAAAAAGGACAGGTCCGCTTTGCCGCCTTTTGCGTTGCTCTGCTATTTCCGGGCGCCAATTAGCCGACCCAGGTGTGCGTGAAACGGAGTGCGCACGCGCACGCTAGTAGCGCTACTAGCGTACGTGAGCCGAAACTTGCGTGCATTAACGGACATGGCAGAAAATTCAGTGGTGGGCCAATGAGAGGTAAGCTGCTGTTTATTTAACCCTTTCAGTGCCAAGCCCGTAGATTCTACGTGCTTGCTTCTACTCCACTTAAGTGCCAAGCACGTAGAATCTACGGGCTTGACTTTCCCCCCCGCTAGTAAAAAAAATAAACATCAAAAATACTCACCTGACCCCTCGTTGGATCCGACTGGGTCTCCTCTTTAATTTGGTGCCATCCGATCCCCCGTGGGGGGTCGGATGGCTCCAGGAGAGCCCCCGGAATAGCCCCCCCCGTTTGGCAGCAGCAGCTGCTAACTGTAAAAAAAATAAATAAATAAAAATGACATTTACTTACCTGCAGTCGCGCTGCCTCCCTCCGGGTCTCCTCTTCACTGGGGGGGCCTCCGATCGCCCCCCCCCCAGCCTCTTCAGCTTCAGGGGAGAGCCTGAAAGGGCTCTCCCCCTCCTCTCCCGACGGGCGCCGCCATCTTGCTGTTAAGCCCCGCCCCTTTGGGGCGGGGCTTATGACGTCACTCCCGGGCCTCTTGCTGCCTCTCCTCGGCTGAGCTGTCAGAAGCCCTGGTGATCGCTGGGCAGAGCAGTGGAGGGGCAGGGGATGCTCTGATCCCCTTCCCCCCCCCCTCCTCTGGCCAGCGATCACCAGGGCATCTGACAGCTGATCAACACAGGAGCTGACAATCGGGTGAGGTGAGTAAAGTAAAAAAAAAATTTTTTTTTTTTTTTAATAAATGACATTTTTGTGCGTGTGTTTTTTTTTTATGTTAACCCTTTGTGAACTGGCAACTAGCGGGTGGCTTGCCATTAACCCCCGCACCCCCAATTACCTGCCTCCCCAAAGCCCAGGGGGGGGCAGAAGAGCCCGGGCCCACACAGGGTATGTGGGCTCGTAGGCTGCAGGGTGGGGGGCCACAAAAGCTGGCCCCCCACTCTGTTCCTACAAGCCCCCATAGCTGGTCCCGGGCTGGTTATGACGGGTAAGGGGGACCCTACGTCATTTTTTTTTTATTTTAAGGGTTAGGGTTAGGGTTAGCCCTAACCCTAACCCTTAGGGTTCCCCTCTACGTAATTTTTTTTATTTTTACGGGTTAGGGTTAGCCTAACCCTAACCCTTAAAATATATATATTTTTTTTTTAAAGGGTGAGGGTTAGGGTTAGGCTAACTCTAACCCTAACCCTTAAAAAAAAAAAAAATGACATGGGGGGGTCCCCATTTTTTGGGGGGAATTTTTATTTTTGTATATTTTTTTATTTTTACGGGTTAGGGGTAGCCTAACCCTAACCCTTAAAATTAAAAAAAAAATGTAAAAAAAACAAATTTTTTAAGGGTTAGGGTTGGGCTAACCCTAACCCTTACAAAAAAAAAAAAAATTACATGGGGGGGTCCCCATTTTTTGGGGGGAATTTCTATTTTTGTATATTTTTTTATTTTTACGGGTTAGGGGTAGCCTAACCCTAACCCTTAAAATTAAAAAAAAAATGTAAAAAAAAAAATTTTTTTAAGGGTTAGGGTTGGGCTAACCCTAACCCTTACAAAAAAAAAAAAATTACATGGGGGGGTCCCCATTTTTTGGGGGGGAATTTTTTTTTGTATATTTTTTTATTTTTACGGGTTAGGGTTAGCCTAACCCTAACCCTTAAAATTCAAAAAAAAATTAAAAACATTTTTTTCAAGGGTGAGGGTTAGGGTTAGGCTAACCCTAACCCTTAAAAAAAAATGACATGGGGGGGGGTCCCCATTTTTTGGGGGGGTGGGGGGGAATTTTTATTTTTGTATATTTTTTTATTTTTATGGGTTAGCCTAACCCTAACCCTTAAAATTCCCCCAAAAAAGGGGGGACCCTATGTCATTTTTTGGGGGATTTTTGAGGGGGAATTTTTATTTTTGTATATTTTTTTATTTTTAAGGGTTAGCCTAACCCTAAACCCTTAAAATTACCCCAAAAAATGCCCCCCCCCCCCTTTGGAAGGGGGGACCCTATGTCATTTTTTTTTTAATTAACCCCTTATGTTTATAGTGTGGATAGTAGTTGTATTTTATTTGTAAATGTAATAAAGTGCTCTTTTCAGTTTGGGGGGTCTCCAGGGCAAGAATGGGGGGGGCTACCGATACATATGTGGTACCGTTGTAATCGGGAGAAATGGGGCTATCACATGCAATATGGTTTTCATTAAAAAAAAAAAAGGTTTTATTTAAAATAAAGGAAACAATTGTTTAAAAAATATATATTTTTTGGTTTTTTTTTTGTTTTTTTAAGCAGAAATATTCAAAAAACAGTGGAAAAATTACAAACAAGACATTTCATGTTAAAGCCTAAACTCTGCTGCAAAAAATGTATATGTAATGTATATAATTTTTCTGGAAATTCCAGCAAAAATCACGGTTAATCATGCCGCAAAATGGGGAAAAATGACCTGTCAACAGAGGGTGACAAAACTTCAAGTAGGCTGACAATTAAAAGGGTTAATAGTAACTATGCATGTTGGGTATTGTTCTGCTCGGGGGACCTTGCGCTTTCAGATTTAGCTTGTTTTTTCTTGTTTAAATATTGATATTTTAGGAAAACATGGTTTTTATTCTGCTTTTTTATAATTGTTTTTAGGGAAACCCTGTGCAACCTAAGAATTCTTCAATGGATTACTTCCAGAAAGATGAGCCCACTACAACAAGCTCAGTACTCTTAGAAAGCTTAACATGTGTACTTTCAGGGAATATATGGTTTGTGGGGATGTTCTAAATTTAAAGGGTTGTTTTGGTTGAAAAATCGCAAGGTGCGCACTTTGTCTGCAGAGCTGAAATTTTTAAGTAAAATTACCGTTATGCGCATGCTTTACTTTTGGGGTGTTTGGCAACTCTTCCCTTGACAGAACCTATGCATATTGGGTATTGTCCTGTTCGGGGCATGTTGCTTTTTCAGATTTTCTGGTTTGCATATAGTTTTTTTAGGAAAATGTGGCTTTGATTCTTCTTTTTTATTCTTTTTTAGGGAAACTCTGTGCAACCAAAGAATTGATTGAGGGATTACTTCCAGAAAATTGCGCCCATGTCAACAAACCTGGTATGCCTAGAAAGCCTGAGGTGTATACTTCCAGAGAATATATAGTTTTTGGGGGGTATTTCAAATTTAAAGGGTTCTTTTTCTGGAAAGACCGCAAGGTGCGCTTAGCGTGGTGCATAGTTGTATTTTATCTGAAAATCTCCTAAAGCGCTGTTTCAGTTTGGGGGAGTCTCCTGGGCAGGAAAGGGTGTCTACCTATACATATGTGGTAACGCTGTGACCGGGATTAATTGGGGTTTCACATGCAATAAGATTTTATTGACAAACTTACATTTTTTATTACAAAAAAAACTACACATTGCAAAAAATAGATTTTTTTTAATTTTTTTGCACATATTTCACCCAAAAGTATTGAGAATACACCTAAAAAATTACAAACAAGACATTTCATGTTAAAGCCCAGACTCTGCTGAAAAAAACAATATATCATTTTCCTGGGAAATCCCTGGAAATCCCTTCAAAAATCACATTTGAACATGGGGAGCGCAAAATAGTGCAAAATGGTCTGGCAACAAAGGGTGACAAAAACTCCAGGTAGGCTGGCAGCGAAAGGGTTAAATAGCCGTTTGTAGAGCCACATGTCACAAGTGTTTCATATACATGAGTACATTGTTGTATTTGGTTGTGTGTTGTTTGGTTAATGAGGTCTGTAATTAGTTAATTGGCTAACACACATGCTTCAGTCAGTGCAGTGGAGGTGTGGCTACAAGGACCTGGCCAGTATGTGTGAATCAATTAAGTGGACTGGTTTGTGATTGGCTGGTAGAGCACATAAAACCTGGCCAACCCAAAGAGAGTGTGCGATGCCATTCTGTAGTCTGCATGCGTGCTTGTTGGTTGTGTATTGGTGTGTGTGTGCAGCTACAGGATGGAGCCAAATTCAGGACATCTGCCGGCCACAGCAGGCCCAAGTAGGAGTGTGGTGGGTGCTGTGCGCAGACCTCCCTTACGGAAAAGGGCCCAGCCTGAAGGTGGTGCAGCACCCCAGGCTAAGCGCCCAGGTGCCAAGAGGGAGCCTGAATTTAATTTGGTGGAGAATAATCATCTTGTGCGCCTTACCCTTGCTAAATGGGAGCTGATATTTGGCTCCCAAAGCAAGTCAATAGGCAAACAAGAAAGAAGCAAACTGTGGGATGCCATTGGTGTTGAGCTTAGTAGCACTGCTCAACACCCACGTAGTGGCCCATCCTGCAGGAAACGCTTCTACACTTTGAGAGGGGCCCTTATCAAAAAGATGAATCACGATCTTGATGTGGACAGTGGGACATCCAGGCTCCAAAGAGTACCTACAGGCCGTATGAGGAGATGCTGAAGGCCAAAATTCCACTTGCTCGGCTGCAGGGTGTGGATCCTGGGGATGACACCACAGGTTGGACTGAAGGTACATATTTTCTGCATTTTTTTACAAGCTAATGTTAATGTATGTGATTTGCATTTTCTCTTTCTGCCCAACTAACAGGAGGACCTGTGAAGTAGTACATTATACCTCATAAATGTTTTACTTTCCTGTCTGTTGCTTTCTGCATAGGTGCACATGGTGCTGTCCAGGATTTGGCTCAGGACACACAAACTCCTGCCCTTCAACCAAGCCTAACCCAGTCTGCCATTGAAGGTATTTACCACTAATTTAGGTGCTGGTTGTTTGGGGACCAAATGGGTGTGGGAGCAGCTCCAACAATAGAGTGGGGCACTGTTGAGGATTAATAATATGGACCTGCGGCCTAATTTCACGCCCACTTTAACCCTCACAGCAACTAACTAACAAGGCCCTAACATGTGTAGCTATGTTGGAAGGCAGAGATGTGTGGCCATATATCTGCATATACATGTGTAAGCCACACTGGGCTTGATTAGTGAATATTAGTGAATGAGCTGCTCACACACACCTTAATGCATGTTTGATTTTTGACCGCACATTACCAATGGCTCAATGTTTGCTTGGTTTTTGCCTAGCTGCCCTGCCATTGGCCCCAGCATCTCCTTAGGAGCCAAGCTACTCTTTGGATGTCGGTAAGTGCATGTGTCAACCTTGCTTTATCCGCTTTAACCCAAGTGCATGTGTCTCATTCCTCTTTTTTATTTGTAGGCCAAGTGACTGGTTCATCTTTGGACCCCACTTCCGATGTTGCAGGTCAACAGGACCCTGTTGATGTGTATAGCAATACATAATGTATCCTTTATGCTGTTTATGTTACACTGGTTCTATTTGGTTAGTCTAATAATCTACATGTTTGCTCTGTCAACTTGAAGTTGCCTATTTTGAGTGCTTATTCCATCCCCAGGGTCAGTCTAATAGTTTTTGGAGTGATTGCAATGCATTTTGTTAAAAATATTTTTATACAAACATTCACCCTAGTAGTTTGAGGAATATTTTGAGACATTAATTGTGTTTTTTAGTTGCCCAGAATATCGGAAGTGGCTGTCCGGAAAGGGCCCTTCACGTTCAGGCTGCCAGAGATGAGGGTAAGTTGTTTTGGCTTGATGATCTAGTATGTATTTTGGCTCTACTTTTGTGGCACTTTCTTCAGGCAACTTGTGTTTCCACATGTATTTTCAAGGTCCAAGCTCGAGTGAGGGCCCCACTCCAGACATCTGGGAGATTGCGGGTATGTGTAATTTTAGCAATGTGTCTGATCTTATTTGGCCCAATTATTGCCTCATATTCCTCTTCACCAGGGGGGCCTACGACCTCCCCAGCTCGGCTCTTCAGTCTTCAGGAGATAGCCCGACATGCCCTCTCTCCCTGCTTTCCCGATGGGCACCACCATCTTCACGACTAGTGGGAGTCATCCCGCACCCGACTCTACAGCTGTCATATGCGGTGATCGATGGCCACAGGAGAAGAGGGGCAGAGGATCCCTCCCCCCTCCAGCGATCTCTGCATCTGATGTCTGTCCACCCAGGAAAGGGAGACCCTATGTTCTTTTTTTTTTTTTATAAAAAAAAATGCAAATACAAAAAATCGTAATATATCGTCTTTGAGATAGAATCGGGATATATCATGTCACCAGATTTTTGCCAATACTGGAAAATCTTAACCACATAGTAATAGTTTAAGAGATGTGGGACACCCAGCCCCCCCCCCCCCTCAGTCTGTAGGGTCCAGCAAGGATCTAATATTTAAACTACTAAGCCCCCCTCTCCAAATGAGTCCCAAAATACTGTTTTGGATCTTTTCCAACACTACCTTCTCAACTGGGATGGAAAGAGTTCTAAACAAATATAATATTTTTGGAAGGAGATGCATTTTGAAGGCTGCCACTCTACCCAGCCACCCACATCAGTAGGTAGTTTTAGGGACATCCTGCTGGTGGCACTGTGCTGTTTAACAGCACAGTTGCTGTTCCAGTGTCCATCAGTGGATGTGCTGTGGCCTCCCTGCTACTGCTCCTGATATGTGTCCTGAGCTCCACGAACTTACAGCTTTCAAGCCCCCTCTCCTGCCTCCTCTTTTGAGTGCTGTTCTCATAAATTGCCTGTCTGCTTATTGCCACTAAGCATCTCCTAATGCAAACAGCGACCATGCTGCACTCAGTAGTTCCACAACAGGCAGCTGCAGTGGTGATGCATTCCACCAGGTCTAGGGGGTGGTCCAGATCTCCGGAGCACCCTGCTGGGTACTCGCCTGAGCAAGATTCTGATTCTGTTAGATGGATGGTTAAACCAGACTGTCATGTCCCACAATGTGAATTTTAATTTACCTGGGGTAATTTTTTAATATCATGTTTATTTGCATAGGCTGAGCAGTGTGCCTTTAATCCCCTTTGTCCCTTAGTCTTTCTCTGATGCAAAGAACTCGCCCTTCTTCCCCTCTCCTTCTGCCATTTTCAGATTGGCCTTCAAGCAGTGCACACCTGCTGCTCCCTTCTGTAGCTACATTTTTCTACCTACTGCTTTTGTTTGGGTTACATCACAAGGTTTCCAGCAGCATTTAACTTACGTGCCTGCTGTAAGATGTTTTGCTGCAAGATTCTGTACTGAAATAAAGATTTTAAAACTTATCCGTGTGATCCTTGAGCAGTTGAGTAAGCTATCTGCCAAGCATTATGGAGTAAAGAAAACATCCATCACAGACACACACAGGGAATGTGGAGCTGTCTACAGGATTCACATTACTGCCATCTGGAATCAGAATATGGACCTTCAGCATTGTTTGATGAAAAGCCCAAACCCTTAAATAACTATTCCTCAGCATGTAAAAGTAATATATTTTAAGTTGCTTACTTATTATACTTTTCCCCACTGGGCTGCTACTCTGTTCAGGACTCCAGAATTCCGTCACCGCCATCTTGGCTCAGAAGCATCAGATACTGAGGAGAGGAGGGGAAGCAAATGCTGGGGGCGGGGTTATAGCTGTGCTTTGCACAGACAGAGCAGAGCTGGGGTCAGGAATAGGACAGCAATCCGAGAATGCAGAGCAGCACAGTCAGAAGACACTTCCTGTCTGCAGGCTGCCTGAGATTCCATGTGCCGCCATCTTGGATGTTTAAAAGCTCAGAAAAGGCAGTATGTGCAGGTAGGATGATTTTTAATGCGGGCAATCTGTATGTACAGGGCGGGGGAAACATACAAGATAGAGTCAGGGTGAAGGTCCGGTTTAAGGTGCATAAAAAATCTACAGCCAAAGAAATGAATCCTGCATCTGCACTGCCCTACTTCTGGAGGACACTGGTAGTACAGTAACTAACCACAATGTTTCAGCACCATTGATTATATCAAATAACATTATTTTATAATACAATATATACAACACATAATAAAGCATCTAAATTAGTGCAAAAAAGTTTATATGATAATCTAAAGGTCCAAAATTAGGGGAAGCAGTACAGACAATAGGCACTTCCCAGCCCTTTTCCTAGGTTTATGTCTTGTTTAATTATTTAGTTCACTTACTTAGTTTCTGTTGCTGTTTGTTATGTTTTACGCCTGAAGTAAGGCCTTGTTTTCTATGGGGGTTATTTAAGAACAGATAGCCCCAGGTAGTGCTTCATAGCGGCAGGCAGCGTCTGGTGAACGCTGGGCACTGTACGCCTAACCACATTTAGGAAAGCGAATCTGGTGAGCGCCTCTAACAGCGCCATGTAGCGTCACATGTATTAATAACCTGTGGCTCTGTAGCGCTCTGCCATACATTTCAGTGGGGGTTTCATTAGTTGTGTATAAATAGCGTGTTTGGCAATTCAAATTTTTCGGTGGGCTCAAATCATTTTGTGACCTCTCCTGGCTGCAAAGACTTATAGTAATATTTTTTTTATATATTTTTATGCACAATTTTATGTACAGGTCTGGCACTAAAGTGTTATTGCCCCAGTGTTAAAACAATGTCATTCCATGTGTTTTCGCTTTGTTACTGGTGTATATGTGTTCAAAATCAGACTTTGATCACACAGCGTCTGGCACTCTATGCTACAGCGCCCAGTGTTGAGCACCGAGTGCCGGGCACACCGACCTGGCACTACCTCTTGCTGGTTCCAGCGTTGTCCTCTTGTTAGATGTAGTGTAGGCTTGGGCACTATAGCTCAGGACACCACCTAACATTCGTTGCCACGTTGTTCTCTCTTGTTCATGTAGCGTAATATTGTGTGCTCTTGTTAGATGTGTAGGCTTGGGCACTATAGCTCGGGACACCACTTAGCATTCGCTGCGGCATTGTTCTCTTTTGTAGATGTGGCATACAGTTGTGCGTTCTGGTCTCGGGGTGTTCTATAGCGTTCATACCTTGCGACGGGAGTTCCATAGCGTTGTACCTTGCGTTGGGTTTAAAGGTTTCACTTTCAGTTTCGTTTTATGCACTTCCCGCTTTCCTCTGTGGAACGATGGCTCCTACCAAACACCGCTTCTCGCATTTTCCTTCAAGCTCATCATCCTCATAGGAGGGTCCAGCATGGAAGAAAAGGCAGTGGATAGACTCCTGAGTGAATGGACAGATAGTGAAGGTAATTTTTTGGGATACATTTTTGATAATGGCTTTTTTGCTGTGTTGCGGCCTTCTTTAAATGTGTTAGCGTTTCCGGCTGGTTTTAGCTTTTATGCCTTAGTATTTGTGCTGTAATTGTGCTGTGTATTGTCAGTAGAGATGAGCGAACTTTTGAAAAATTTGATTCGACTGATTCGACGAATTTTCCGACAAAATCGTTTCGACCCGAATTTATTCGTGACGAATCACTATTAAAAATGGCTATTTCTGAGCTTCCTAGAGCCTCAATAGGGTTGTAAACCATTCTGCCTTGCTGTAACACGCATAGGATGCGTGCTGGGTTAGTGAAATAATACTGTAAATAATTAGGACATGCAGATCAGAGGCATCGCTATTAGAATCGCAGAGCGGCACAATTACAGAGAGTTGAGGTGGCATCACTATGAGGGGCCCCTATATTGCCTGAAAAACACACCCTGGAGCTGGCAGCGGCAGGAGCCCAAACATTGGATTTGGCTCAAAGAGACATTGGAGTTGGCAGCAGGAGCAGCAGGAGCCCAAAAATTGGCTGAATGACACCCTGAAGTTGCAAGCAGCATCAGCAGCAGCAGGAGCCCATACATAGCTTGAAAGAGACACTGGAGTTGGCAGCAGGAGCCCAAAAATTTGATGAATCACACCCTGGAGTTGCAAGCAGCAGCAGGAGCAGGAGCCCAAACATTGGCTGAAAGAGAAACTGGAGTTGGCAGCAGGAGCCCAAAAATTGGATGAATCACACCCTGGAGTTGCAAGCAGCAGCAGCCCAAACATAGCTTGAAATAGACACTGGAGCTGGCAGCAGGAGCCCAAAAACTGGATGAATCACACCCTGGAGTTGCAAGCAGCAGCAGCAGGAGCCCAACATTGGCTAAAGGGGACACTGGAGTTGGCTTCAGGAGCCCAAAAATTGGATGAATCACACCCTGGAGTTGCAAGCAGCAGCAGCAGGAGCCCAAACATTGGCTGAAAGAGACACTGGAGTTGGCAGCAGCAGGAGCCCAAAAATTGACTGACACACCCTGGAGTTGGCAGCAGCAGCAGGAACCTAGAAATTGTCTGGAAGGCACCCTGAAGTTGGCAGCAGCAGGAGCACATACATTAGCTGGAAGGCACACCCTGAAGTTGGCAGCAGCATAAGCAGGAGCCCAAACATTGCTTGAAAGACACCCTGGAGTTGGCAGCAGCAGCAGGAGGCCAAAAATTGGCTGAGAGAGACACTGGAGTTGGCAGCAGGAGCCCAAAAATTGGATGAATCACACCCTGGAGTTGCAAGCAGCAGGAGCCCAAACATTGGCTGAAAGAGACACTGGAGTTGGCAGCAGGAGCCCAAAAATTGGATGAATCGCACCCTGGATTTGCAAGCAGCTGGAGCCCAACATAGCTTGAAAGACACATTGGAGTTGGCTGCAGGAGGCCAAAAATTGGACGAATCACACCCTGGAGTTGCAAGCAGCAGCAGCCCAAACATAGCTTGAAAGACACACTGGAGTTGGCTTTAGGAGCCCAAAAATTGGATGAATCACACCCTGGAGTTGCAAGCAGCAGCAGCAGGAGCCCAACATTGGCTGAACGAGACACTGGAGTTGGCTTCAGGAGCCCAAAAATGGGATGAATCACACCCTGGAGTTGCAAGCAGCAGGAGCCCAAACATAGCTTGAAAGACACACTGCAGTTGGCTTCAGGAGCCCAAAAATTGGATGAATCACACCCTGGAGTTGCAAGCAGCAGCAGCAGGAGCCCAACATTGGCTGAAAGAGACACTGGAGTTGGCTTCAGGAGCCCAAAAATTGGATGAATCACACCCTGGAGTTGCAAGCAGCAGCAGCAGCAGGAGCCCAAACATTGGCTGAAAGAGAAACTGGAGTTGCAGCAGGAGCCCAAAAATTGGATGAATCACAACCTGGAGTTGCAAGCAGCAGCAGCAGGAGCCCAAACATTGCTTTAAAGAGACACTGGAGTTGGCAGCAGGAGCCCAAAAATTGGATGAATCACACCCTGGAGTTGCAAGCAGCAGCAGGAGCCCAACATTGGCTGAAAGAGACACTGGAGTTGGCAGCAGGAGCCCAAAAATTGGCTGAATCACACCATGGAGTTGCAAGCAGCAGCAGTAGGAGCCCAAACATTGCTTTAAAGAGACATTGGAGTTGGCAGCAGCAGGAGCCCAAAAATCGACTGACACACCCTGGAGTTGGCAGCAGCAGCAGGAACCTAGAAATTGGCTGGAAGGCACCCTGAAGTTGGCAGCAGCAGGAGCACATACATTAGCTGGAAGGCACACCCTGGATTTGGCAGCAGCATAAGCGGAGTTGGCATCAGGAGCCCAAAAATTGGATGAATCACACCCTGGAGTTGCAAGCAGCAGCAGCCCAAACATTGCTTTAAAGAGACACTGGAGTTGGCAGTAGCAGGAGCCCAAAAATTGATGACACACCCTGGAGTTGGCAGCAGCAGCAGCAGGAACCTAGAAATTGGCTGGAAGGCACCCTGAAGTTGGGAGCAGCAGGAGCACATACATTAGCTGGAAGGCACACCCTGGAGTTGGCAGCAGCATAAGCAGGAGCCCTGTCTTGCTTGGGCGTAATTTATCTAAAATTTTACAAGTATGTTTGCAGCCCTCAAATAGATAAGGAAACCTAAGAGCTAAAATACACGTATATCTCTGAAAATTACGCCCCGTTTGTCTAATAAGTTCATTTGCCAGTAATCTCCAAGGAAAAAATTATGCACTTTAAAGTTATTTTATATATATTGCAAAATGTACAAAACAAAACTACAACAATCTGTGTTACAAAGATAGAAAGCCTAACAGGGCAAAAAGCATATATATATATTAAAACGGATTACTCATCTGTTTTAATTGCTCCACGCAGAAATTCAGCAGACCACGTCCAAACAAGATGGCTGCTGTACTTGGCTTCACAACGCAGGTCCATCTACCCAAGGCAAAAGTCCCATCTTGGTCCGTCTGGTCAGGCGCATCAGCAGAACTCTTCTCCAGCTACCCTCCAAAAGAAAATCTCTTCCATCTCTCTCCAACCTACAGTTTTTATTAGGTGGACCCTTTGTTCCATTTTGAAATCCGCAGCTCATCCCTGATTGGCCCAGGCAAAACTCACAAAGTCAATGCTCTGGCCCATCCCTATCTTTATCAGAGGTAGCCAGCTTAATTTGCATGCAAATGCACACCTGAAACTCACACCCAGAAAACCAGTTTTCAAAAACAAAGGGGGTTACCAACCCTGCATCAAACAAAAGGGATTGTCCTATATATATACAGTGATTGCATGTATAAGATTTTTTTACAATTTCTATGGGAACAATATATATATAAAAAAATATCATAGCTTCACAATCCGCCCAGTTGTTCCCTATGAAATCTTAAAAATCGGCAACAATCAGTCTGACCAATGTCCCTTTCAGCTTCTGGTGACTGAAAAAACCAGCATAAAAAAACCATTTTGGAAAAAACTTCTGGAAAAAGTCACCAAATCCAAGTCCTTAACTCGTATCAGGGCCCCAGGCAAAGTCAGAATGTCTTTCAAGTGTCCCTACCGCTGTAATTCGACTTTTCATAGTTCCACCGCACCATCCATTCAACCGTTGCTCGACGCCATTTTCTTGCCCATCTGGTCAGGCTGGGACTCATCACCTCATGGAAACGGCTGCGGGAACAAAGAAAAATACAGCGGAATTACCTGTCCTTTACAAAGCATTCAGATCAGGAACACTTTCTGATACTGCCTTAGCTCTTATTTCATTATAAGGCAACTTTTGCTGCCTAACTGCACTTAATCCAAAACGAGAATTAAATCTGGCAGAATGTGTATCACTATCACGTTTGGAAGTCGTGGGGTGTGCAACACATGTGCGCCTCCGTCCCACATCACTATGTGCAGTATTACAATTACTGGACAAATGCCCACGTTTCTTGCAGGTAAAACATATGATTCTATGTCCAGTTACCCTCTTCCATTTGTTCCACAACTCCTCATAAGGGATACCATCTATCTCTTGCTTTGGAACCCCTGATTTCAATAAATCCACCCAGAGAATCTTGCGAGGAATTTTCCATTTCCTTTTCACCAAGTCATTCTTGGGCTTTTCAATAGGTGCAGACTGCACCTTCTCAAGTGGAGGCCCACTCAGTGCACGTGAGGGGGTCTTAGGCTTAAGCAATGGCTGCTTAACCACCTGGCTTGCTGCAGGCTGGCTCACTATATTTCTAACCTCATCAACTGAGCTAGATACAACAACTTTGCTTGACCTAACCTTAGAGCCTGACTTCCTTTCACTACTCTGGGAAGTATTACTGGCTACAGACAAAGCTTTGTACTTATTTTCCAGCTCAGAAAACTCATTTGCAGTGTGTTGGAGGCATTCTACAGCTACTGCAAGTTGATCTCTCAACGATACAACTTCCTCATCAGCTTTGAGTTTTTCCGCCATCTCAGCATGAAAAACTTCTAATAGTAGCCACCCCATCTCTGCCACTGCAACTCTAGCTTGCTTATCGAGCTGGAAACGTTTAAAACTAAATTTAGCTAAACGGCTATGTATGCTACCCTCACCCAAACTAACACCAGGGGGAGCATATTTACCAAACTCTTTAGCAATGGACACCCATGGACTCTGATTAACCCAGCTTGGGACATTACAATCCTCAATTTCCCATTGTGAAGTATGCTTAACCCCAGCCTTCTTAAACAGCTTGTGAAACATTTTCTACTCAACAAAGGTATAACAAAAAAAAATAACTCTAATTTTGTGCACGGTTTCAGTTGGAAATTAGTGCAAATAACGGCACGAGCCCCCAATTGTCTTGCTTGGGGATTATTGGCAATTGAACTTATTAGACAAACGGGGTGTAATTTTCAGAGATATACATGTATTTGAGCTCTTAAGTTCCCTTATATATTTGAGGGCTGCAAATATATTTTGAAAATTTTAGATAAATTACGCCAAAGCAAGACAAGCCCAAACATTGCTTGAAAGACACCCTGGAGTTGGCAGCAGCAGGAGGAGGCCAAAAATTGGCTGAGAGAGACATTGGAGTTGGCAGCAGGAGCCCAAAAATTGGATGAATCACACCCTGGAGTTGCAAGCAGCAGCAGCAGGAGGCCAAAAATTGGCTGAAAGGCACACCCTGAAGTTGGCATCGGCAGGAGGCCAAAAATTGGTTGGAAGGCACACCCTGAAGTTGGCATCAGCAGGAGCCCAAAAATTGGCCTAAAGACATAAATATGTTTTGCACCATTTGGAAAGTGTAAAACGTGGCACCATGCTGAATTTAGTCGCATGCATCAGGCATTGGTGGGTGGAAATCCTGGCTGATCCATCCCTGATTCATTTTGACAAAGGTGAGTCTCTCCACATTTTTAGTTGACAGACGAGTTCTCCTTGCCGTAACTATGGCCCCCGCCGCACTAAACACCTGCTCAGATGGCACGCTACTTGCAGGGCAGGACAGCTTTTCCAGGGCAAACTCTGCTAGTTGCGGCCACAAATCAAGTTTGGCTGCCCAGAAGTCCAGCGGATCCTCAAGGTGTGTTGGCATGGTCATGTCAAGGTATGACATGACCTGCTGGTTGAGGTCCTGCTCCAGGTCTTCCTGCTGCTCATGAGTAGCCTCACTATGCGGGTGTAGAAAGCTACTCATTAGCGACTGAAGACTGAGGCTGCTGCTGATGGAGCTGCTGCTGCTGCTCCTGCCAACCCCCCCAGCAGCCATGGCAGTGGAAGGTGAGCGTAGAGGTCCCCTCGAGTCAGACCTGTGAGAGTATGGACCATGGTGCAGATAGGCATCGGCCAACTGACTACGTAGAATGTCTTTGTAGTAGTTCAGTTTGTCCTCCCTCTCGCCGGGTTTAAAAAATGCCCCCATTTTGTGCCGGAAGCGAGGGTCCAATAAGGTGGACAGCCAGAAGTCATCCCGCCGACAAATGGAAACAATTCTGGGGTCACTACGCAAGCACGTGAGCATGCTTCCTGCCATTTGCGCAAGTGACTCGGATGGACTACCTGTCTCCATCTCCACTGCATACTGCCACTGTGTGTCCGGGTCCTCTGTCTCGCCTTCCTCAAAACCCTCTAGCTCCTCTGGCTGCTCCTGCTCCTCCTCTCCTGTCCGCTGACTAGATAAACCAGCCATTTCGCCAAGCCTAAACTGTGCTTCACTGTGCCCCTCCTCCGCCTCTTCCGCCTCCTCCTCCTCCAGTTCAGCTCCAACGGGGTTCATGTGGCCGTAAGATGTAGACGCCATGTCTCCAGTGCCCTGACCAGCCATGGTTTCCAACATGTGCTGTAGTACATGAAGCAGTGGAATCTCGTCGTTCATCCCGTAATCCTGTCGACTGACAAATAAAGTGGCTTCCTCAAAGGGCCTGAGCAAACGGCAGGTGTCACGTATGAGCTGCCACTGGTTGACATTGAAGTTACACAGGGGAGTCCCCCTATCCGCTTGGATCATCAGGAAATCCGTGATGGCTTTTCTCTGTTCATATAATCGGTCCAACATGTGAAGGGTAGAATTCCAACGGGTGGAAACATCGCAAATCAGACTATGTTGGGGGATACCGTTCTGACACTGTAGCTCAAGAAGGGTGTGTTTGGCAGTGTATGAGTGGCATGCAAAGTTTCCTTGAAGTTGTTAGGATGTCTTGCATATGGAGGGAACACTTCAGAAACCGCTTGACAACCAGATTGAAGACGTGAGCCATGCAGGGGGCATGGGTCAGCCTTCCTTGGCGCAGCGCAGACAAAATGTTCTTCCCATTGTCGGTAACCATGATTCCCATTTTAAGTTTTCTTGGAGTAAGCCATGTTTGGATTTCCTGATGAATAAATTTAAGCAGTTCCTCCCCTGTGTGACTCAGTTCGCCAAGACAAACCATGTGAAGCACTGCGTGACACCTCCGTACCCTGCACACATGGTAGACTGGAGGGGCACTGAGACTTGAGCCTACAGTGGAGGGTGAGGAGATGGCGGAGGATGAGGAGGCCGAGTTGCACAGTGTCACAGGCCCAACGGGCAGGGTGCGCGGAGGCCGAAGCGGCGTGACCTGTCCAAGTTGCTGCTGCTGCTGCAAAGGGACCACATTCACCCAGTGGGCCGTAAACGACATGTACTGTCCCTGACCGTAGTTACAGCTCCAGACGTCGGTGCTGCCATGCACTTTGCTACACACCGACAGGCTCAAGGACTGGCCCACCTTCTGTTCAACAAAAGTGTGCAGCACTGGTACTGCCTTCTTGGCAAAGAAATGACGGCTTGGGACTCTCCACCTCGGCTCGGCACAAGCCATCAGTTCTCTGAAAGGTGCAGAGTCCACCACCTGAAAAGGGAGCGACTGCAGCACCAGCAACTTGGACAGGAGCACATGCTGCTGGCGGGATGCATGACTTGGAGGAGGAGGAGCAGGAGCGACAGAGGATGGGTATGACGCACAGCTGCCTTCAGCTGAGGTGCTGGAGCCTTGGCTGGCAGAAATTGGGAGCGGCGTGCCACTTGGTGAGGAAGCAGACTGGACGACCCCTTGGGAGCCTCGGTTCTCCCAGGTCGCTTTATGGTGACGCATCATATGTTGATGCAGGGCCGTGGTGCCAACATTTGGGCCCTGGCCACGCTTCACTTTCTGCCTACATATCTTGCATGTGGCCATGTTACCCTCCTGCGGATGCTTCAGGAAAAACTGCCACACTGCCGAGTAGCTACTTTTCCCACCAACTGGCCTCACTGATTCGCTGCTATTGTCACCAACTCCAGGAACCCTTGCTCCACTACCTCCCGATAAGGTAGCCTGCCACGCAGCAGGTGCTCTACCCCGGCCCCGGCCTCGTTTGGCTCCAGGCTTTACAGCAGCCCCCATGCTGACTGCCAACCATGCTGCTAACACCTTGCTGCCTGAGCTGCTGACTCCGGGGCAACCTGCGCCCCTTTTCTCCTGATGATGACGATGAAGCCCCTTCATCACCCGG
Organism: Gastrophryne carolinensis; assembly: GCA_027917425.1. Classification (NCBI taxonomy): domain Eukaryota; kingdom Metazoa; phylum Chordata; class Amphibia; order Anura; family Microhylidae; genus Gastrophryne; species Gastrophryne carolinensis. The sequence continues at coordinate 48,899,541 of CM051234.1, read as the reverse complement.
CTCCCAAGTGCGATCGGCTTCATCATCATCATCACCGAGTTGTGGCTGTACGTCACTGATGTTCTCGGTTTCCTCAACAGTGTCTGGCGCAGAAGCTGGAAATCTCGCAACACCCACAACACTGTCCACATCACTATTTGTCTGCCGAGCTAAAGAAGCCGCCTCCATTTCATGGCTGGGCAGTAGCTGCTGACTGTCCTCTATCTGATCGTCCTCCTCACTAAAGAGTGGAGCTGAACCCAAAGCATAGGATACGTCACTGGGGGAGGGAACGGCGTAGGACAGAGGCAATGGGAGGACAGGGACTGCTCTCGGGGCATGCCAACTCAGGGTTGTGTCAGAGGAACCTACCGACCCTAGACTGGGGGTCTCAGACGTAACTTGTGATGATGTTGATAAGCGCATTAACCAATCTACCACGGCAGATACGTTACTGGTGGAGACACGACCGCTAGCAGATACTGGCAGATCAGGTCTCTCACCGTGACTCCTGCTGCCACTCGCCCCTAGTCTGCTGCGACCTCTGCCTGCTGAATCTTGGCCTCTGCTACTCCTCTTTGAACATCCTGGCACTTGTCTGCCTGACATTTTTATGTATTTGCTTATTTAGTATAAACAGATAGGGTGCAAAGTGCAGCTTTGGGGTGCCCTGCGGCCTGGTTTATTGAAAACAGTCAAAAAGGAAGTGCAAACTGAAGTAGCTTAATGAAGCTGATGCTGAACAATGCTTATGTTGTATAAGAGATAGGGTGCAAGGTGCAGCTTTGGGGTGCCCTGCGGCCTGGTTTATTAAAAGCAGTCAAAAACAAGTGCAAACTAAAGTAGCTTCATGAAGCTGATGTTGATCAACGCTTATGTTGTATAACAGATAGGGTTAAAATAGCATGTGCCTTGGGATGCCAGTGTGGCGTAATGTATTTTAAGCTGAACAGAAACTTTTAACACTAATCCAATAATGAGAAATGCTTTTGTTGAACAGATAGGGTTAAATAGCATGTGCCTTGGGATGCCAGTGTGGCGTAATGTATTTTAAGCTGAACAGAAACTTTTAACACTAATCCAATAATGAGAAATGCTTTTGTTGAACAGATAGGGTTAAATAGCATGTGCCTTGGGATGCCAGTGTGGCGTAATGTATTTTAAGCTGAACAGAAACTATTAATGGTAATCCAATTATGTGAAATGCTTTTGTTGAACATATAGGGTTAAATAGCATGTGCCTTGGGATGCCAGTGTGGCGTAATGTATTTTAAGCTGAACAGAAACTTTTAATACTAATCCAATAATGAGAAATGCTTTTGTTGAACAGATAGGGTTAAATAGCATGTGCCTTGGGATGCCAGTGTGGCGTAATGTATTTTAAGCTGAACAGAAACTTTTAACACTAATCCAATAATGAGAAATGCTTTTGTTGAACAGATAGGGTTAAATAGCATGTGCCTTGGGATGCCAGTGTGGCGTAATGTATTTTAAGCTGAACAGAAACTTTTAACACTAATCCAATAATGAGAAATGCTTTTGTTGAACAGATAGGGTTAAATAGCATGTGCCTTGGGATGCCAGTGTGGCATAATGTATTTTAAGCTGAACAGAAACTTTTAACACTAATCCAATAATGAGAAATGCTTTTGTTGAACAGATAGGGTTAAATAGCATGTGCCTTGGGATGCCAGTGTGGCGTAATGTATTTTAAGCTGAACAGAAACTTTTAACACTAATCCAAGTATGAGAAATGCTTTTGTTTAACAGATAGGGTTAAAATAGCGTTCAGGGCTAAATAGCAGAAAGGGTTAAATAGCATGTGCATTGCATGCACAGTGTGCAGCTGTATTTAAACCAAACCAAATATATTAACAGTAACCCAGTAATTATGAAATATGAATCATAGGCAGCACTAGGCACCCTGTCAATGTGACTTGTATGCTGCTGGATTGTTCCGGTTTTAAATCTATCTTTCCCTAGCTCTGTCTACCACTCTAAATCTCCCTAACTATCTGTCTCTCTATTTACCTATCTTTTTATTAATTAATTATTTTATTAATGCATAGATGGCCATTGTATGCTTGGGCACACATAGGAATTCGTCCTCCGCATTTAACCCATCCGTGCAGTGAGTGTACACATGTCCGGAGCGGTGGGCTGCCCTAATAACGGCGCCCGGGGAGCAGTTGTAACTGTAACTATCTGTAACTGTCTCTAGCTATCGCTAACTCTCACCTAACTATGACTAACTGTCTGTCCGTGTCTGTAGCTAGCTCCGTTCTGTCTGCAATGCAAGTCTCAACTGCGCAAAAGGAAAATGGCCGCCGCTTTATATAGCACGGTGACGTCACCGGGCTTCCTGGCTGCTGATAGGCTGCATGTGACTGTCCCATCGTCACTTGCCCCTGGGGACATGTTTAAAGGAAAACTTCGATCGATCGAATAGCCGGGAAATTCGGATTCATTCAGAATCAAATTTTTCATGAAATTCGGAACGAATCCGGGTTCGTCCGGATCGATTCGCTCATCCCTAATTGTCAGTTATGCTATTATTTTTTTAACTTTTTTTTGGGGGGGGGGGGTTAATGTAAATGTTTTAATAGTTAGTACTGTTATTAAAGTGGATACCAACCCATAGAACAGATCTTAGTAATATATTATATTACTGGGATTTTTATTTATTTATTTTTATAAGGATTTGACTTAATGGCCCATCCACAACCTCTTTCTGGCGGGTTAAAGGACCCAAGCCAAGATTTATTTATTTAACACTTCCAGTAAATGTAATCTAATGTCATTTAATATGTATTTATGTTTGTAATATTGTTTGGCTTAATTAATTATTTATTTTCCTTTCTGCGCAATTAGGATTTTTGCACACAGGGGTACAACTACGCCATTAGGCAGAAGGCCAGCATCTGGTAAGTTCAATACACATACACAAACACTGTTCTTGAATATGTCCACTTTTTTTGTTTTTTTTCTCTCCACAGATAAGTATCCTCCCCTGGGAAGCACGGGAAGGGTGTTCTTTCTCGCACTAGAGTCCCTGGTTTGGCTGACTTAGTGGGGGAGGGCCCCTCATGACGGTGCTAAATCGAGGACCTATGGAAGAAGGGGATGACGAAGTGGAAGCCCCAGTGGAGCCTGCTGCTGAGGTGAGGGCAGTGTGGAGCCTCAGCTCCTCTGAATCCGACTCGAACTGCTGGGGCCACTCTCAAGTGGGGAGTGCCGGTGGGGAGGAGGGAATCCACCACACTCCCTGAGGGTTCGGGGAGTGAGAGGGAGGAGGGTGGCCCCTCAGAGTTTGGCTCTGCTGGGCGGAATAGGAGGAGTAGAGGCACCCCTGCTTCACCTCTCTGGCAAACTAGCAACATCTCATCCCCTGGTGAGTGTGCTTCATTGTTTTGATTGTCTGGTCATTTGTAACAGTCTTGTGTGTAAAATTTTGATAAATTGTCCAAATTCCTTTATCAGGGAATCATAGAGCCGCCACCTCCTCCACCGATGTTGGCCTAGCTGGAAACCGGCATGTTGGAGATAAGGTTGACATTAATAAAGCTCAACACCTATATGCATCCTGTGTTGCCTGCCTTTATCATTCTTTTATAATGTGACACGCAATTGTGTTGTGAAGTGCCCATGTTGACTCTAGAACAGTAGGGTATCTTCTGGTGTCCGACAATATCCAACAATTATGTGGCTTGCTCATGTGTCTTGCAAAGTAGTTATGTTATAGCTAACACATGACCAAGTGTGTTACAATAATTATCCACATTGAACTCTTTCCTACAGATAAATTGTTGGATTACAAATTAAATAAACCATACTATGCTCTTATGATTGTATCTGTTGTGCTTTTCTTATACACATAGTTAATGCCGCACGCAGACTGACCCAGTCCTGATTCTCCCCACCCAATCTTGCCACCACAAAGCTCCCGGAGGCTCCAGCAGCATGGGCCAAGACCACAGCTGTGATGGTGAGTAACGTGATTTGTGACAATCAGCTTGTAGACATGCATATGTATGTTTCCATGACCATGTACCCATGTTAGTGGCAGTCTAGAGTTGACACTCATACCTGTAGAGGCTCTTTTCAGAATAATCAATCAGAATTGGTTCCAAGCATGCACGTTTCCTGCCCCTGCTAATGTAACTTGATGCTACCTGATAAAGACAGTAGTTGCTTAGGTACTTTATATGCTGCTTTTACATTCCTGCTACGTTTTGAATTCTGCATTCTCTATTGTTTTTGCGAAAAACAATATTTCTAGTAAAAGGTCACTCGACATATATTTTGATTCATTTGCCTCAGGTGTTATTGGCCACTATATTAACTAAATTCTGCCTGTGGTCAAGTAGGCCTATTGGTTAGGTTATTTGCTTTGTGATGTTAGACTATGGTGGTTATGTAGACTGGCTCCACAGGTTAATTTACTTTGCCATCACAAATTATGAAAGGTTGAAAATCTTTGTAGTTACTTTATGGTAAACAAGATTATAGGGATATACCGTAGTTGTAGAGCTGTAGTCTTTTCTTTCCCACAGCTTGCATTGAAGAGCATCACAAACTGTGGCAATTTGTGAGGGAATCACAGGAAATGCAGCTGGAGCTGCAGAACAAGACACAGGGTGGGGGGAATTAAATTTGCAGCTGTGCTGCTTTTTGTTTACGCCAAGTTGGCATTTTTTGTTAAAATGAAAAAAAGTTCTATTTTTAAACATACATTTGTGTTTTGTTTTTATTTATCATAGTATTGTATGTTTACACACACACACACGATTAGGTATTTTGGGTTGCACCTGGGTTAAAAAAATACAACTAAACATTTAATTAAAAAAAAGAACCAAAAGAAGAACCAAAAAAAAATAAGTGATACATTTTTATATAGCCACATTTAAAAACAATAAAAAAACAGTATTCATTATAACTCAGGGGTCATCAAAGCTATTTGTGTAATGTGGGTGGCAAATAACACTGCTGCTGATTGTTTTAAAAACAATGGAAGTGTATAGCAGCATTGGAACGCTCAGGCACTGCAGTGAATAAGGGAGAGCCCTTCTACAGCGCCACACACACATCACATTTATCAATGCTAAACTGATTACTACAGCGTCACGTCAGCGACCGAGACGCTAGGTTACATCGCCCAATACCCGCTTACAGCGTCTACTAGCGGTCGCTTTAAGCCCCGCTATACAGCCGCTCACATGCCAATATGTGGCGCTAGTAGTGGATCAGCCTCCACGTTTTATCTTGATTTTTAGGTCAGGAATACAGGTCCCTGACAATCAGTATCCCGGAGTTGACTATGGCAGTGGCCAACACCCATGTAATTGAAAATGAGTGTTGGACTGCTTTAAGTAAGCTTATATGCAAATACAGTGCTTCAGAAACCCCCACACTCTTTTTACCATCTGCTTGGTTCCCCTAATCCCATAGACAAGTATTTTCTACCTTCCTTGTGAGACAAAGCCATTGCAGGGTGCCACATCTGTCTGTTTTTCATTATAAAACTATATATATATATATATATATATATATATATATATATATATATATATATATGTTGAACAGAATTTTGTATGCTAGCTCCTCTCTCTGTAACTTGTGCAACAGTGCAACCCCAACTTAATGTATTAACATGCCAGGGATGGCTGCATACTATACAGACATTGGACGAGTAGCTGCATATGAATAATAGGGAAATCAACGTTGAATAACATTATGCAGAATGGATAATTGGACGAATAGATGGACAGACGGATGGATAAAAGTTGAATGAATGGCTGGACAGACGGAGGAATGAATATCCAGACAGATGGCTCACACCAGTTGAATAGGTGGATGCTCTTTCCAAGAATTCTGTATCCATTGGTCTCATTCTAATGGAACAAAGTATCCCCTTAGCTATGCTTCCCAACAAAAAAGGGATCCGTCTTGGGCTTCAAAGTTCTTGTTTCTACACTTATTGTGTCTAGTTACTAAAACGTTCTTAATTTTTGTGCTTGAAGAAAGAATATTGACCAATGTCCTGCTAGTATTTGTACATTGCCTAACTGTATTGTTATGTAGAGATCTGGCGAGGCATATCTATGTATTAATCCCATACTGTACCAGTTGCCAATGTGTTGCCAAAAAATGTTTTGTTTTAATTACATATACTGTATAAGTAAAAATTTAAGTTAGTCATCAAAATTTCAGTTGCAAGCTGTTTACTGAAGTAAGGCAGTATGACTCCTAAAGGAACGGATAATTTCCACCATCCTGGGTGGTTTCTTAATTTAAAATGGACCAGCACACGTTTTTCGAGTGTTGGTCCCGCAGACAGCGAAAAAGAACAAGCGCCAGGGGGCATCCAGAATGATGTAGCCCCCCGAATATAACCCCCCAGAATACCTGATATCCGGGATATCGAGAAAGGAGCCCCGCTTTTGGCTGCTGGTCGGTCACATGGGCCATGGTCGTGTCCTCGACAGGGGTTGCCCCCAGGACTTGTTAGCTTCAAGGTTGTAAACTCACGGGGGTGAAGGGGGATGAACCAGAGGTAAGACTGGGCGTTATCAGGCAAGCCGGGGTCATACACAGATAAACAGTCCTCACAGTATGCTGCACCAAGGGTGAAGAACAAGAAGGGTCAAAGGTCAAGTCAAGTGTCAAGCCAGGAAATCAGAGAGTTCGCAGTACAAGGGATGAGATGGGTTTGTAGTCGGGATCCAGGTAGGGGTTGGTTCAGGCAGTGGCCACAGAATGGTCAGGCAAGCTAGGTAATGGTAACCTATTAAAAGGCACAGGAACAATAGCACCCAGCAGTACGCTATTATGGGCAGTGAGAGGGTGAGCTAGGAACACATTTATAGAAGGGAAGTGTACGGGATTGGCTGGGGAAACAGGAGGAGGCAGAAGCGCTCTGCGCCACTCAAGCCGACGTTGCTAAAACCTACTGTTGGACCAGACCGAAGGTAATTGCGTTGTGACAGGAGATCGGGCGTTCTGGTGGGGTTATGTTCCAGCATTCTGGATGCCCCCCCCCCCCGAGCTTGAGTTTTTTTTGCTGTCTGCGGGACCAACACCTGTTAAAGAAACACACTCACACATGTTAGCACCATAATCCGGTCCCTGGTCGGCGGTTGGCGTGCTGGCTGTCAATGGGTGTCAATGTTCAGTTGCTGCTCCCGTGAGTGAGAACACTCCTAGTGCCAGCTGCCAGTGCTGGTACTAGGAGTGTCCTCACTTATGGGAGTTGCATCCATCTTCCTGTGGCCCCCGGCCATAGCCCATTTGAAAGGAACGCTGACCAGGGACCAGATCGTAGCTCAGGTGAGTTACAGAACTTCCTGCTGCTCACTGCATAGGTAAGCTGGGTTGGCATAGCAGCCCATCAATCAGCTTTTCTGTGTTCCGAACAAGTCTTCTGACTGAAGTCCGTGATCGGGTTTGGGAACCCCAACTCGCAAAGTTTGGGTTCGCCCAACACTATAACTGGGCAGAAATGGTAGAAGAATGTAAAAGGACATCACAAACCACCAACCACAAGGGTAAAACACCCTACAAAAAACAATAGTGCCTGTATTAAAAGCCCCGGCAATGTGAGCAAGCTCTTCATTTCTTGCCAGGTTCCCTTTAACCATCTTATTATGCCTGTGGTAACGAAGAATGCGCGGAGCCACATCATTTCCTGGAAGTGTTTTTGTATCATTTTATGACTTGCTTATTAAAATCATATCTACTATTGCCATAACAAAGGCACCTCCACCCACAAAAAAGAAAAAGCGAGCCATTAAATCATGCATCAATCAGATTAAAAACAATGTAGCAAATAATGAAGATAAAAGGTTAAGAGCTGACCCATGTTAGGCCATGTTGGGGGAATAAAGAGATCTAATGACCTCTATTTAAAGGTACAAGGCAGAGAGTGATTTCCCAGATTCACTACCATGCCCACTTCATTCACTGCAAAAAAAGGCGTGGGTATTCATTTTTGTTTTTGGTGGGGGGGGGGGGGGGGCACTTACTTTGGCTCATGACTCCTAAAGCTACTAGTTCAGCCACAACTTAGAAATTGAAGCAAAGAAAGTGGCTTTGCTTAGACCTTATATATTTATTTACACAGTGGACTCTGTTCAGTAAAGCTTACATAAAAAAATTGAAACTCAGGACCGTTTTTTTATTTATTTCAAAATAGGGAATATAGTGTTATTCCGTTAAGGGAGGATGTTAGAGCATGATTTGCAACATGAACATTTACTGTAGCAATAATTCAACTTATGAGCAGGCTGATTCATTATTAGCGCCAGGTATCAGCAGATGAGCGTCTGTACAGAGGTGCTTAGAGCAACCGCTAGTAGAAGTTGTGATCGGCTATTGGGCGCTGTAATAGAGCTCCTAAGTCGCTGTAGTAACCTGGCCGGCATTGATGAATAAGATGTATGTTGGGCGTTCTAACACCAGTACAGCGTAGGCGCTCTGGATCTGGTCGCTATAGCATAGAGCGCCAGATGCTGTGTGATTAAAGTCTGTTTTTGAACACATATCCATCAGTAACAAAGCGAAAACACATGGACATTGTTGTAACATTGTGACATTAACACTTTACTGCCAGACCTGTAATGACAATTCTGCATAAAAATATAAAAAAAAAAAAAAAAGGTTTCAAAAATGGCTTATAGTAGGCCAGGAGAGGTCACACAATGATTTCATTAAAAAAAGAAAAGAAAACCCTGTTTAAAGAGAAGAAAAGTAACGTCCATTGAAATGTATGAGAGAGAGACAGGTAGCGACAGGTAATACCAGACGCTCTGGAAGCCGTCTGTGATGATGAATCGGACGCTACATGGCACTGTGGGAGGCCGATTCATTAATAGCGCCAGGTAGCGACAGATGAGCGCCAGTAGCGTGATTTTCACAGCGCCAGCTAGTATTCGCTGTGCTTGGCCGGGGTTTGCTTGTTGACAGCGACTCAGTCGGTGTGCGGTAATGTTGAATACGGGCTTAGGGGTCGTATTAACAAATCACGCTCTGAATTTTTTCGCGCTGTGAATTCCTTGTTTAAACCCCAGAGCGCTGGCGGCGATGGATTTAAAATAGTTTTTAACCCCCAAACAACCATATTTTTTGATTGTAAAATTATACAAGTTTTTATAAACATTTTGTAATATGAATACATTAATATCAGACCTGTATTATCAATTCTGCACAAAATCATTTTTTTTTTTTTTTACCTTAAAAAAAAATCCTAACATTGCAGAAGTGGTCACAGAATTTTTGACATTAAAAAAAAAAAAAAAACATTAATAGCAAGTAATTATGATTAATTAAAGATTGCTCCATTGAAATGCATTGAACATCGCCAGGGAGCGACAGGTCATACCGGGCGTACTTGAGTCGGTAGCCGCCGTTAGCTGGCGGGACCTGGCGCTCGTCAGACACTACCTGGCGCTATCGCTTGATAAATAAGGGCCTTAGAGTCGCTCACCGGTATCGCTTTGATAAATGTGGTATTGCATACAGCGCCCGGAGTTCACCGTTCGCTACCTGTCGCTACGAGGCACTACCTGCTGCTATCCCTTGATGAATAAACCCCCTTTGTGTTAATAACTATTATAAGTGCACGTTAAAGCGGATCAAAACTGACCCTGGAGTCTATGAGACTCCAGGGCTGGCTGAATCTCTCCTCTCCTCTCCTCGAGGCATGCCAAACTGGGATGACCTGCTCTGTGAAACCCCCATTAGCTCGATATGCTTACCTGTCAAACAGATCCACAGTGCATGCACGGGTGGTGGCAGCATCACTTGCATTCTTCTCTGGCTGTACGAACCCATGCCGCTGTAACTGAATAGCTGTGCGCACCGCTGCTGGATTTAAGTAATGCCGTGCAAGGATCATGCACGCGGATAGGCGTCCAGTTAATATGCACGGCCAGAGAAGCTGATTGGCGGAGATTAGGACAATTTTATGTTCAATAATAAACCTTGAATATAGAAACCAAGCTATCCCGTCCATTGTGGAATGCTTCAAAAACACGTTAGAGGGGACCAACACCTGTGCTTCGCTACTTTACGACAGGTGGGGAGGGGAGGCATCCAGAATGCTGGAGCCCCCCCCACCCCTCGCACATACTCTCCGAACGCCTGTAAATCTTACCTTTTCATCAGTCCCTCGCCAGGAACCCAGTGCTGGCACTCACGTGAGCAGCACATTTCAGCGGGCGGAAAAATGGCACCACTCGCTACTAACGTGGACGTCAGATGGCCACTCTCTGCTCTGGATTCCCTGCAGGGGACCAAAAGAAAGATAAAATTTATGGGTGTTCGGAGGGTTAGTGTGGGGGGGGCTCCAGTGTTCTAGATGCCCCCCCGCGTTACATATAGCAGTGGAGACCAGCAGCTGCACTGCACGGGCGTGATTCCGCTTTGAATATGTCTTTTTAAATTTTAAACGCTATACTTTTTGAAGACTTGTCCCTTGACTATTTAAGTGGACCAAAACCCAGGATTTTGACTATCCTGGGTTTTGGTGCTTTCCCGGGGCACCTCGATCGGGGGTGTCCCGCTGTGTGAAACCCCCCAGATTGCCGATGCCAACTCACCTCTTCTCTGTCCTACGGCGCATGCACGGGAGCTTGTCCAATTAGCGGGCTCAGAGCTGCTGGCGTCACACCGTCTAAGCCCTCGTCTAAGGCCAGCGGCTCCAAATGTGCTGTGGCCGCATCCCCAGCTCTAAACATTCACATATGCCTGGCATGCACCCTGCTAGAGGGATAGTGGGGATGCGGCCACGGTTCCCGTATGCGCCGTTGGACCGGGAAACAAGGTAAGTGTATGGGTAGTGTATCCCAATTTTGGATGCCCCGGGCCAATGCCCCGGGCCAATTGGCGTGGGTTTTGGTCTACTTTAAAGGCAGAGTTTACCCTTTATCAGGCTTTGTGTTTGATTGTTTTGTTTTCACCTTTTGTAAATGTTGGTCTTCTGCAATGCTTTTCAGTGTATTACTAGTCATGACATAACATGAAGCACTGACTATATGTGACATTGTGTGACACACATACCTGGTGACAATCTGTCATCTGAGGCATCAGGCTGATCTGAAAGCATCTCCTGGCACCACAGCTGAGCAAAGAACGGCAAAAATGTCGCTATGTCACAAAAGCGCAAAAAATGTATTAATGGAATTTGTGACTTTGCAGGTGCATATTATAATTACTGGGGTTTCACTATAAGTTTGATTAATAAAATAATTCATTTTGTTACATATTTTTTACATATATCTATTTTAGTCACTGACTAAAAAATATGCAAAAAAACCCTGTTTATCCCACTAATGATTTAATGTCCTGAGGCTGAGGTAGATATGATGACTAAATAATAATAATAATAATAATAATAATAATGATGATGATGATGATGATTAGCAAAATATAATCCAAAAACTATACTGACAAATACCAAAAATATCCCCAATATCAAACAATTCCCCAAAGGGGAATATAGTGGACCAACCTTTATATTAGTAATAGTAATATTAGTAAAGTCATATTAAGCTAGCCCAAATATTAAGTGAATAATAAAGTGCAGTAGATAATTATTACTTCAATTAAAAAATATATATATCTTTATATCTATATATCTATAACTTTATTAATATAAGGCAAAAATAATACACCAAGGCCCTTATTTATGAAGGAATAGCGACAGGTAGCGACTGGTGAGCGGCCGGTAATGACGGGCTCCGCCACGAGAACGCCGGCTCCCCACCACAATCACACATTTATCAAGGCAATCCTGCTTAGCAACTGAGATAGCGCCATATAGCCACTCATTCATCATTATTCCAGCCTCACCCCACAGCGCCAGCGTCCGACCTTGAACAGCGACAGGTATGACCTCTCGCTACCTGGCGCTCTCCAATGCATTTCAATGGAACAATCTTTAAATATTCATAATTAATTGTTATTAATAGTTTTTTGTTTTTTTTTAAATGTGAAAAATTCTGTGACCACTTCTGCCATTTTAAATAATTTTTTTAAGGTAAAAAAAAAATGTACAGAATTGATATTACAGCTCTGATATTAATGTATTCGTATTACAAAATTATTTTAAAAACGTGTTTTTTTTGGTTTCCAAAAATATGGTTGTTTGGGGGTTAAAAAACTACTTTTAACCCATCGCCGCCAGCGCTCTGGGGTTTAAACATGCATTTTACAGCGCAAGAATTTTTTGAGCGTGATTTGTTAATGAATATGGTGGGAGCCGGTCGCTATGGCCAGTCGATATCATGAGCTCCCATACAGCGCAGAACCTGTCAAATAGCGACTCCTCACCCAATATTCAACATTACGGCAAACCGACTGAGTCGCTATCAACAACCGAACAACGGCCAAGCACAGCGACTACTACCAGGCGCTCTGAAAATACCGCTACAGTCGCTCAACTGTCGCTACCTGCAGCTATTAATGAATCGGCCTCCCCGTCCGATATATCACACACTATCCCCCCAAAAAATACAAAAGATATACCAGTCCATAACCCAATTATAAAACAACAACAGCATTGTTGTATCCCACCCTCAGGGCTGACTCTAAGTTTGTGGGGGCCAATGGGCAGAAGAGACTTCCCCCAAAGTAGTGAGTCACATGATGTAACCTTTCAGCTCCACTGCCACAAATGGGTCATCTCAGGCTGCTGATCGCCCTCCAGTCCTTATTGCCTTATCTATAGCCACCAATTGTCCTTTAGTCAGAAGGTGTCGAAAAACAGGTGACAACTGACAGCACTGATGGAGTCTTAAGTGGCAGCAGAGCAAGCAGGTGCTTGCCCTGCTGTCACTTAAGACTCCATCAGTGCTGTCAGTTGTCACCTGGTTTTCAACACCTTCTGAGCTTCCATAAATTGTCCTCCATTCCATGCCACCTTTTCCAATGTTGTTGATCATCCTTGTTGCTGAGGTCAGCCATGAGCAGCTCTGCACACAACACCCGGCATTCAGTGGTTCGGGTCCACTGTAAAATAATACCATGGCCCAGTGTGAGCCTGAGTGGGTCCCTAAAGATGCCAGGGCCCCTGGAAATTGCCCAGGTTTACCCTGCCCACCCTGACAATGCTTCGGTGGGCATAGTGCAATGCATCAGCATTATTGGAGAACCCACTCTTCCCCACTTGCAGGGTGGAGCTAAATAACAGGCAGACAGCACCAGATGACTGTTTGAGTCTATATTATTGGTACTAAAGGTGAAAACAATTTGAGTCCTAAATTGGTTCTTTAAGCAAATACCACCTACCCCAGAAGTTAAAATTGGTTCTATACTAAAAGTTTCCTATCCCCCGACTAACCCCGATTACCCCAATTATATAGAAATATAAAAAATATAAGAAATATAAAAAAATATAAAAAAATAATCAAAGATATACTATCCTGGGTTTTTTTCTAATTATGGTAAATGGTCTTAGCTGGATGGAAGGAGGGGATTTGGGTTCACAGTAGCTATTAGAAATAGAGCTGCCAGTTACATGCGTCATGCTCTTTCTCGAAGTTTATTTTGGTTTTGTGCAAGAAAGTTTCTGTTAGAAATTGGATGACAGACAAGTCCTCCCAGAGGTGATGGTGCGGCACCACAATAGTAGTAACCATGTTCTTTTTTTTCCGAAGATAATTCAGGGAAGTTGATTGTTCTCTACGAGTAAGCAACACCTCAAGGCAAACTAAGCTCCTAGCGGGAATACATGCCTTTCTGCAAATACATCTAAGAGGCTAAAAGAATTATACTTATTTGGAGGGTATGGAAAATGTGTGCCTGAATCCAGTTTGAACGGGCCTAAAGAGTACAGCACTTGTCCCAGCAAACGCAGAGCACGTTTTGAAAGTAGTTGAGTATGGCCTGCATTGATGTATCTCTATGTAGACCCAGTCCAAGATATAACTTGCAACTGATGACATGCCTCTCAATTGTAGTTTCTCCTGTTAACTGCAAAATTTGCATCCAACAATGTCAAAAGAGACTGCTGGCATTTCAGAGAGGATGGCAAAATCTGGTGCCATGCAGGCTGCCATCAGGGCAGCACAGTATGGAGCCAGGCTGTAAAGAGGGTGGGACAGGCCCCAGCCTTGTGGCGTTGATGGCGACCCTGCCATGTGCCTTGATGGCTGAGACAGCATGTCTAATGCTGATGATGATGGCCAGGTCGATTTTCCTTGAGGTCTAATTCAAGCTAGAGGCCTAGTCATCACATATAGGTTATGGGGACCAATACTCTATACAACCTATAGTGTGTATTGGCCCTTCCATTACCTATGATGTGATGACTTGTTTGAATGTTAGTTTCCTATATGAGAGGTAAACCTTGTTGCCATGGGGCAGGGGCTCATTTAAAACTAGGAGCCCACCCATCACATATAGGTTATGAGGGGCAGGGACTTTTTAGTGGTATGGGACCCAAAAAATCCCAATGGCAGCCCTGCTGCCAAATTTTAAGGGTGGCAGCCTAACAACCTTAAGCCCAATTCCAGGCTACGCTTTTCTTTCATTTTGGAAAACAGACCAAACTGATGAATCCTAGCCTCCCACTAGGCTCACCACAAGAGAAAGCTACTTGTTGTATGTTAGCAAAAACATACAATTTGGGGCTGCCATACCTCTGGAAGATCTGGAGGCATCCATGTTTTTAGTTAAAAGAGCAAATGCAGTTGCAGATGCCACAGTGAAATAAAAAAAAAACTCTAATTCTCCCTACCCCATTATCCATAATATAAAAATGTTTGGAAGGAAAACCCAAATCTCATCCTTTTATCAGTATCAGTCCAGGTGCCTGTGCCAGACTGGCAGCAATGTGCATCCTGAAACACATATTCCAAAAGGTGGTGCATACTCGACCACTATGACTTCTCACACTCAGGGCTTTAAGATTTTCGGACATACATATTCTCATGCTTGTCTCTGTCATTATGTCACAGGTGAAAGGGAGAATTTGCCCAAATAATGGCATTTAAAAGGCCTAACAGACTTTTTACAAATCGCATTATGATCTTTAGTTTTTCCTGTGCATCTCACTTATGATTCCCCTGTGATTCCCCTTGACTAAGCTTCTGGCTTTCCCTCAAATGTACACCTTGCTATGATCCTGGCTTGACCTATTCTCACTACTGGACTGGCTTCTATTCTTCGATCTTGGCTTGCTCATCATTCATGAAGGTTTGCAGCCTGGCCAGACCCCTGTTTAATCTTCGTTCAAATGAATTATTGCTTCTGAGCCCACAACCTCAGCCTGTCCTCTGGCATTACATTGTGTGGTCTCATCTACACTGGCTGTCAGACTCCCATCAGCCTTACGTGGACAACATGGTTTTCCTGCACTCCATAAGAAGGGGCATCATCCACTTAAGGGATGCTCCATATGACTGGCCTGAGCTCCTATCCGGAGCCGGACCAGTCATGTAATTGGAAGTGGGTAAGGGTGACTAGGGGAAGGGGGGTAAGTAGGGTCCAGGGGTCCCTCCCTCCCCCTCTTTGACCCTCTTACTATCGGCGCTGGATGGCACAGTCCCACCCGCCCTTGTTGCCAGGGGGCTGGGGGGGGGATTTAAAACTAGTAGTCCAGCCATCACATATAAGTTATGGGGGGTGGGGACAGAGACATTTTAGTGGCATGGAACCCAAAAAATCCCAATGCTGGCCCTGCTGCCAAGTTGACAGGCTAACAATCTTAAGCCCAATTCCAGCCAACACTGGATTTTCTTGCATTTTGGAAAACAGGCCAAATTGAGGAATCCTAGCCTCCCACCAGACTTACCACAAAAGAAAGCTACTTCTTGGATGTTAGCAAAAACATACAATCAGGGGCTTCTATACGTCTGACAGATCTGGAGGCATCCATGTTTTTAGTTAAAAGACCAGATGCAGTTGCGGATGTCACAGGTAAATTAAAAAAACCCTAATTCTCCCTACCCCATTATCCAAAATAAAAAAAATGTTTGAAAGGAAAACCCTAATCTCATCCTTTTATCAGTATTAGTCCAGGTGCCTGTGCCAAACCGATGCATCCTGAAACTGAGACACATATTCCAAAAGGTGCTGCATACTCGACCACTGTGATGTCTCACACTCAGGCCAGGAAATTTTCGGACATTATTACAAGTATTATCATGCTTGTCTCTGTCATTATGCACAGGCACAAGGGTGAATTTGCCCAAACAATGGCATTTAAAAGGCCTAACGGACTTTCTACAAATCGCAGTATGATCTTTAATTTTTCCTGTACATCTCACTTATGATTCCCCTGTGACTCCCCTTTACTAAGCTTCTGGATTTCCCTCAAATGTATAACTTGCTATGATCCTGGCTTGCCTATCCTCACTACTGTACTGGCTTCCCTTCTTTGATCTTGGCTTGTTCATCACTCATGAACCTTTGCTGCCTGCCCCGACCCCTGTTGAATCTTCTTTCCAATAAACTATTGCTTCTGAGCCCGCAACCTCAGCCTGTCCTCTGGCATTGTATTCCGAGCCTCATCTACACTGGCCATCAGCCTCATGTGGACAACATGGGTTTTCCTGCAGTCCATAAAGCCCAGGACCTAGGTTAGTGGTGTAGTTTTTCTGCCCTGCCAGAACCTTCTCATCAGCACAGCTCATTTTCTGCAATGAGACCCGGAACTTTAGGAAGAGATGTTCCCAATAATCAAAACCACAACAAGGCCTGACAAATAAACCAATAATTGAGCTATACTGATGACTAAAACACTGCAGGAAATGAGTAAGCCAGAAACCAGCTCTTAAAGTGGACCAAAACCCAGCTGGATTGGCCAAGGAATCTATAAGATTCCCGGGCCGATCCATTCCCAAAATTGGGATGCCCCGCTGTGTGAAACCCCCACAGGACGCCCGCTATACTTACCTTAATCCTGGTCCAACGGCGCATGCGCGGGCCGCAGCCGCATCTCGCTCCTCTCTCTTGCGCAGGGCACGTGCATTCGTGAATGGCCGGCGCAGACGCGCTCCCTGTTAGAGGAATGCGCAAGGTGCTCCTGCCAGCATGCTCGGAGCCGCTGAGCTAAGACGCCGCTAAGACGTGCATAGCTCAGCGACTCCGAGCTGATTGGTCGAGCGGCCACGCATGTGCCGCAGGTCCGCGGTGAGGTGAGTTGATCCGGGCGATCTGGGGGGTTTCACATAGTGGGGCACCCCTGATTGGGGTGTCCCCGGGGGAGAGGACAAAAACCCACAATAGTCAAAATTAGAGATGAGCAAACTTTTGAAAAATTCGATTCGACTGGTTGGCCGAATTTCCCGTCAAAAATCGTTTCGATCCGAATTTATTCGCTATTAAAAACGGCTATTTCTGAGCCTCCTAGAGCCTCATTAGGGTTGTAAACCATTCTGCCTTGCTGTAACACGCACAGGATGCATGCTGGGTTAGTTAAATAATACTTTGAATAAATATCACATGCAGATCAGAGGCATCGCTAATAGAATCGCAGAGCGGCACAATTGAATTCAAGAGAGTTGAAGTGGCATCACTATGAGGGGCAGGAGCCCAAACATTGCTTTAAAGAGACACTGGAGTTGGCAGCAGCAGGAGCCCAAAAATTGGATGAATCACACCCTGGAGTTGGCAGCAGCAGCAGCAGGAGCCCAAACATTGGCTGAAAGAGACACTGGGGTTGGCTTCAGGAGCCCAAAAATTGGATGAATCACACCCTGGAGTTGCAAGCAGCAGCAGGAGCCCAAACATTACTTTAAAGAGACACTGGAGTTGGCTTCAGGAGCCCAAAAATTGGATGAATCACACCCTGGAGTTGGCAGCAGCAGTAGCAGCAGGAGCCCAAACATTACTTTAAAGAGACACTGGAGTTGGCTTCAGGAGCCCAAAAATTGGATGATTCACACCCTGGAGTTGGCAGCAGCAGCAGCAGGAGCCCAAATATACACTGGAGTTGGCTTCAGGAGCCCAAAAATTGGATGAATCACACCCTGGAGTTGGCAGCAGCAGCAGCAGGAGCCCAAATATTACTTTAAAGAGACACTGGGGTTGGCTTCAGGAGGCCAAAAATTGGATGAATCACACCCTGGAGTTGGCAGCAGCAGCAGCAGGAGCCCAAATATACACTGGAGCTGGCTTCAGAAGCCCAAAAATTGGATGAATCACACCCTGGAGTTGGCAGCAGCAGCAGCAGGAGCCCAAATATTACTTTAAAGAGACACTGGGGTTGGCTTCAGGAGCCCAAAAATTGGATGAATCACACCCTGGAGTTGGCAGCAGCAGCAGCAGGAGCAGCCCAAATATTACTTTAAAGAGACACTGGAGTTGGCTTCAGGAGCCCAAAAATTGGATGAATCACACCCTGGAGTTGGCAGCAGCAGCAGGAGCCCAAACATTACTTTAAAGAGACACTGGGGTTGGCTTCAGGAGCCCACAAATTGGATGAATCACACCCTGGAGTTGGCAGCAACAGCAGGAGCCCAAACATTACTTTAAAGAGACACTGGGGTTGGCTTCAGGAGCCCAAAAATTGGATGAATCACACCCTGGAGTTGGCAGCAGCAGCAGGAGCCCAAACATTACTTTAAAGAGACACTGGGGTTGACTTCAGAAGCCCAAAAATTGGATGAATCACACCCTGGAGTTGGCAGCAGCAGCAGCAGGAGCCCAAATATTACTTTAAAGAGACATTGGGGTTGGCTTCAGGAGCCCAAAAATTGGATGAATCACACCCTGGAGTTGGCAGCAGCAGCAGCAGGAGCCCAAATATTACTTTAAAGATACACTGGGGTTGGCTTCAGGAGGCCAAAAATTGGATGAATCACACCCTGGAGTTGGCAGCAGCAGCAGCAGGAGCCCAAATATTACTTTAAAGATACACTGGGGTTGGCTTCAGGAGGCCAAAAATTGGATGAATCACACCCTGGAGTTGGCAGCAGCAGCAGGAGCCCAAACATTACTTTAAAGAGACACTGGGGTTGGCTTCAGGAGCCCAAATATTGGATGAATCACACCCTGGAGTTGGCAGCAGCAGGTGCCCAAATATTACTTTAAAGAGACACTGGGGTTGGCTTCAGGAGCCCAAAAATTGGATGAATCACACCCTGGAGTTGGCAGCAGCAGCAGCAGGAGCCCAAATATTACTTTAAAGAGACACTGGGGTTGGCTTCAGGAGGCCAAAAATTGGATGAATCACACCCTGGAGTTGGCAGCAGCAGCAGGAGCCCAAACATTACTTTAAAGAGACACTGGGGTTGGCTTCAGGAGCCCAAAAATTGGATGAATCACACCCTGGAGTTGGCAGCAGCAGCAGGAGCCCAAGCATTACTTTAAAGAGACACTGGGGTTGGCTTCAGGAGCCCAAAAATTGGATGAATCACACCCTGGAGTTGGCAGCAGCAGCAGCAGGAGCCCAAATATTACTTTAAAGAGACACTGGGGTTGGCTTCAGGAGCCCAAAAATTGGATGAATCACACCCTGGAGTTGGCAGCAGCAGGAGCCCAAATATTTCTTTAAAGAGACACTGGAGTTGGCTTCAGGAGCCCAAAAATTGGATGAATCACACCCTGGAGTTGGCAGCAGCAGCAGGAGCCCAAACATTACTTTAAAGAGACCCTGGGGTTGGCTTCAGGAGGCCAAAAAGTGGATGAATCACACCCTGAAGTTGGCAGCAGCAGCAGCAGGAGCCCAAATATTGCTTTAAAGAGACACTGGAGTTGGCTTCAGGAGCCCAAAAATTGGATGAATCACACCCTGGAGTTGGCAGCAGCAGCAGCAGCAGGAGCCCAAATATTACTTTAAAGAGACACTGGAGTTTGCTTCAGGAGCCCAAAAATTGGATGAATCACACCCTGGAGTTGGCAGCAGCAGCAGGAGCCCAAACATTACTTTAAAGAGACCCTGCGTTTGGCTTCAGGAGCCCAAAAATTGGATGAATCACACCCTGGAGTTGGCAGCAGCAGTAGGAGCAGCCCAAATATTACTTTAAAGAGACACTGGGGTTGGCTTCAGGAGGCCAAAAATTGGATGAATCACACCCTGGAGTTGGTAGCAGCAGCAGCAGGAGCCCAAATATTGCTTTAAAGAGACACTGGAGTTGGCTTCAGGAGCCCAAAAATTGGATGAATCACACCCTGGAGTTGGCAGCAGCAGCAGCAGGAGCCCAAATATACACTGGAGTTGGCTTCAGGAGCCCAAAAATTGTATGAATCACACCCTGGAGTTGGCAGCAGCAGCAGGAGCAGCCCAAATATTACTTTAAAGAGACACTGGGGTTGGCTTCAGGAGGCCAAAAATTGGATGAATCACACCCTGGAGTTGGCAGCAGCAGCAGGAGCAGCCCAAGTATTAATTTAAAGAGACACTGGGGTTGGCTTCAGGAGGCCAAAAATTGGATGAATCACACCCTGGAGTTGGCAGCAGCAGCAGGAGCCCAAACATTACTTTAAAGAGACACTGGGGTTGGCTTCAGGAGCCCAAAAATTGGATGAATCACACCCTGGAGTTGGCAGCAGCAGCAGGAGCCCAAACATTACTTTAAAGAGACACTGGTGTTGGCTTCAGGAGCCCAAAAATTGGATGAATCACACCCTGGAGTTGGCAGCAGCAGCAGCAGGAGCCCAAATATTACTTTAAAGAGACACTGGGGTTGGCTTCAGGAGCCCAAAAATTGGATGAATCACACCCTGGAGTTGGCAGCAGCAGCAGCAGGAGCCCAAATATTACTTTAAAGAGACACTGGAGTTGGCTTCAGGAGCCCAACAATTGGATGAATCACACCCTGGAGTTGGCAGCAGCAGCAGGAGCCCAAACATTACTTTAAAGAGACCCTGGGGTTGGCTTCAGGAGCCCAAAAATTGGATGAATCACACCCTGGAGTTGGCAGCAGCAGCAGCAGGAACAGCCCAAATATTACTTTAAAGAGACACTGGGGTTGGCTTCAGGAGGCCAAAAATTGGATATATCACACCCTGAAGTTGGCAGCAGCAGCAGCAGCAGGAGCCCAAATATTGCTTTAAAGAGACACTGGAGTTGGCTTCAGGAGCCCAAAAATTGGATGAATCACACCCTGGAGTTGGCAGCAGCAGCAGCAGGAGCCCAAATATACACTGGATTTTGCTTCAGGAGCCCAAAAATTGGATGAATCACACCCTGGAGTTGGCAGCAGCAGCAGGAGCCCAAACATTACTTTAAAGAGACCCTGGGGTTGGCTTCAGGAGCCCAAAAATTGGATGAATCACACCCTGGAGTTGGCAGCAGCAGCAGGAGCAGCCCAAATATTACTTTAAAGAGACACTGGGGTTGGCTTCAGGAGGCCAAAAATTGGATGAATCACACCCTGGAGTTGGCAGCAGCAGCAGCAGGAGCCCAAATATACACTGGAGTTGGCTTCAGGAGGCCTAAAATTGGATGAATCACACCCTGGAGTTGGCAGCAGGAGCCCAAACATTACTTTAAAGTGACCCTGGGGTTGGCTTCAGGAGCCCAAAAATTGGATGAATCACACCCTGGAGTTGGCAGCAGCAGCAGGAGCAGCCCAAATATTACTTTAAAGAGACACTGGGGTTGGCTTCAGGAGGCCAAAAATTGGATGAATCACACCCTGGAGCTGGCAGCAGCAGTAGCAGCAGGAGCCCAAATATACACTGGAGTTGGCTTCAGGAGCCCAAAAATTGGATGAATCACACCCTGGAGTTGGCAGCAGCAGCAGCAGGAGCCCAAACATTACTTTAAAGAGACACTGGGGTTGGCTTCAGGAGGCCAAAAATTGGATGAATCACACCCTGGAGTTGGCAGCAGCAGCAGCAGCAGGAGCCCAAATATACACTGGAGTTGGCTTCAGGAGCCCAAAAATTGGATGAATCACACCCTGGAGTTGGCAGCAGCAGGAGCCCAAATATTACTTTAAAGAGACCCTGGGGTTGGCTTCAGGAGCCCAAAAATTGGATGATTCACACCCTGGAGTTGACATCAGCAGGAGCCCAAAAATTGGCCTAAAGACATAAATATGCTTTGCACGATTTGGAAAGTGTAAAACGTGGCACCATGCTGAATCTAGTCGCATGCATCAGGCATTGGTGGGTGGAAATCCTGGCTGATCCATCCCTGATTCATTTTGACAAAGGTGAGTCTCTCCACATTTTTAGTTGACAGACTAGTTCTCCTCGCCGTAACTATGGCCCCCGCCGCACTAAACACCCGCTCAGATGGCACGCTACTTGCCGGGCAGGACAGCTTTTCCAGGACAAACTCTGCTAGTTGCGGCCACAAATCAAGTTTGGCTGCCCAGAAGTCCAGCGGATCCTCAAGGTGTGTTGGCATGGTCATGTCAAAGTATGACATGACCTGCTGGTTCAGGTCCTGCTCCAGGTCTTCCTGCTGCTCATAAGTAGCCTCACTATGCGGGTGTAGAAAGCTACTCATTAGCGACTGAAGACTGAGGCTGCTGCTGCTGATGGAGCTGCTGCTGCTGCTCCTGCCAACCCCCCCAGCGGCCATGGCAGTGGAAGGTGAGCGCAGAGGTCCCCTCGAGTCAGACCTGTGAGAGTATGGACCATGGCGCAGATAGGCATCGGCCAACTGCCTACGTAGAATGTCTTTGTAGTAGTTCAGTTTGTCCTCCCTCTCGGTGGGTTTAAAAAATGCCCCCATTTTGTGCCGGAAGTGAGGGTCCAATAAGGTGGACAGCCAGAAGTCATCCCGCCGACAGATGGAAACAATTCTGGGGTCACTACGCAAGCACGTGAGCATGCTTCGTGCCATTTGCGCAAGTGACTCGGATGGACTACCTGTCTCCAGCTCCACTGCATACTGCCACGGTGTGCCCGGGTCCTCTGTCTCGCCTTCCTCAAAAACCTCTAGCTCCTCTGGCTGCTCCTGCTCCTCCTCTCCTGTCCGCTGACTAGATAAACCAGCCATTTCGCCAAGCCTAAACTGTGTTTCGCTGGGCAACTCCTCCTCCTCCTCTTCCTCCTCCTCCTCCAGTTCAGCTCCAACGGGGTTCATGTGGCCGTAAGATGTAAACGCCATGTCTCCAGTGCCCTGGCAGCCATGGTTTCCAACATGTGCTGTAGTACATGAAGCAGTGGAATCACGTCGTTCATCCCGTAATCCTGCCGACTGACAAATAAAGTGGCTTCCTCAAAGGGCCTGAGCAAACGACAGGTGTCACGTATGAGCTGCCACTGGTTGACATTGAAGTTACACAGGGGAGTCCCCCTATCTGCTTGGATCATCAGAAAATCCGTGATGGCTTTTCTCTGTTCATATAATTGGTCCAACATGTGAAGGGTGGAATTCCAACGGGTGGAAACATCGCAAATCAGACTATTTTGGGGGATACCATTCTGACGCTGTAGCTCAAGAAGGGTGTGTTTGGCGGTGTATGAGTGGCTGAAGTGCATGCAAAGTTTCCTTGAAGTTGTTAGGATGTCTTGCAGATGGGGGGAACACTTCAGAAACCGCTTGACAACCAGATTGAAGACGTGAGCCATGCAGGGGGCATGGGTCAGGCTTCCTTGGCGCAGCGCAGACAAAATGTTCTTCCCATTGTCGGTAACCATGATTCCCATTTTAAGTTTTCTTGGAGTAAGCCATGTTTGGATTTCCTGATGAATACATTTAAGCAGTTCCTCCCCTGTGTGACTCCGTTCGCCAAGACAAACCATGTGAAGCACTGCGTGACACCTCCGTGCCCTGCACACATGGTAGACTGGAGGGGCACTGAGACTTGAGCCTACAGTGGAGGGTGAGGAGATGGCGGAGGATGAGGAGGCCGCACGGTGTCACAGGCCCAATGGGCAGGGAGCGCGGAGGCCGAATCGGCGTGACCTGTCCAAGTTGCTGCTGCTGCAAAGGGACCACATTCACCCAGTGGGCCGTAAACGACATGTAATGTCCCTGACCGTAGTTACAGCTCCAGATGTCGGCGCTGCCATGCACTTTGCTACACACCGACAGGCTCAAGGACTGGCCCACCTTCTGTTCAACAAAAGTGTGCAGCGCTGGTACTGCCTTCTTGGCAAAGAAATGACTGCTTGGGACTCTCCACCTCGGCTCGGCACAAGCCATCAGTTCTCTGAAAGGTGCAGATTCCACCACCTGAAAAGGGAGCGACTGCAGCACCAGCAACTTGGACAGGAGCACATTAAGCTTCTGCGCCGTAGGATGAGTGGGCGCATACTGCTGTCTCTTGGACAGTGTCTGGCGCAGGAGCTGGAATGCTCACAGCACCCACGACACTGTCCACATCACTATTTGTCTGCCTAGCTAGAGAAGCCACCTCCATTTCTTGGCTGGGCAGTAGCTGCTGACTGTCCTCTATCTGATGGTCCTCCTCACTAAAGAGTGGAGCTGAACCCAAAGCATAAGATACGTCGCTGGGGGAGGGAACGGCGTAGGACAGAGGCAATGGGAGGACAGGGACTGCTCTCGGGGCATGCCAACTCAGGGTTGTGTCAGAGGAACCTACCGACCCTAGACTGGGGGTCTCAGACGTAAGTTGTGATGATGTTGTTGATGAGCGCGTCAACCAATCTACCACGGCAGATGCGTTACTGGTGGAGACCCGACCGCTAGCAGATACTGGCAGATTAGGTCTCTCAGCATGACTCCTGCTGCTACTGGCCCCCAGTCTGCTGCGAGCTCTGCCTGCGGAATCTTGGCCTCTGCCACTCCTCTTTTTACTTCCAGGCACTTGTCTGCCCAACATAGTCTAACTGGTGTGGTAGTAGGTGATATTTTAAGAACCCCCAGCGGCGGTGGGTCTATATGAAACAGAATATAATGCACACCAAAAGTGAGCAGTAACACTCAGCCTCCAACAGGCCTGCTTAGTGTAAATAAGAGAGCTGCTTAGTGTAAATAAAGAGGGGTATGGTATGTTACAGAATGGGATGCCCCAACAGGAGTGCACCTGGGACCAGTAGTCGCATGCACAACAAAAGTGTCTTTATCAGGCCTAATTTCAATTAGAATAATTGCAAATGGTTATGGTCTTAAATAGAGGCTGGTGTAGTCACAGAATGGGATGCCACAACAGGAGTGCACCTGGGACCAGTAGTAGCATGCACAGCAAAAGTGTCTTTATCAGGCCTAATTTCAATTAGAATAAGTGCAAATGGTTATGGTCTTAAATAGAGGCTGGTGTAGTCACAGAATGGGATGCCCCAACAGGAGTGCACCTGGGACCAGTAGTAGCATGCACAGCAAAAGAGTCTTTATCAGGCCTAATTTCAATTAGAATAAGTGCAAATGGTTATGTTCTTAAATAGAGGCTGGTGTAGTCACAGAATGGGATGCCCCAACAGGAGTGCACCTGGCAGGCAGCAGTAAGAATATGCACAGCAAAAGTGTCTTTATCAGGCCTAATTTCAATTAGAATAAGTGCAAATGGTTATATGGTCTTAAATAGAGGCTGCTGTAGTCACAGAATGGGATGCCCCAAACAGGAGTGCACCTGGCAGGCAGTAGTGCTATGCACAGCAAAAGTGTCTTTATCAGGCCTAATTTTAATTATAATAGGTGCAAATGGTTATGGTCTTAAATAGAGGCTGCTGTAGTCACAGAATGGGATGCCCCAAACAGGAGTGCACCTGGCAGGGACCAGTAGTGCTATGCACAGCAAAAGTGTCTTTATCAGGCCTAATTTCAATTATAATAGGTGCAAATGTTTATATGGTCTTAAATAGAGGCTGGTGTAGTCACAGAATGGGATGCCACAACAGGAGTGCACCTGGCAGGCAGTAGTGCTATGCACAGCAAAAGTGTCTTTATCAGGCCTAATTTCAATTAGAATAAGTGCAAATGGTTATATGGTCTTAAATAGAGGCTGCTATAGTCACAGAATGGGATGCCCCAAACAGGAGTGCACCTGGCAGGCAGTAGTGCTATGCACAGCAAAAGTGTCTTTATCAGGCCTAATTTCAATTAGAATAAGTGCAAATGGTTATGGTCTTAAATAGAGGCTGGTGTAGTCACAGAATAGGATGCCACAACAGGAGTGCACCTGGGACCAGTAGTAGCATGCACAGCAAAAGAGTCTTTATCAGGCCTAATTTCAATTAGAATAAGTGCAAATGGTTATGGTCTTAAATAGAGGCTGGTGTAGTCACAGAATGGGATGCCACAACAGGAGTGCACCTGGCAGGCAGCAGTAAGAATATGCACAGCAAAAGTGTCTTTATCAGGCCTAATTTCAATTAGAATAAGTGCAAATGGTTATATGGTCTTAAATAGAGGCTGCTGTAGTCACAGAATGGGATGCCCCAAACAGGAGTGCACCTGGCAGGCAGTAGTGCTATGCACAGCAAAAGTGTCTTTATCAGGCCTAATTTCAATTAGAATAAGTGCAAATGGTTATGGTCTTAAATAGAGGCTGGTGTAGTCACAGAATGGGATGCCACAACAGGAGTGCACCTGGGACCAGTAGTAGCATGCACAGCAAAAGTGTCTTTATCAGGCCTAAATTCAATTAGAATAAGTGCAAATGGTTATGGTCTTAAATAGAGGCTGGTGTAGTCACAGAATGGGATGCCACAACAGGAGTGCACCTGGGACCAGTAGTAGCATGCACAGCAAAAGAGTCTTTATCAGGCCTAATTTCAATTAGAATAAGTGCAAATGGTTATGGTCTTAAATAGAGGCTGGTGTAGTCACAGAATGGGATGCCACAACAGGAGTGCACCTGGCAGGCAGCAGTAAGAATATGCACAGCAAAAGTGTCTTTATCAGGCCTAATTTCAATTAGAATAAGTGCAAATGGTTATATGGTCTTAAATAGAGGCTGCTGTAGTCACAGAATGGGATGCCCCAAACAGGAGTGCACCTGGCAGGCAGTAGTGCTATGCACAGCAAAAGTGTCTTTATCAGGCCTAATTTCAATTAGAATAAGTGCAAATGGTTATGGTCTTAAATAGAGGCTGGTGTAGTCACAGAATGGGATGCCACAACAGGAGTGCACCTGGGACCAGTAGTAGCATGCACAGCAAAAGAGTCTTTATCAGGCCTAATTTCAATTAGAATAAGTGCAAATGGTTATGGTCTTAAATAGAGGCTGGTGTAGTCACAGAATGGGATGCCACAACAGGAGTGCACCTGGGACCAGTAGTAGCATGCACAGCAAAAGAGTCTTTATCAGGCCTAATTTCAATTAGAATAAGTGCAAATGGTTATGGTCTTAAATAGAGGCTGGTGTAGTCACAGAATGGGATGCCACAACAGGAGTGCACCTGGCAGGCAGCAGTAAGAATATGCACAGCAAAAGTGTCTTTATCAGGCCTAATTTCAATTAGAATAAGTGCAAATGGTTATATGGTCTTAAATAGAGGCTGCTGTAGTCACAGAATGGGATGCCCCAAACAGGAGTGCACCTGGCAGGCAGTAGTGCTATGCACAGCAAAAGTGTCTTTATCAGGCCTAATTTCAATTAGAATAAGTGCAAATGGTTATATGGTCTTAAATAGAGGCTGCTGTAGTCACAGAATGGGATGCCCCAAACAGGAGTGCACCTGGCAGGGACCAGTAGTGCTATGCACAGCAAAAGTGTCTTTATCAGGCCTAATTTCAATTAGAATAAGTGCAAATGGTTATATGGTCTTAAATAGAGGCTGGTGTAGTCACAGAATGGGATGCCACAACAGGAGTGCACCTGGGACCAGTAGTAGCATGCACAGCAAAAGTGTCTTTATCAGGCCTAATTTCAATTAGAATAAGTGCAAATGGTTATGGTCTTAAATAGAGGCTGGTGTAGTCACAGAATGGGATGCCACAACAGGAGTGCACCTGGCAGGCAGCAGTAAGAATATGCACAGCAAAAGTGTCTTTATCAGGCCTAATTTCAATTATAATAGGTGCAAATGGTTATATGGTCTTAAATAGAGGCTGGTGTAGTCACAGAATGGGATGCCACAACAGGAGTGCACCTGGGACCAGTAGTAGCATGCACAGCAAAAGAGTCTTTATCAGGCCTAATTTCAATTAGAATAAGTGCAAATGGTTATGTTCTTAAATAGAGGCTGGTGTAGTCACAGAATGGGATGCTCCAACAGGAGTGCACCTGGCAGGCAGCAGTAAGAATATGCACAGCAAAAGTGTCTTTATCAGGCCTAATTTCAATTAGAATAAGTGCAAATGGTTATATGGTCTTAAATAGAGGCTGCTGTAGTCACAGAATGGGATGCCCCAAACAGGAGTGCACCTGGCAGGCAGTAGTGCTATGCACAGCAAACGTGTCTTTATCAGGCCGAATTTCAATTATAATAGGTGCAAATGGTTATGGTCTTAAATAGAGGCTGCTGTAGTCACAGAATGGGATGCCCCAAACAGGAGTGCACCTGGCAGGGACCAGTAGTGCTATGCACAGCAAAAGTGTCTTTATCAGGCCTAATTTCAATTATAATAGGTGCAAATGGTTATGGTCTTAAATAGAGGCTGCTGTAGTCACAGAATGGGATGCCCCAAACAGGAGTGCACCTGGCAGGGACCAGTAGTGCTATGCACAGCAAAAGTGTCTTTATGAGGCCTAATTTCAATTATAATAGGTGCAAATGGTTATATGGTCTTAAATAGAGGCTGGTGTAGTCACAGAATGGGATGCCACAACAGGAGTGCACCTGGCAGGCAGTAGTGCTATGCACAGCAAAAGTGTCTTTATCAGGCCTAATTTCAATTAGAATAAGTGCAAATGGTTATATGGTCTTAAATAGAGGCTGCTGTAGTCACAGAATGGGATCCCACAACAGGAGTGCACCTGGGACCAGTAGTAGCATGCACAGCAAAAGAGTCTTTATCAGGCCTAATTTCAATTAGAATAAGTGCAAATGGTTATGTTCTAAAATAGAGGCTGGTGTAGTCACAGAATGGGATGCCACAACAGGAGTGCACCTGGGACCAGTAGTAGCATGCACAGCAAAAGAGTCTTTATCAGGCCTAAATTCAATTAGAATAAGTGCAAATGGTTATGGTCTTAAATAGAGGCTGGTGTAGTCACAGAATGGGATGCCACAACAGGAGTGCACCTGGGACCAGTAGTAGCATGCACAGCAAAAGTGTCTTTATCAGGCCTAATTTCAATTAGAATAAGTGCAAATGGTTATGGTCTTAAATAGAGGCTGCTGTAGTCACAGAATGGGATGCCTCACAGCAGACTTAAGATCAGTTCAGTATATATGCACAGTTAGTTAGTATAAGCAGCCTGAAAACGCTAACAAAGCCTGCCAGCCAGCCAGTAACACTCAGGCTGGATGAAAAAAAAAAAAATCTCCCTGTGACTGCCTCCGATTTTTCCTAACTTTCCCTGTTTTTCGCTGACTTTCTGTCTGTCTCCTGCCTGTCTCCTGCCTGTCTCCAGCCTGTCCCTGTCTGTCTAACTGCCTCTCCCTCACTACAGCGTTCTGTCTCTCACGAATGCAATAGAGAAATGAGGAAGGAAAAGCAAGATGGCCGACTTAAATAGCGCTGTGATGTCACCGGGCTTGCTGGCTGCTGATAGGCTGCATGTGACTGCCCCAGCTTGCACTGGCGCGGGGTAGATGTCCAGACATGTCCCGTCCGCCATCTTAGAATGCCTGTATGTAAATGAATGGATGTTAAAGGAAAACTTCGAGCGATCGAATCGCGGGGAAATTCGGATTCGATCTGAATCGAATTTTTCATGAAATTCGGATCGAATCCGGGTTCGTCCGGATCGATTCGCTCATCCCTAGTCAAAATCCTGGGTTTTGGTCCACTTTAAACACTGATAATGCTGGACATGTGAAGTCAAAAACATTGATAATCCAGCACCTGCATATATTGTACCTTATAATGTTGCTTCAAAATATTTCTAGTGTCCATAACATGGTGCATAAAAATGCAGCATCCCCAGGTGACGCATTTCAGGTGGTTGACCACCCTTAAAAATATATATTTTTTTGTTTAATTAACAGGCAAAAAAAACAGGCAGCATGTCTTCCCGCCCCAATGCCAGGGATTGAAAGCTCGGAAAGATGAGAGGGGACCACACCAGCTGAGCAGTGTGAGAGACCCCCCCATCTTACACAAGCCCCACACCTCAGTCAATCTGGGGCATGTGAGTGAAGAAAGGAGGAGGGGGCAGCCAAAGAAGCAGGACCGCCAAGGGTAGTGAAAGGTGACACCCCCGTCCACTACCAGATTGAATTGCCAGTTGGACATGTACACAGAAAAGATGGCAGAAGCTCTCCTTCCTCTTGAATCAGACATAGGCCCTTATTTAAGATGGGATAGAGTCAGATAGTGGCTGGTTAATGACAGATAGCGACTGGTGAACGCCGGACACGGCACGCAATTACACATTTATCAAGCAGAATCTGTTTAGCGACTGGGATAGCGCCATGTAGCGTCTGATTCATCATTTTCACAGCCTCAGCGAACAGCGCCAGCGTTCAGCCTTGCACAGCGCCAGGTATGACCTCTCGCTACCTGTTGCTCTCCCATACATTTCAATGGACAATCCTTTTCTTCTCTTTAAATGGGTTTTTTTTTATTTATTTATTTTCCAAAAAATCACAAATAATTCTGTGTCCTCTTCTGGCATTGAAATTGCATATTTTTCATAATTTTTTCATTTTTTAAATATTTCCTCAAAAATGACATTACAGGTCTGGCATTAAAGTGTTCATGTTACAATGTTGTTACAATGTAATTCCATATGTTTTCGCTTTGTTACTAGTTGATAGATGCTTGAAAACAGACTTTAAAGTGGACCAACACCCAGGATTTTGACTATCCTGGGTTTTGGTCCACTTCAGGGGGGCACCCCGATTAGGGGTGCCCCGCTGTGTAAAACCCCCCAGAAACCCCCAAACTCACCTCACCACGCTCCCACGGACAAGCGGCGGACAAGGCAGCGCGTCCGCCGCCGCCTCCCGCACGCCCCTCTGACAGTGCGCGCGCCCGCGCCGGCCATTCACAAACGGCCGGCGCGGGCGCGCGCACGGCTAGAGGAGCGCGCGGGAGGCGGCGGCGCCCGCTGCCGCCGCCGATCAGGTGAGTTCTTTTGGGGTTTTGGGGGGGGTCCCTCACCGCGGGACATCCCGATTTCGGATGTCCCGCGGTGAGGGGGGTGATCGGCCCGGGAATCTTATAGATTCCCGGGCCGATCACCCATGGGTGACGGTCCACTTTAAACACACCGCCTCCTGCGCTCTGGGCTTCAAACAACTATTTTTCAGCGCCAGAGATTTGTGAGGCAGTTTTTTTGCTGAATATGATGTGAGTCGGTCGCTATGACCAGTCGCTAACATGCGCTCCCAGACAGCGCAGTAGTGGTCAAATAGCGACTCCTCACAATGTATTCAACATTACTGAACAGCGACTGAGTCGCCGAGCACAGCGACTACTAGCGAGCGCTCTGAAAATGCTGCTACAGACGCTCATCTGTCGCTACCTGACGCTAATGATGAATCAGCCTGATATATATGAAAATAAAACCTGAGTCAATCATCTGACCAAAGAATACAAAAGGAGTTGTAAAAGTGCAAAAAGTTGGTGTATTATCTGCTACATACTCAGGTGTCTAGGCTTGGCATACTAAAGCAGACCAAAGATTTAAAAAACAGATTTATGGTCTGGCAACCCTTGGGGGTTTCCTAATTTGGGATGACCAGACTTGCCTTGAATAAATATATGCCGTGCATTTTAATGAGCTGCATTGAACATTGATTAAGCATCTCTCCATCCGTGTTTAGCGGTGGCAGCCACTTCAGATAGGCCTGGCACAGGTACACACAGCAGCCAGAAGGATGCAAGGGATGCCGCACATGCACCATGAGATCTCCAGAGAGGTAAGATTCTTGGTGAACTGGGGGGATTTAAGAAAGATATCCTAGACTCTTGGCTGACGGTTGCTCCTCTTTAAAAAGGACCAAAAGTTAAAAAAAACGACTGGTTTACTGAACCCTGTAGAGGTATGGGAATCTGCATCTCGATAGCAGGCAGCAGCTTGCAGCATGCTCCTGCCGGCCAGTAGATCACCCCATGTGATGGCCCTCCTTTTTTTTATAAGCAAGGCTCACACCTGTCTGGTTGCATTGGCGACATGAGTTTTGTGTCAGGAATTCCATTTTGCATTTGTTTTTTGTTTTTGTGTGCGTTCATGTTTGCACCTGCTTTTAGCAGCAGGCAGGACTTTTTGTGGCTGTGTTTTTCTCCTCTCTGCCGCACTGGAGAGGTGTAAAAGGGGCCATAGAGGTGCCATTGGTGGAACTTTTTTGCGGCGCTGCTGCCACAAATGCAGGAACGCATACGGTGTGAGGCCACGTTTATACTATGCAGTTGCAGATTAGGTGTGCTTTGTTTTTGCAGTTGAAGTTCCATAGAATAGACACAGGCCCTTATTTATGAAGGAATAGCGACAGGTAGCGACTGGTGAGCGGTCGGTAATGACGGGCCCCGCCACGAGAACGCCGGCTCCCCACCACAATCACACATTTATCAAGCCAATCCTGCTTAGCGACTGAGATAGCGCCATATAGCGACTCATTCATCATTATTCCAGCCTCAGCCCACAGTGCCAGCGTCCGACCTTGAACAGCGACAGGTATGACCTCTCGCTACCTGGCGCGCTCCAATGCATTTCAATGGAACAATCTTTAAATATTAATAATTAATTGTTATGAATGTGTTTCTTCTGCAATGTTAGATAATTTTTTTAAGGGAAAAAAAATAAAAAAAAAAATTGTACAGAATTGATATTACAGGTCTGATATTAATGTATTCATATTACTAAATTATTTAAAATACTTTTTTTTTTAAATTTCCAAAAATATGGTGGTTTGGGGGTTAAAAAACTACTTTTAACACATCGCCTCCAGCGCTCTGGGGTTTAAACATGCATTTCACAGCGCTTGAATTTTTTGAGCGTGATTTTTTGTTGAATATGGTGGAAGCCGGTCGCTCTGACCAGTCGCTATCATGCGCACCCATACATCGCGGAACCTGTCAAATAGCGACTCGTAACCTTGTATTCAACATTACGCCACACCGACTGAGTCGCTGTCAACAACGGAACAACGGCCAAGCACAGCGACTACTAGCGGGTGCTGTGAAAATACCGCTACAGTCGCTCAACTGTCGCTACATGTCGCTATTAATAAATCAGCCTCCTCGTATAGTACTACACATGCAGTCTGGTTGGAACGCAGCAAGCAGGACTTTATTGGCTACATCTCAACCGCACTGTATAAAAAAACGGAGAGGTGCAAAGGGGGCCATAGAGGATCTATTACATGACTTTTTATGCAGATCTGCAAAAACACAAAAATGCAAACGCATCAGGACAGGTGTGAACATAGCCTGAATGAGGGCGGGGAGGCCGATTCATTAATAGCGCCAGGTAGCGACAGATGAGCGCCAGTAGCGTGATTTTCACAGCGCCAGCTAGTATTCACTGTGCTTGGCCGGGGTTTGCTCGTTGACAGCGACTCAGTCGGTGTGCGGTAATGTTGAATATGGGCTTAGGGGTCGCTGTTTCAGAGGTTCCGCTTGTATGGGTGCGCCTGACAGCGAATGGCCAGAGCGAACGGCTTGCTGCAGATTCATTAACAAATCACGCTACAAATTTTTTCGTGCTGTGAATTCCTTGTTTAAACCCCAGAGCGCTGGCGGCGATGGATTTAAAATAGTTTTTAACCCCCAAACAACCATATTTTTTGATTGTAAAATTATACAAGTTTTTATAAACATTTTGTAATATGAATACATTAATATCAGACCTGTAATATCAATTCTGCACAAAATCATTTTTTTTTTTTTTTACCTTCAAAAAAAATCCTAACATTGCAGAAGTGGTCACAGAATTTTTGACATTAAAAAAAAAAAAAAAAAAACATTAATAGCAATTAATTATGATTAATTAAAGATTGCTCCATTGAAATGCATTGGACATCGCCAGGGAGCGACAGGTCATACCTGTCGCTGTGATGGGATTAGCAGCGGCGCTGTTCGTTGCAGTCGGCTACATGATGAATCCCGCGGTAGCCGTCGCTCTCGCCGGCGCTAGCCTCATTTAGCTTGATAAATGCGTGATTGTGGCCGACGCCGGGCGTACTTGAGTCGGTAGCCGCCGTTAGCTGTCGGTACCTGGCGCTCATCAGACACTACCTGGCGCTATCGCTTGATGAATAAGGGCATCAGTATCTCATCTACCCAGTCCTGCAGTGTATGGGGTCGATTCAGAGCAAGGTGAGAATTCTCCCATTCCATTGACGTTCATTGTCTACTGGGTGTAAATTTTCACCTGTTTTTTAATCAGCACCTAAGTAGACAATGAAAGTCAATGGGAGTTTTCTTCCCTAAAAAAAGGAGTGAGAATTCTCTCCTGGCTCTGAATCGGCCCCTATGTGGCCATTGCAGAAAGGCATCCCAAATTTGCTCAATTTCTTGTTCTACTTTAACCACCACTTTTTATGCCCTACTTATAAAAGCAAAACGAAGACCCACAGAGTATGCAACTGATGAAATGTCAAAAGGACACAGAGATAAATCTCTGACTATCATATTACAAAGTATAGGTGTGATTCAAAGGACAATGAATTCATTTTAAAGGGGAAACAGCTTAACAAATTCCTACAGTAAATGTCCTTTCCCCTCTCAGGTGGTATTTGATCCTGGGATAATCTACAGATTTGCCCGTGAATAGCAGGAATTCCAGAATAGCAAACGCACACGTATTCCCCTGCTTCATTAACACAGATCACTCAGACTGGCCAGTGACACAGATATTGGCTCCCACAAACCCAAAGGGAAAACAATGATGCCCTCAGCTTGTATGTTCTGCTATATGAAAGCAGTTATTCTAATGGTAACAGTGAAAAAATGCATGTAACAAAAGCACGGGCGACCTGGATAAACATCCCGGGGCAGAATCCAGTTTTTCTGCTCAGATCCTAATCTGTCCTGGTTGGTTTCTCTGTGCTCAGCACCTGTACCGTGTTCTCTGCAGGACTTTTGAAGTACAGAGCATCAAAGTATTCTCTAACAACACATGACAGACACGTCATTTAATACAATAAATGATCCAACCACAAATTGCTAACAAACTTTTGGCTGCTAAAGGACGTCACTGAACACTTTATCTAGGGTCTAGAGCCCATCTTAGCTAGGATACACATAAGGATTTGTTGAAAACATTAAAGCGGGTGCCAATTCAACAACTGATTCAACCAAACCTCGGGATTTTGACTATCATGAGTTTTGATCCTTGATCCCAGTGGACCCCAATTTAAGATTTGTCTGCAACTCCCCAGGTCGCCCAGTATAACTCACCTTGCCCTGATCCTGATGACTTTTCCTCGGTCCTACGGGCTCTCACTCAATCGGCACGCTTGGACTTTTAACTTTTGACTTAGAGGCCGATTCATTAATAGCGCCAGGTAGCGACAGATGAGCGCCAGTAGCGTTATTTTCACAGCGCACGCTAGTATTCCCTGTGTTTGGCCGTTGTTCGGCTGTTGACAGCGACTCAGTCGGTGTGCGGTAATGTTGAATATTGGGTGAGGAGTCGCTATTTGACAGGTTCCACGCTGTATGGGAACGCATGACAGCGAATGGCCATAGCGAACGGCTCCCAGCATATTCATTAACAAATCACGCTCCAAAAATTCTCCCGCTGTAAAATGCTTGTTTAAACCCCAGAGCGCTGGCGGCGATGGGTTAAAAGTAGTTTTTTAACCCCCAAACAACCATATTTTTGGAAAAAAAAAAAAAAACATGTTTTTACAAACATTTTGTAATATGAATACCTTAATATCAGACCTGTAATATCAATTCTGCACAAATGTATTTATTTTATTTTTTTTACCTTAAAAAAAAAAAAATAACATTGCAGAAGTGGTCACAGAATTTTTGACATTTAAAAAAAAATAAAAAAATTAATAGCAATTAATTATGAATATTTAAAGATTGCTCCATTGAAATGCATTGGAGAGCGCCAGGTAGCGAGAGGTCATACCTGTCGCTGTTCAAGGTCGCTCGCTGGCGCTGTGGGGTGAGGCTGGAATAATGATGAATGATTCGCTATCTGGCGCTCTGTCAGTCGCTAAGCAGGATCGGCTTGATAAATGTGTGATTGCGGAGGGGAGCCGGCGTTCTCGTGGCGGTGACCGTCATTACCGTTCGCTCACCATTCGCTACCTGGCGCTATCCCTTGTTAAATAAGGCCCTTAGTACCACCTGCTATAGAAAAAACATGGCGGTGAACAGTCTCCTACATTACAGGAGTTTCCATGCTAGGCACCAGAAAGCGGGTATCCCTAAGGGACAATTTTGAAAGGCTGGGCATGGCAGTGTGAATGGCCTGCCACTGTTGGGGTTTCAAACATCCGGTGTAGGATGCCCTGAGGGTAGGTTAATGGCTGAGCCTAGAATCCTTTAGATTCCAGGACCCGGCCATGCAGGTTTTGCTCTGCTTTAAGTGCTGCTCTGACTTGTTACTTCATCTTTACCTGGTTGTTCATAGCCATTAATCAACCCCTAATGCAAATAGTGGTTATGCTGTGCTCAAGAGTGTCCTAAAAGGCAGCAGCAGGGGTGCTGTGCTCTACCAGAGCCCTGGACCACCCCCTTTGGTGTCCCCAAACAGGTTAAACCAGTAAAAAAGTGCATATAATCTCATAAGAGACATTGAAGGTCCTAAATAAATGATACAACAAACCCCCTGCCATTAAAGGAGAATCACTTGAGGTTTTGACATTCGACAACATATATGGTAAGTCTTGGTTGGATAAGCAAACACACTGAAGGTCCCACACCTTCCAATACCCCCACTACAATATATGGCACCACTGCTGAATCTATTATAAAATGTATGTTTATTTGCAAAAATAGAAAACTATACACACTCTGGACTCATTAAAGTGGACCAACACCCAGGATTTTGACTATCCTGGGTCTTGGTCCACTTCGGTGGGGCACCCCCGATCGGGGTGCCCCGCTGTGTGAAACCCCCCCTAACCCCCGAAAAACTCACCTCTCCCCGCGCCGACGTACAAGGTAAGATCTTGAACGTCTAAGCGGCGGCCGCCGCCGCCGCCTCCCTCGCGTCACTTTGAACGCGCGCCCCCGCGCCTGCCATCCGCAGACGGCCGGCGCGGAGGCGCGCACGCCTACAGGGGCGCGAGGGAGGCGGCGGCGGCCGGCCGCCGCCGAAGATAAGGTAGGTGAGTTGGGGTGTTTGGGGGGGGTTTCACCCCGCGGGACATCCCGATCTCGGATGTCCCGCGGGGTGGGGGGTGATCACCCGTGGGTGTTGGTCCACTTTAAAAAACACAAAGGACATTACATAGTCGATGAAGGAAGGGAAAAGGACAAAAAATGAAGGGGGGGTGGAAAAAACTGGTGGGTGGTACAATATTAATTGATCAAATACTGAGCTCTACTATAAATATACATAAATGGTACTACCTGGCTGGTACAAAATGAAAGTGCTGCAGTGCTTATAGGCCTCCCTATTACATGGGGGCAACAGTGACCCAATTATTATTAACTACTTATTTAAAGTGCAAGATGCTGCCATAAATAACCCTTAAACCTAAACAAACCTATATACCTACTAAATAACAGTGAAAACCAGCCGGGGAGGACACAAGAAATACAGTTTCCAAAAAGTAATCACTTACATAGCAAACGACCAACAGCCCACCGTCCCAACGTCTACGCGTTGCGTGACGTCACAGGCGTCACTTCCTCAGGACATACAACAACACATACACCTACCCGCTTAAATACTGGCCTGCCGAGCTCCAGATGAAAAGGAACGCCCACCGACCATGATCCCCTTGATGAACGCGGCGCACACCAGGCGTGCCCCGGTGATGTAAAACCTCCGACGCGTCCCGGCCGGTGACGCGCCAGAGCTGCGCCGCATACGATGCACTGGAAAAGCGCCAAAGCCCAATATTGCGCGCGCACCGCACAGCAAGTGCAGGAGCACATGCGCAAGGGCACTGCGCGAAGCTGCTGGATACTGGGTGTAATGCGAGCGCACGCCACCCAGGAGTATATGTGTGAGGCAAAGCACAACATAAGGCATTACACCCAGTATCCAGCAGCTTCGCGCAGTGCCCTTGCGCATGCGCTCCAGCACTTGCTGTGCGGTGCGCGCGCAATATTGGGCTTTGGCGCTTTTCCAGTGCATCGTATGCGGCGCAGCTCTGAGTCCAGTGTGTGTATAGTTTTCTATTTTTGCAAATAAACATCAATTTTATAATAGATTCAGCAGTGGTGCCATATATTGTAGTGGGGGTATTGGAAGGTGTGTGACCTTCAGTGTGTTTGCTTGTATACAATATCGATTTTGCCCCTTTGTGCACACTGCAGATTAATAATAAAATATCCAGCTTGGTGCGGTCTCAATTTCCCTTCTTTTTCTTGGTTGGATAATATTGGAGATTACAGCTCTATGATTTGATGGCAGGCCAGAAATTGCTAAATCATTTTGTAGAACACAGGGCAGAACCATCATCCAGGATATGGTGAAATCCCATTGCGGCCCAGGGAAATCCGGCTGAAGCTTGGTAGAAAGATTATGTCCCAGCAGGATTATGGCTGGAATTAACAAATCATCACATCCCCTTTGAAATGACTCTGCAACTGAAAGAGGATATAGCAAACAGAGAAGCAACTTTTCACTACTATTTTTTACTTCCTAAACTTCCAAAATTCTGTTATGATCTTATTGTTTTAAGATCCATTATCACAGTTAAACCAGCCATGTTGGAACAGGAATTACCGTATATACTCGAGTATAGGCCGACCCGAATATAAGCCGAGGCACCTAATTTTACCACAAAAAAACTGGAAAAGTTATTGACTCGAGTATAAGCCTAGGGTGGGAAATGCAGCTGCTACCGGTAAATTTCAGCTACCGGGCGGGTTATAGCTGTACTTTGCTCAGACAGAGCAGAGCTGGGGTCAGGAAAAGGTCCCAGAATGCAGAGCAGCACAGTCAGGAAGCACTTCTTGTTTGCAGGTTGCCTGATGCTCCATGAGCCACCATCTTGGATGTTTAAAGGCTCATAACATGCAGTAGATGCAGGTAGGATGATTTTTTATGTGGACAATCTATATGTACAGGGTGTGGGTAACATATAAGATAGGCCAAATGAGGCCGCCATCAGTAGCAGAGCTGACTTTTTGCTGGTGCTATGCATACTATGCATACTATGCACACCCACCTATCCCATTTGCATACGGTACATGTTTAATATTTAAAATATGGTACCTCCTGGATGCTGGACACCAGAAATCCTCACGAGTGCTCCTGACCTGCTGCTGTCCGGACCCGAAAGAGGTTTTCAGGGGGGGGGGGGGGTCGCTCTTCGCGCTCCTCGCGCTCATTGGCTACGCAGACTGTCAGATGGCAGATGGGGCTGCGCGGCCTCGCACCTCCGCCTGCGTCTCCCTGCAGCCTTCTCAGCCTGACCCCCACTGGGGTCGCGAACCGCTACCTTGCAGGGAACGCATCCGCCCATCAGGTAATCCGGCCCCGCCCCTTTTTCTCCTCCATTGTCCACTGACTCGAGTATAAGCCGAGGTGGCTTTTTTCAGCCCAAAAAGTGGGCTGAAAAACTCGGCTTATACTCGAGTATATACGGAATATAGGACCTTCCAATTCCAATACCACTTCACTTCTACTGTGATTAGCTTAATTGTTCTATGTCCCCTTGTGTTGTATTACTCTAAAATGAATTAAAAATTGTCATTCTTTAAATTTATTTTAGAAAGCCAGGACCCTAGCTGTCAGTGGTGTAGCTAAATGTGATGGGCCCCTGTTGCAAACATTAAAAGGGGCCCATTCGCAGTTTATAAAGTAAACATTTTTCTTTCTTACTTGTATGTAGCCAGACAATTAATGACTGAAACAGCCGAGCAGGTAAGATCACTGTTGCCCCGGGGGTTTCACACATCCGGTGTAGGATGCCCTGAGGGTAGGTTAGTGGCCAGGCCTGAAATCTTTTAGATTCCAGGGCCTGGTCAGGTGGGTTTTTACCCATTTTAAGTGCTGCTCTGACTTGTTACATCGTTACCTGGCTATTCATAGCCATTAATCAACCCCTAATGCACAAAATGGTTATGCTATGCTCAAGAGTGTCATAAAAGGCAGCAGCAGGGGCGATGTGCTCCACCAGAGCCCTGGACCACCCCCTTTGGTGTCCCCAAACAGGTTACACCAGTAAAAAGGTGCATATAATCTCATAAAAGACACTGAAGGTCCTGAATGAATGATACAACAAACCCCCTGCCAATAAAGGAGAATCACTTGAGGTTTTGACATTTGACAACATATATGGTAACCTTAGAAGCTACTGTATTGCACCTAGTGAGAGCGGGAAATATGGGTGTAAGCAAACTTTTCTGCCAATTGTTTAGTAGAATATATCCACTCTTTTTATTATTTAAATTGGAGTGTGAAAATATATTTTCAAAGTTTCAGAGGCACACTGGTGCCATTTCTTGTGTACCTTTCTTTGCGGCTCCTTTGTCAGTATAAATTCCACTTCCAATGAATATAGTGTGCCAGTATATATCTGCTTTTTGCACTACTAGATTCTGTGCCCATCGTTGTCTATTGTTCAGAGCACCCTTGAACCCCAAAAAATCTAGGTGTACAATTTGCTACAGACATTTATGTTAATTGTTTAACATGCATGTGAGTTAATGGTCCTTAGCAGAACTAGCATTGTCCCTTACAAAGTTGTTTTGTTGGACATATCTACAGCAGGGGTTCCCAACCAGTGATACGCATACCACTGGTGTTACACAACATCCTATCAGGTGGTATGTAACGAGGCTGTAGACGGGTCTGTAAAGCAAAATTTTAGAAGGGATTCCTAGGGCCAGAAATTGGAATAAAATGTATTATAAATAAGGGCATTAATGGCATGAAACAAGAGGAGGTGGGTCATCCTGTTCATTATTGTTTTTATGTGTGGCATGGTTACAATAAGAGACGAGCGAACTTTTGAAAAATTTGATTCGGCTGATTCTCCGAATTTTCTGGAAAAAAGCTTTTCGGTCCGAATTTATTCGCGACGAATTGCTATTAAAAACGTCAATTTCTGGGCTTCCGAGAGCCTCCATAGGGTTGCAGAACTTTTTGCTTGGCTGTAACATGCATAGGATGCATCCTGGGTTAGTGAAATAATATTGTAAAGAAGTAAGACATGCAGATCAGAGGCGTCGCTATTAGATTCGCTGTCGCAGAGCGGCACAATTAGAGAGCCTTGAGGTGGCATCAGATTGATGAGCCCATATATTGCCTGAAAACACACCCTGAATTTGGCAGCAGCATAGGGAGCCCATATATTG
Organism: Gastrophryne carolinensis; assembly: GCA_027917425.1. Classification (NCBI taxonomy): domain Eukaryota; kingdom Metazoa; phylum Chordata; class Amphibia; order Anura; family Microhylidae; genus Gastrophryne; species Gastrophryne carolinensis. Next base: position 48,858,257 of record CM051234.1, on the reverse strand, counting down.
ACTGAAAACCACATTGGAGTTGGCAGCAGCAGCATAAGGAGCCCATATATTGCCTGAAAGACACACTTTGGACTTGGCAGCAGCATAAGGAGCCCATATATTGCCAAAAAAGAGACACTGGAGTTGGCAGCAGCATTAGGAGCCCATATATTGCCTGAAAAACACACCCTGGAGTTGGCAGCAGCATATGGAGCCCATATATTGCCTGAAAAACACATTGGAGTTGGCAGCAGCATAAGGAACCCATATATTGACTGAAAAACACACCCAGGAGTTGGCAGCAGCATAGGGAGCCCATATATTGCCTGAAAAACACACCCTGGAGTTGGCAGCAGCTGCATAAGGAGCCCATATATTGCCTGAAAGACAAACCCAGGAGTTGGCAGCAACATTAGGAGCCCATATATTGCCTGAAAAACACACCCTGGAGTTGGCAGCAGCATAGGGAGCCCATATATTGCCTGAAAAACACACCCAGGAGTTGGCAGCAGCATTAGGAGCCCATATATTGCCTGAAATAGACACTGGAGTTGGCAGCAGCATTTGGAGCCCATATATTGCCTGAAAAACACACCCTGGAGTTGGCAGCAGCAAAGGGAGCCGATATAGTGCGGAAAAACACATTGGAGTAGGCAGCAGCATACGGAACCCATATATTGCCTGAAAAACACACCCAGGAGTTGGCAGCAGCATTAGGAGCCCATATATTGCCTGAAAAACACACCCTGGAGTTGGCAGCAGCATTAGGAGCTCATAAATTGCCTGAAAGAGACACAGGAGTTGGCAGCAGCATAAGGACCCATATATTGCCTGAAAAACACACCCTGGAGTTGGCAGCAGCATAGGGAGCCCATATATTGCCAGAAAAATACACTCTGAATTTGGCAGGGTGTATTTACATCTCAGCCACACCCCCAGATCCAACAACAAACAGGGTGGGGGTGTCGGCATCCTTCTATCCAAACTCTGCTCCTTTAACCCACTCCCCACCTTGCCATCTCTATCCTTCTCATCTTTTGAAGTTCACTGTGTCCGCTTATATTCTCCCTGTAACCTGAAAATCACAGTCATCTACAGCCCTCCTGGAACTACTACTCTTTTCTTCGACCACTTTTCTACCTGGCTCCTTCATTTCCTGTCCACAGACATCCCTGCAATCATCATGGGTGACTTCAACATATCTGTTGACACTAGCAACCCTGCTGCCACCAGACTACTGTCACTAACCTCATCTTTCGGCCTCAAGCAATGGTCTACTGCACCCACCCACAAAGACGGCCACACAATTGACCTCCTCTTCACTAACCTCTGCTCTTTATCAAACCTCTCGTCCTCTTTGCTCCCCCTCTCTGACCATAATCTGCTGATTATGACCCTCTCTCCAATGCCTGCAAACCATCCTCCACACAAACCCACAACTCAACGCAGGAACTTAAGAAACCTAGACCTTCAGTCCTTTTCTGCCTCACTTCAAACTTTTCAGACCTTGACCTCATTCACGGACATAGACGCTGCATCATCACACTACCATAATACTCTCTCCTCAGCTCTGGACTTTGTCGCACCCCTCACCTATAGCCGTCCCCGCACCAAAACCCCCCAACCCTGGCTAAATGCAAGCACAACCAGATTGAAACAGCTGTCTCGAGCTGCTGAACGGCGATGGAGGAAAACCAAAGCCAAGCATGACTTTCTATTCTATAAACAAGCCCTTCAGGAACTCAGGACTGCCCTTTCATCTGCTAAGCAAGCTTATTTCTCTTCACTGATTTCTGCACAAGCCCGGAATCCCAAACAACTATTCAACACTTTCAGTTCCTTACTCCGCCCACCACCTCCTCCTCCAACCTCCCAAATAACAGCAGAAGAATTTTCTACATTCTTCAAAAGAAAAATTGACAACATTTGACTTGGCTTTGTCCCTCAGAATCCCTCACCACTTCAAACAATCCCCCCGCCTTACTCTCTTACTTTCTTCACTCCAATAACTGAGCTTGGACTAACCGCTCTCATATTTAGGGCCCACCTGACTACCTGCTCCCTCGATCCTAGTCCATCCCACCTTATTCCTCAACTGTCTCCATCCCTCACTCCAGCCTTAAACTCCATATTCAACCTTTCTCTCTCCACTGGCACCTTTCCTTCTTCCTACAAGCATGCAGTTATTACCCCGATAATCAAGAAAGCCTCTCTCGACCCCTCTGCCCTCTCCAGCTATCGCCCTATCTCACTACTACCTTTTTCCTCCAAACTTCTTGAACAACATGTCCACTCAGAACTGTCACAATACTTATCCACTAACAAATTATTTGACCCCTTACAATCAGGATTCCGCCGTAACCACTCCACTGAAATTGCCCTCACCAAAGTCACCAATGATCTGCTCACTGCCAAAAGCAAAGGTCACTACTCCATCCTCATCCTTCTTGACCTCTCCTCAGCCTTTGATACTGTCGACCACTCTCTGCTTCTTGATATTCTCTCCTCTCTTGGAGTTCAAGGTCTTGCACTCTCTTGGCTCACCTCTTACCTCTCTGACAGATCATTCAGTGTATTCAATTCTAACACAGTCTCATCCTCATGTTCCCTTTCTGTTGGTGTGCCGCAAGGTTCTGTCCTAGGCCCCCAACTTTTCTCAGTCTACACCTCTGGCCTTGGCAAACTTATAACTTCACTAGGCTTTCAATACCACTTCTATGCGGATGACACTCAGATATATCTCTCTGGCCCCAATCTCTCTCATGTCATCTCGCTACCTCAAGCTAAACATGGACAAGACAGAACTGGTCATTTTCCCACCATCTAAGTCCCCTCCCCTCTCTAACACGTCTATTTCTGTCAACAATTACACAATACCAGCAACTCCCCAAGCTCGGTGCCTGGGAGTCATTCTGGACTCTGCCCTCTCTTTCTAACCACATATTCACTCCCTGGCCACCTCCTGTCGCCTCCAACTTAAAAACATCTCCCGCATCAGTCCTTTCCTCTCACCTGACACCACTAAAATGCTAGTGCATGCCCTGGTCATATCCCAACTGGATTACTGCAACATCCTTCTTTGTGGCTTACCAACTAACAGACTGGCACCACTCCAATCTATCCTGAACTCTGCTGCTCGCCTCATCCATCTCTCCTCTCGCTCCTCCAGTTCTGCGCCTCTCTGCCAATCCCTACACTGGCTGCCAGTCCCACAGCGAATCCTGTTCAAAACTCTAACTCTCACATACAAAGCTCTCTCCAACCAGGCCCCTCCCTACATCTCATCTCTAATCCGACAGTATCAACCTAGACGCAGCCTCCGCTCTTCTGCCGACCTTCTCCTGTCCTCCACCCTGGTCACCTCCTCTCACGCCCGCATCCAGGACTTCTCACGTGCAACTTCAATCTTCTGGAATGCCCTCCTGCACCCAATCCGCCACTCCACAACCAGGTGCCCTTAAAACTCACTTATTCAGACAAGCATATAATCTGGCCTAACCAATCTTCTAAAGGGCACATGCCACAAAGCTCAATACTGACTGTTTGTGATCCTTCCCCCTCGTCTTCACCCCTCTTCCTTTAGACCGTAAGCTCGCAAGGGCAGGGCTCTCTCCCCTATTGTATCTTGTACTCAGAATATCCATTGTCAACTCTGTAAAACTGCATTTGAAATAGTATATGTACCGTATGTTTCTACCCTGTCTGTAATTACTACTTTGTAAAGCGCTACGGAAGATGATGGCGCTATATAAATAAACAATAATAATAATAATAATAGGGAGCCCATATATTGACTGAAAACCACATTGGAGTTGGCAGCAGCAGCATTAGAAGCCCATATATTGCCTGAAAGACACACTTTGCACTTGGCAGCAGCATAAGGAGCCCATATATTGCCAAAAAAGAGACACTGGAGTTGGCAGCAGCATTGGGAGCCCATATATTGTCTGAAAAACACACCCTGGAGTTGGCAGCAGCATAAGGAGCCCATATATTGCCTGAAAAACACATTGATGTTGACAGCAGCATAAGGAACCCATATATTGCCTGAAAAACACACCCAGGAGTTGGCAGCAGCATTAGGAGCCTATATATTGCCTGAAAAACACACCCTAGAGTTGGCAGCAGCATAAGGAGCCCATATATTGCCTGAAAAACACATTGGAGTTGGCAGCAGCATAAGGAACCCATATATTGCCTGAAAAACACACCCAGAAGTTGGCAGCAGCATAAGGAGCCCATATATTGCCTGAAAAACACACTCTGGAGTTGGCAGCAGCATAGGGAGCCCATATATTGCCTGAAAAACACACCCTGGAGTTGGCAGCAGCATTAGGAGCCCATATATTGCCTGAAATAGACACTGGAGTTGGCAGCAGCATAAGGAGCCATATATTGCCTGAAAAACACACCCTGGAGTTGGCAACAGCATAGGGAGACAATATATTGCCAGAAAAATACACCCTGAATTTGGCAGCAGCATAGGGAGCCCATATATTGACTGGAAACCACATTGGAGTTGGCAGCAGCAGCATTAGGAGCCCATATATTGCCTGAAAGACACGCTCCGGACTTGGCAACAGCATAGGGAGCCCCTATATTGCCTGAAAACACACCCAGGAGTTGGCAGCAGCATTTGGAGCCCATATATTGCCTGAAAAACACATCCTGGAGTTGGCAGCAGCATAGGGAGCCCATATATTGACTGGAAACCACATTGAAGTTGGCAGCAGCAGCATTAGGAGCCCATATATTGCCTGAAAGACACACCCAGGAGTTGGCAGCAGCATTAGGAGCCCATATATTGCCTGAAAAACACATCCTGGAATTGGCAGCAGCATAGGGAGCCCATATATTGCCTGAAAAACACATTGGAGTTGGCAGCAGTATTAGGAGCTCATATATTTCCTGAAAACACATTGGAGTTGGCAGCAGTATTAGGAGCTCATATATTGCCTGAAAAACACATTGGAGTTGGCAGCAGCAGAAGGAGCTCATTTATTGCCTGAAAGACACACCCTGGAGTTGGCAGCAGCAGCATTAGGAGCCCATATATTGCCTGAAAGACAGACCCTGGAGTTGGCATCAGCAGCATTAGGAGCCCATATATTGCCTTAAAAACACAATGGAGTTGGCAGCAGCAGCATAAGGAGCCCATGTATTGGCTGAAAGACACAACCAGGAGTTGGCAGCAGCAGAAGGAGCTACCATGCATCAGCTACTCGCATGCATCAGCTATTGGTGGGTGGAAATCCTGGCTGATTCATGCCTGATTCATCTTCACAAAGATGAGTCTCTCCACATTTTTTTTTTTGTTCTCCTTGGCGTTACTATGGCCCCCGCAGCACTAAAGACCCACTCAGATGGCACACTACTGACCAGGCAGGACAGCTTTTCCCAGGGCAAACTCTGCCAGTTGCGGCCACAAGTCAAGTTTAGCTGCCCAGAAGTGCAGCGGATCCTCAAGGTGCGTTGGCATGGTCATTTCAAGGTATGACATGACCTGCTGGTTCAGGCCCTGCTCCAGGTCTTCCTGTTGCTCGTGGGTAGCCTCACTATGCGGGTGCAGAAAGCTACTCATTAGCGACTGAAGTCTGAGGCTGTTGCTGATGGAGCTGCTGCTCCTGCCCCCCCCCCCCCAGCAGCCATGGCAGTGGAAGGTGAGCGCAGAGGTCCCCCCGAGTCAGACCTGCGGGAGTATGGACCATGGCGCAGATAGGCATCAGCCAACTGACTACGTAGAATGTCTTTTTAGTAGGTCAGTTTGTCCTCCCTCTCAGTGGGTGTCCTCCCTCTCAGTGGGTGCAAAAAATGCCCCCATTTTGTGCTGGTAGCAAGGGTCCAATAAGGTGGAGTCATCCCGCTGAAAAATAGAAACAATTCTGCGGTCACTACACAAGCACGTGAGCATGCATCGTGCCATTTGTGCAAGTGACTCGGAGGGACTACTAGTGTTTGGGATGCCCCCTCTTCAAATACACAGGTTGGCTGCTTTGATAGTGGAAAGTGACTTTGATTACAAAATGCAACCAGTTAGTAGACAGGTACTCTTGAAATATTTATGCTAGTGTTTGGGATGCCCCCTCTTCAAATACACAGGTTGGCTGCTGTTATAGTGGAAAAGTGACTTTGATTACAAAATGCAACCAGTTAGTAGACAGGTACTCTTGAAATATTAATGCTAGCATGCTTTTTAAAGAATGACACCAGGAAAAGGAAAAGCTAAATAGGCAGGAGTGTTATTAACACTAAATAGGCTTGAAAGCTAATGCAAACACTTTAAACTGTCCCCATCTTTATCTGTCACTGTCACAGCCTCTCTCCTTCTCTGTCTGTCACTCGCTTCTTCTATCTATCTATCTATCTATCTATCTATCTATCTATCTATCTACTGTATCTATCGATCTATCTATCTCTCCCTCGCTGTATCTATCTATCTGTCTGTGTGTCTGTCTGTCTGTCTATCTGTCCCTGGCTCTCTCCCTGCCTGATCTGCTCTGGCCGCAATACAGTGTCAGAATGATCTTCCGCAAAATGGCCGCCGTTTATATGGGGCTGTGACATCATGCTTGCTGTGATACCAGTTGTACACCAGTCACAGTCACAGACACTATTCTACAGAGAGAGCAACCCCCCTCCTGAGAAGGCACAGTGTTGATCTGTGCCCCCACTCTGCTGACAAACAGCAGTACAAAACAGTTTAAATGTGACGCCAGCTCACCATGGCCGCCAGCTCCTATGAGTGAGGATAATTCTAGTGCTAACTGGCAGTGCTGGCACTAGAAGTGTCCTCATTCATGGGAGCTGGTGGCCATCTTTTTCTGTCCCCGGCAGGGGCAATTTTAAGCGCCGCTGAGCATTGCGGTGACCCAGGGTTTCTGTGTTCGGGCAAGGCGCCAAATTGGCTGAAGTCCATGTTTGGGTACCCAAACTTGCAAAGCTCTGCAGACAACCCATACCTACCACACAGATGGTAATTGAGATAATTGTGTAATCAGTAGTATGACATACATACATGAAATATTTTGGCAAGAGCTGGAGAATAGTTGGGTGGAGGGAGAAGGTGCAGCAGCTAGTATGAGAACAATACCTAAATTAATCAATAGAGAAAACACACACATTTTAATTAAGCTACAGTAGTTTATACAATAACTAATATATAACAAAGTCTTTAGGGCAGGACTATGGATACAAGTTGCAAGGTAGTGTAAAGGGTTGTTGTTGCTGGGACCAATGCACTCACAAGTGGAGTACAACAGAGTTTAGTCTTTGGTCGACCTGAGAAAAGCTGTTTGTGACATGTAGTTCTTAATTTAGGTGCTTTTTAGTCAACGGTGGATTGAGGCCAAAAAACAGCCTGGGATTTTACTGGCTCCCGGTCAACCCTAAGACTGACATCCTGCCTGAGCCCCCCGAAACCCCCCCCCCCCCACCAATGGGCTTTATGGCTATTGGGGTTCTCTCCAAGGTTGAGCCAACAGCATTGCAGGGTATGTATGGCCCTACATGGATTAAATGTGGGAATTAGAATCAGCCAGTCAGCCCCAAGCAGTACATCCCACTAGGAATTATTTTGGGTCTCTCTAGTATGCCCCGTCTTTAGTGGAGACCTAAAGAAAGCCGCTGGAAGAAGAGGTGCATTGAGACCTGATGATTTTGAGCGCATAGGGTCTAGATCGTCAAGTATAAAGTCGATAGATAATTAGATAGATAGATAGATAGATAGATAGATAGATAGATAGATAGATAGATAAAAGCAATTATCAGCTGTTCACACTGTTCTCTGCAACCTTTGTGTGTCTCATTTGTAGCACCAAAATTCAAAGTCCTAGTGAAAAGAGGTCTTCTAAACAAAAGCACCAGTAGGACCTTTGTTAAATATCTTTCTAACCTACTGTTTTTGTGTAAGTAACATGACAGTGAAAGGAGGGTGTGTGTAGCCATTAACAAACTACAGTGGAGGATCCTGGTCCCAAACCCACATTTCAGACGTCAACACTATAATTTCAGCTCCATCATCCATCATTCAAACAACTTGTTTTATTCAAATGAACTGCCATTCCTAGTCCATTACCATTTAATTACCCATCCTGACACACAGATCTGGGGACCATGAGGTACAGTGGCAACTCCACCGAAGAATAAGCTCTTTATGCCAGGGATCCATTAATTACTCAACATTAGCATGGGCCACGGAGTCTGTCTGCTTTCTCTCTACTGTTTTCATATCAGCAGCCATGACAGGAACTTGTGTGGTTGTACCATGTATTTTCAGAAAACCTTTTCATTTGCATGTCACGCATTCTTTGTCTTGAAAGTTCCCAAGATTTTAAAACAGACTTTTCTATTCCTTCTTGTTGGTTCTCTATAAATGGAAATAATTAAACCCCTGCTTCCAGGGCCACTTTGCCCTCTGGGTATCTTGATTTTGGATGCCTGTACCCTAATAGGTTCCTGGAAATTGCCAATAATTGGGCATTGCTCTCACCCTTTCATTTTCCTAGAGGAGCAGCAGCCACCAGTGTTAAAAGAATTCGCCTTGTGGGTACACATAGCATTCAGAAAACCCTGGAAATGGCCAAAGATAGGGTAGTATAATGTTTAAACACTGTTTTTGCAGGTGCAGCAGCCACACTTAATTCGGGATGCCCCGGGGGCAAGGACCAAAACCTTGGATAGTCAAAATCCCAGGTTTTGGTCCTTGCCCCTGGGGCATCCCGAATGTGACACCCTCCAAGCTCGCCCAGGAAACTCACTTTTCCCTTGTCCTATGGTGCATGCGCTGCCTCTCATTCAATCAGTGCGCTCAGCTGTGCGCACGTCAAATTGCCTAAGACTTGGCTAAGAGCCTAGTCTAGCCGAAAATAGTCCAGAGGAGGCGAGCACACCGGTGGCCACATACCACTACCCTGTAACAGGGTGTGTGCCCACGCCAACCACTTACAAATGCCTAGCGCGGATGCACATCCTGTTAAAGGTATAGCAAATGACAGTCACTGCTTTCTCGGCGACCCGGAGGTTTTTACACAGCGAGGAATCCTGAATCTGGATACCCTGGGGGAAGGGAGTCAGTCTATAAGACTATAAATCTATAAGACTTCAGGGCCCCTTTTGGTTCACTTACATTTACTAAAGTTAAAGTCCAGTCTCCTAACTACCCCCTGCCCGCCCTAACCTTACCTAACACGGAGCATGCCTGCACCGGCCATTCAAAAATGCATGGCACGGCCACGCACCCTGCTAGAGGGATAGCGGAGATGTGGTCATAGCTCACGCATGCGCCATTGGACTGGAAGGAAGGTAAGTGTATGGGCTGACCTGGGGGTTTCAACAGCCTATAGATTCCAATAGGGGACTTTCTAGCCTGTAACTGTCAGCCTAATCCTTCCTTTTTGTTAGCCCCCACTCCAGCCATCGCTTCTTCTCCAGATGCTAAGCCTCATTTTGGGATTAGAATTATAAAACAACTCACATGATTGCTTTGATCCTCCCGTGATGCCAGCTGGAGGCGGGGGGGTTGCACAGCACCCATGAGTGACATTTGGAATTAAAGTGCAAAGTCCAAACTTTTTGTAATACCCCACCCACTTGACCCCCCCCCCCCCCCCGTTCTAAGCCCAGTTTGGGCAATTTCCTAACAAAAAAACACAATAAGCCTGATTCTAAGCCTCACCGCGTTTGCTCGTAAACTTGGAAACTGTGAAGTTGTGAACGCTCATATTATTCTCAGCCATGTTCCGAGATTCTCTGTACATGATCGTAAGTGCTTTGCGTATGCTTTCAATTTAGCCAAGCAATTACGGTTTTGGCCTGAGAACTAGCCTGCTTCCAGCCATATGTTACTGCAGAGTCCTTGAATCCCGGTGCTCTTTGGCCATTTCACTGGCATCCCGGCATATGCATAGGGGTTTTATTTTTTTAACCCTTTCTGCACCCTACCCTGAGTATCCCTGCAGTGTGACTTACCTTCTCCCTGTTGGTTCCTTGAGGGGAATTTCATGTTGCCTGCATCCCTGTAGTGTGACCTTTTGGAATCCTTTAGTTTTTTATTATCTTGGTTTAAAACGTTGTTTTTAAAATATATGTCACCTAGACCAGTGGTTCCCAACCCTGTCCTCAAGGCACACCAACATGTCATGTTTTTTGGATCTCCAAATAGCCAGCTCTATTGCTCTGCAGCTGCACTAATTACTCCACCTGTGCATCTTTGTGGAGATCTGCAAAACCTGGCCTGTTGGTGTGCCTTGAGGACAGGGTTGGGAACCACTGACCTAGACAACCTGTACCTAGTGTACCTAGATCTCCAGGCCACCATTTCTTGCGGATTGGAGTCGCTGATGCACCTAGGCAAAGTGGCGTACTCAGCTCTCCAGGCCGCAATTACTGTCAGATTGGAAGGTCTAGGGGCTTCCTTCTGAAGGCAGCCAACCAATTTGGTCATACGCATGCCCCGTTCTTGTGGTGGGGGTCAACCATGGCTGCACATCTGACTAAGGCTTCTCAAGAGAAAGGCAGTTCAGTCGGGTCAGTTCGAACACCTGTTGAACGGACAATCAACGTCCAGACGATGGCAGTTACAAGGTGAGCAGCCCACGACACTGCAGATGCTCATACTCTTCCAGGAACTCGTCAAGGAGCACCATCATACGCGGCATCCAGCAATCCCACAAGCAAAAAGAAAGTGTAATTTGGCACCGGTAACTGCTGGATTTTATGGCCATTTGACTATTTGAAAATAGTCAAATCAGGGCCCAGAATAATGTGCAAGTGCAACCTAAACTCATTAACTTACGAATGTAAGAATGCATAAACTCAGTCACATATTAATACAGAGAATGCTCATTTTCGCATACGCAAACCGAAATCTCCGGAAAAACAACAAAATTGGTCTAGAAACCAATACACTGAATAGCACAAGCTGGGAAAATGGCCAAAATCGAGCTGAAGCTGGGACCTTGGGTGACATGTCAGTTACCCAAATAATGCATCAGTGTGACTGTACTGTTACACAGGTCCACGGCTGCCATGCAGAACCCCACCCTGACCAGCATCAGATTGCAGCTGAGTTGTTTTATTATTTTAATGCCCAAATCAGGCTTAGCACATGGGGGATGAACAGGTTGGTAGAGGGTTTACAAATATGCATCAGAGAACATTTATGCCACCCATTCGATATCTGTCAATAGGTCAGGTTGGATGTTTGGTCAATTCTGTACAAGTAATGTGTGGAAATGCTAACACTCATCCTGGAGGCGGTAACATGAGCAGGGAGGGAACAGGATGACTAGCATTTAGAATGCTTGTAATTGTGTTGTTGAATAGCCTGATCACAAGATCTTTGCATTTTAGTTGACATTCTTGTCTGTTTTTAATGTCTATATCAACATCAATGCACCTAAAGCTAAAACAGCTCACAGAGCTGTTTTCCCCCAACCACAGGACATATTGAATTAGGATGTCGGGCCGCTATCTATTAGGGTCTCGCAAGTCACCTGCCAGCAAGTGGGTGACTTGCTATAGCCCCCCACTCCACTACCTGTATCCCCAAAGCCCAGGGAGGTGCTTCTAACATCAGCATTGAACAGCAAAAGCTGGACACAGAGCAGAGGACCGATGTCCCTTGTCCCGTGCCTGGTTTCTACTGATTACTCCGGCTTCTGACATCTCACTCCTGCTGCAGGGAGGGGCCTTTTATACCAGCGGAGTATAAAAGGGTCTTCCCTACGGAGCCCAGCATGGGACAGAGGATATGGGTGGGAACTGTGGTGATCTGATTTTTTTATTGTTTTATGAGCAAGTTCCTTATGGCAAACCCGAAATTCTTGGGGAAATTCAGCAAAATGTGAGTTTTCTCACAAGGCTCTGAATTGACCCCCATATCAGAATGCTGTAAGCAAATGCCTGAAAAGCTGCATGTACAAATAGTCACCTACCAATAACTTATAGTAGAGTAGACTAGATAACCATCTCGTGATTGACACATATTTCATTATAAATTTAGCCATGATAAAAGTTAGGAAGCGTCACATGTCTTGTATTATATATTATATACATACACATATTATGTGTATGTTTTATATTAATTATATAGTAGCGCTGCACTAGCTATAGCTTATACCTGGCATCCCAAGTGCACACAAACACACACAAAACACACACACACACACACACACAAAGAGGCCGATTCATTAATAGCACCAGGTAGCGACAGATGAGCGCCAGTAGCTTGATTTTCACAGTGCCCGCTAGTATTCGCTATGCTTGCCCGTTGTTCGCTTGTTGACAGCGACTCAGTCGGTGCGCGGTAATGTTGAATATGGGGTTAGGAGTCGCTGTTTCACAGGTTCCGCGCTGTATGGGTGCGCCTGACAGCGAATGGCCAGAGCGAACGGCTCCCAGCATATTCATTAACAAATCACGCTCAAAAAATTCTCGCGCTGTGAAATGCTTGTTTAAACCCCAGAGCGCTGGCGGCGATGGCTTAAAAGTAGTTTTTAACCCCCAAACAACCATATTTTTTGATTAAAAAATTAAACAAGTTTTTCTAAACATTTTGTAATATGAATACATTAATATCAGACCTGTAATATCAATTCTGCAAAAATTTTTTTTTTTTTTTTTTACCTTAAAAAAATATCTAACATTGCCGAAGTGGTCACAGAATTTTTGACAGTAAAAAAAAAAAGAAAAAACATTCATATCAATGAATTACGATTATTTAAAGATTGCTCCATTGAAATGCATTGGAGAGCGCCAGGTAGCGAGAGGTCATACCTGGTGCTGTGATGGGGTTAGCAGCGGTGCTGTTCGTTGCAGTCTGCTACATGATGAATCCCGACACTACCTGGCGCTATCCCTTGATAAATAAGGCCCAAAAGTTTATTATGTCATATGTCTATGAGCCCTAACAATAAACGAGTAATATTTTAGGTAACTGTAGGATGGACCCCGAGAGTTAGTTCTACAGGTGGGCCCAAGACCCCCAGTCGGACATGATGATGATGGTATACTTTATGCACGATGACGCCACATTATAGGTAGACATTTTTTTCACCTCGACAATACATAATTCCCATCATTTGGGTTGGTGTAGGAAATACCACTTTATCACAAACCCAGGTTCTATTGTTCATTGTAAATTTGTATCTGTAGGTTTCATGTTTTTACAGGGTTTATCTTGCCTAATATATCAAATAGAAGAATCATGCTGTTTATTATCAGCCAGCTGGATACAATTCTTCCTTCCTCCATGAAAGCACACAGTAAAAGTCTGCATCCTCTCCCACTGACACACCCTGCCTCACCAGACATGAGACTGTTTGGCTGTCAGAAATGAAAAAATGGAGTATCTCTTCAGCAATGGCTGTGTCATTCTGTAACTGAATATCGTGCCCACATGAGCACTGGGGCGACCAATCGCAGTACTGAATTCTCGTTGCTGGGCCGAGGTAAAGGTAAGGCTTACAGATGTTCTGGAGCATATCTGTGGAGGGGCTCCGGCATTCTGGATGCCCCCTTATATTATCTTATAGTGGAGGGTGTTGATCCGCTTTAAGGAGCTGTGACGTCGCTGTTCCCAAGATCACACGGTACATATTCATACAGTCCTTCACGACCCTGAAAGGCTACAAAGCTGTTTTACTGCAACCAGTACCTGCTAGCCCCGTAGCAATGCCACCAGCTCTTTTTGATAAACCCTGGTTCATTAGCAGAATCATAATAGGCCAAAAGACAACCTGGTAGGCTGTAATAAGACCAAGAAACATGAACAAGTGAGAGTTTGGGATCAAGACACAAAACAGCTCAAGTCAAATGTATATATTTAATTGCGATAAGAGCACACTAGACAAACTATACACATACAATGAATGGTTGCAATACAGCTCAGAATCCAATTACAAGTGTGTAAGTTACAATCAGAATGAACAGATAGAATAAATGTCAGTTATCTTATTGCAGAAAGATGATATGCAGTTATGCACACTGACACAGGGGAGAGTGTTAAGTATTCCTGGTCCCCCTCCACACGTCAAAGGTGACCCCATAAGAAAAGTCACCAGTGTCTGAGCTTGCAGATCCACAGGTAAACACTCCATCCTCTCCTCTGGGATGAGCCTTTGGTCAACTCCTCTAGCAGAGGCTAGCTACAAACTCCTAAAAATGTGGCATAACTTTTCACTGGAGATTCCTAGAAATCCGATTCCAGTTCCAATGGACTCAGTCGTGTGCTGCACTCCTGTGGGATCAAACACAGATGTTTGATATGGCTCTTATCTGGGGTTGCCCAGCTGCTTGAAACCCCCCACATTGTCGAAGTCAACTCGCCTCTTCCCGGGCCTATGGTACATGCGTGGCTGCTCATCCAATCAGCGCACGCAGAGCCGCTGACGTATCGTCGTCTAAGGCCAGCGGCTCCAAGTGCATCTCCCGCTACCCTCTAACAGGGTGCCCGCGTCAGTCATTCACAAATGCCAGAGGGATAGCGGGGATGCGGCTGTGGCTCGCGCATGTGGCGTTGGACCTGGGGGTATCACACAGGCATCCAAAATCGCGATGCCCCGGGGAGGGGGAAGCGATTGGCACAGGAATCTTATAGACTGGGCTGATTGCTGTGGGTTTCGGTCCACTTTAAATCGAGTTCTCCATGTCCTAGACCCTGGACCTCCTGGAATGACATTGTTTTGTATAGACATGAAACCCGTGTATGCAGAGGTTATGATAAGCAGATACGTGTTTAGCTTATGATTAATGTTTACGGCAACCTCATAATTCCATGTACCATACCGGAACCATGGTGTCTAAAAGATTTCTTTGAAGCCGTCCCCCGCCATCGGTGCTTCCTGGCAGGAGTTTTTTTTGCTGACCCTTTTTAGTTTAGGCTAGGTGTGACTGGTACTAGCAAGGTCTTTTGAAGAGGAACAAAGGGGGAGTGGCAGCTGCTCAGACCATTTTATAACTAACCTGGGAGGTGCAAGTCAGCAGGGCAATTAGGTTACTAAAGACTTAAAGGAGCCGCAGCACTCATCCCTGTTAGCCTGCAGACCAACCTATAATCTGTCTCTAAATCTGATAAAAACAGAGGCTCGGTCACACACATCTGCAGAAGTATGCTAAGCTGCACCACTACGCCAAGGTGCCTCTATGGGTGCAGTCCTAATTCTAATCTATGAGAGCCTCATTTGGGACATACCATGCAAGTATGCATTTTGAAGAGGAGGCCCCGTTTGTGGCACCATGTTTACCAACCTGCTTACAGCTGTGTTATCAGAGGGCATTTTGAATGGGGTCTGTGTTAACAGATGAGCAGGTCAATTAATTTGGAGGCTGATACATTACTAACGCCAGGAATCGGCAGATGAGCATCTGTATAGCGGCGCTTAGAGCGACCGCTAGTAGACACTGTAAGCGGGTATCGGGCACTGTAACCTAGCGTTGCGGTCGCTGTGGTGACCTGGCCGGCATTGATGAATATTATGTATGTTTGGTGCTCTAACACCAGTACAGCACTGCAGCGAGCAAAAGGTAGTGCCAGCTCAGTGCGACTGACTCTCGGCGCTTCACATCATACTTATCAAAAAAGGGCACACAAACAGGGTCGGCGCTCTAAATCTGGTCACTATAGCATAGAGCTCCAGACACTGTGTGATTAAAGTCTGTTTTTGAACACATACCCACCAGTAACAAAGCAAAAACACATGGAATGACATTGTTTTAACACTGTGACATTAACACTTTAGTGCCGGACCTGTAATGACAATTCTGCATATAAATATAAAAAGTCAAAAAAGTTTTAAAAAGTGTTTGTTTGCAGCCAGGAGAGGTCACACAATTTGAGCAAAAAAAAAAAAAATGTAAAATGTCAAACACACTGTTTAAACACAAGCAAATGAACGGGCATTGAAATGTATGGGAGAGCGACACTGAGCGAAAGGTAATACCTGACCTGGAAGCTAGAGCGCCTGCGCTATACGCTGAGTCACCTGTAATAATACATCGGACGCTACATGGCGCTTTTAGAGTCGCTCACCAGATTTGCTTTGATAAATGCGGTATTGCGTACAGCGCCCGCTGTCCACCAGACGCTGCCTGCTGCTACGAGGCGCTACCTGCCGCTGTCCCTTCATGAAACACCCCCATAATATTTTGCGGCACATTCCTCACAGGAGCAATATGACTGACATTACCTTGAAAAGAAAACAGAAATGACTTTCACATTTCTAAATTCCTGCTCGGCATTAAAGCAAAACAACAACAGGCAGTGCACACAGATCCCATAATGGTCGGGGTGTCACAGCTGATGCGTACCAAACCACGCTGGTCTAGACGGGGGAACCTGAGAGGTAACTCGGTTTTCTGGCCTCTAAAAAACACACACACAGTTCAGCCTCATCAGCACAGCTCAGGTCGGTGCATGTGCAGTTCCTGCCCAACAGGATTTTCTAAATACAAATGTCTCTTGTTCATCTTAGAAAATTCCCGGTTGGCTGATAACACAGGAGAGACCCACCTAACAGCTGTCTAAATTACAATAAAAACAATGCGATATTAAGAGGTCAGGTTTTCTCATGGGAATCGCCACAAAAAAAAAGGCACAGATTGCAGCACATTGTCCTCAGGCTCGTGATAAGTAAATGTCACAAAATGTGGGCATTTACCCAAACTGTCAGAGAACCTCTGATCAACAGCCTACGGAAGTTGAAAGGGTTTTAACAGAGTTTTGAGAGAAGTATATTGACTGAAAGGGAAATTTAAGCTCACCAGGATGCAAACTTTGAGGCTTTTACTAGTTAAAATGGACTTCCAGTAAAACAAATTACTGAAGGTCCCCTTGGGGCATCCCACCCAGGGGCAGGTCTTAAGGTCAGTGTCACCCTGTGCAAGAGTCCAGGATGGTGCCCCCCAACGCAACAGAAAAGAGGGAGACAGAGATATGGGAAAACAGAAGACTAAATGTAGACAAGAGAGAAATAACAGGAAATGTGAAAAAGAGGAAAAATACAATTCTGTGAAATACCCACCTGTAGAATTGGTATTATACGTATACAGTACGTCCTGCTCCAGATATAATACTTACACTTGGGTTATCCTCCACCAGATGGCGCTGTGCACTGCAGACATGCAAAAACAGGCTCCTCCCAGCCCTTCATATACCGAGGGACCTCCCACAAATCCCCAGCATTGAAAAGCAGTGAACCAGAAGCCGGGAGAAATTAACCACCAAAAAACAACTGGTAATGATAACAATGATATCAATCATAACAATCACCATACAGGGGATCCAGAAGAATGCAAAAACCAGGGTGGGGTGGAGCAGGACATACTGTATACGTATAATACCAATTCTACAGGTAAGTATTTCACAGAATTGTATTATTCTAAGTATACAGTACGTCCTGCTCCAGATATAATACTTACACTTGGGACATCGAATAGCAGTGTCCATAAAGTAGGGTGGGATCCCCAACAAAATGGCACAGCAGACAGAAAAGGCACTGTCACCTGCAACCTTGCTACCAAGAGCGACATGAGCAAAAGCTCTAAGTGTCAACAATTGAAAATCCCTTGAAAAGGTACTAACAAAAAACAAGTAGCGGCATAGCGAACTTGTTCAACAAAACCTGGCGCTGAAGGCAAAAAATACCAAGGCACCCGTAGAATCAGAATAAGGTACGAAGAAACTCTTCCCTTTAAGGGAATAGGCCTGAGTAACAGCCTGACAAGATTAAACGCTAACAGTAGTCCAGGAAAAAGCCAAACTGTCCCTAGGACCAGAAGGGACAACCATCCAAGTAAAGGCTAGACCAAGGGACAAGAGACAATCCAGGAAAAAATTCCAGCACCTGTTGAGGGAAAGTAGATCCCCTTTCCTCAGCGTTACTAGTAATAATAGCACAGAAGAATGACAATGTCTAAAATACCTGAGCCTAAGACATCACCATAGGCAGAAGGTCAGGCGTAAAGCAGAACACCACCTTATCCTGGAGCATATCAATGGAACGAGGGCTAGCTAAACAGAGTCGCCCGCTCCGACACACGCCTGACTGTAGTAACAGTCCCAGAAGGACAACTTGAATGGTAAAAGACAGCCAGACAGCCTCTTGGATCGATCCAAGGGAAACAGAATAAAAATTCAAATCCCAACAGGGACCATAGAATTAAGTGGGAAACGCGGTGAGCAATCCCCAAAGAATGCTTAGCCAAGGAAGGTAAGCAAAAAACTTCTACAGGAAGGCGGACAGGGCAGAACCTGACCCTTCAGAGTACTGAGTTGGAGAGCCAACTCCAAGCCATACTGTAACAACTCTAGAGCCCTGGGAACAGAGAACGCCCAACAGGGAAGAGACCTAGACTCACACCAATCCATATGGGTACGCCATACCTCATGAGGGATGGAAGAAAAAGAAGAAGAAGCTTGCTCTTAGGCTTCCAATAGTTATGAACACAGAGAAGAGGAGCAAGTCTCCATAAAGATGGAAGAATCAGCAGTCAGGCCGGCTAGGCCAGAGACTGTAGATTGGGGTGACGTAAAGGAGGCCCTGAGCGAACAGGGTGACACCCCTAGCAGAACGTACAGATCTACCACCCTCGGTATCACTTCTGCGAATCCACACTCCACTAGGCCACCCAGGGACCACCAGTATCAATGGGCCCCCTATCAGAGCAATTCTGCTCAGAACCCCCCCCAAGCAGGGGGAACGGGGATAAGACATACAGACCAGAATGTCCTGTCATAACGTTACTAAAGCATCATGACTACGGCCAGAGGATCCAGGGGCAGGTAAACGAGGGGCGAGAACTTGGAATAGTGACAGGGCACCAAACAGATCCACACTGGCTGAACCTCATAGTGACACAAGGATTAGCACATCCTGTCGCAGAGGGACCTCCACCGGAGCGAATATCACTGATAGGCGGGAAACATTATCCTCCACCCAGATCAGGAACATATACCTTCCTGAGGGACCATCCTGCTCCAGGTCCCACAGAGATGACTAAGGTAGGCCACAGTCGTCAGACAGACCGAGCGCCGCCAAACAGGCAGGCCGTGAAGAGGAGAAGTCAAGCGAGATAGTGCCAACCTGAAAACACACTGTTTCAATATTGATAGGTGCATGGACCTCCTAAAGGCCCCAACTCCCCCGGACCCACATGGGGTTACAGAATAGAACCTCCCCATCAACCTGATAGGTTGGCATCCATGGTGACCACCTCTAGGACGGGCAAGAAGGGAACTGCCCCCAGACAGGTTCCTAGAGTACATCCACTCCAAGGGGGACTCCTAACCAGGGGGGAAAAGCACACATGACCCTGCTCCAGGGATGCTGGGTCCCTGTCCAGTATTAACAACTGAAGTTGCAGAAGGGCCCCAGGTAGAGGAATATAAGGGACTTCTTCTAAGCAAAGACCCCAAAAGGGCCCACCAGCTGCATTCCTGCCTGGTGAAGGGACGGGAACAGCAAGGAGGAGCTGAACCCACGCAACAGATTGTTCACCTAATTGCTGCGGAAGTAAGATTCTCGCCTGAATCGAATCTAGATGCAGTCCCAGGAATGGAGATACCAATCAAGGGGACAAGGAGGACTTGAGGTGAGTAGCTAACTCGACCTGACGTAGAGATTGGGAAGCGAAAAAAGGACGACCGGGTAGGTCTCCTGTGGACGCCCCTTGGTCTCAACAGAGACATAGCCTCCATCAGTACCTTGGTGAGCACTCTGGAGGCAGAAGAGAGGCCAGATAACAAGGCCACATATTAGCAGTGTTGGACTCCCAACACAAACCTGAAGAGCCTCGGTGTCTAGAAGACAAAGGGATGTGAGCATAAGCATCCTTGGTCTCCCCAGACGGCAAGGGCCCACTGGGCGCAAGGGGCTGATGGCCCATCTCAGATTTATCATGCAGAAACTGCCTGTAATAGTAGAATTGCCGAAAACCTGTGAATCCAAAAGGGCAGACTGACTCAACCCTTGGGGAAATATGAAGAGGTTGGCGTAGCGGCACCTGCCTCTGCCTGATAAAGGCAAAGTGCAAGTGACCTCCAGACCCCGCAGACCGTGCATGGCCTGCACCAGCACCCAAACAGAGGCAGGGACCAGGAGTACCCTGACAGTCTTGGGGGGGGGGCGTGCAGCAACTTTATCCTGTATCCGGAGGAAACTACCTCCTGTAACCACCAGAATGAGGCAAGATGCCTCCTGATAGGAGCAAGGTGCTGCAGTCATCCCCATCATGCTTGAGGGGATTCGGTGGAAGAGTTAGGCTTAGCCCCGCCAGGGGGCCCAGAGCATTGTCTGCTGCTCATGGGGCAGGAGTCTTCACGAAGACTCCGGAAGGAACCCCCTGGTTCTTGTTTAACACTATGGTATGTAGGGGGAGGGGTGTCCCTGTCCCGAGGGGGCCGAGACGGCCGCCTGCGTTGGGGTGATTTGCCCTTTTTTCCAAACAGGTCCAGACGGGCCCCAAACAGACGTTGCCCTCTAAAGGGAAGACCGGTCAGAGTCCTTTTAGCAGCATCGTCAGCACCCCACTGTCGCAGCCAGACCAAGCGACGTATAGCCACCACAAGGGCAGAAGTCCTCGCACACATTCTAATGGTGTCATCCATAGCTAAAAGGATAAATCTTACCAATACATCACAACTGGAGAGTGCATTAAAAACCTCCCAGGGAAGATCATCAGGGTGATGTTCGAGCATCTTTCTGATGAGGGTTCTGGCGGCCACTGCAGTGATGGCCGCAGCACAGACCGGGCGCAGCGCCGTTCCTGCGCAAGCAAAGGCGTGGGAAGCCAGCTTATCCATGCGCCGGTCATCGGAATCCCGAAGGGTCCTATAAGCAGGAGCTGCAATAAAGGGGGGGTTAGGAACCCAACGATCGGTGCATCTACCACAGGGGGTGATGGCCAACAATTAACCATCTCAGGGGGAAAAGGGTATTTCCAATCCCAGTCCCCTGGGGCTCCTGGAAGTTTACTGGGGCGTTCCCATTCCTCGAGTACAAGAGCCTGGAAGTGAGCCTGCTCTAGAAATTCCAAGCACGGTGTCGCTGTATGGAAATGCTCCCCTCTCGGCTTGGGAGCCGCGTTAGGGAGAGAGATAGACAGGGCCTTAAAGATCCTAATCAACAAACCAATGGTGTCAAACTGGTTCCAGTCTTTATGGCCAGAATCGTTATGACTCCTCGGCTCCTCATCAGATGAGCCTGAGTCAGAGAACAGCCCTCCTTCATCAGAAGGGGTACAGGCACGCGGAGTAGTGAACTCCTCTGATCCCATAGCAAGGGCAGAAGCAGGGGGCGTCGAGGACCGCTTCTTACCAGGGCCCGAGTGCTTTGTCAACCCCGTAATAATCTGGTCAGCGTAGGCAGTCTGGAAGACGCAGACGGCAGCAACTCCCCACTCATATGCGACTCAGCAGAAGTGAGATTTAAGCCTGGGAATAGGAGTATTGAAGCGAGGTGCAGCCACTGGCAATCCTGGTTGCAGGACCAGTACTCGCTCGGCACACGGTGCACAGACCTGTGTCCTGTCAGCATCAGCGTGGGGATAGCCACACGTTATACACAGCCGGTCTTGTCCCGGAGGGACCCCGGTCACATAATTCTGAGATGCCTCCATATGGTGTTTATCAATGCAATAAATGTCAGTAGGGATTTATGCAATAGGCAACCCTGGATGTCCCAAAGACCCGCTAGGAATGTGGGAGAATTTTTTGTAAGCCCGCTATAATTTATGTTAGGCCGGGAGAAGCCACCGGAGTCTTTAACGTCTGAAAGACATAAGGGGAATAAAAGGTGTCAGGGTCATGCGCAGCTAGAAAAAATACTAATGATGAAATCACACGCGAGGGCACTTACAGACCGGGGGAGGAGAAAGACCGCCAACACGCGTGCACGCGAAGATCAACAAAATGGCGCCAACCGAACCTCGAATGGCGGGCCTAATCTGGGCGTGACGCGGAGCGCGCCATGCCAGGTCCCCACCTCCCTCAAAGAGCGCGAAGCTCTGAAGCAGCCTTCAAGGCTTGACAATCCAAGCATAGGATATGCTAGGAAAAGCATCTGCTAATGGATACTCGTAGTCTGACGACGACGCCACCCAGCACAGTAAATTTTAATAAAAAAATGAGAAGGCAAAGACGGTGGTGGCCAAAATAGAAAGAGCAAGCAGCGCAACTCTGACACCCAGATGCCAGTCAAGGCGAAACTACGGCCATAAGCATGACAATACAGTACACTGAGACCGCCAAACACACACACACACCCATCATTCTTTTCCCCTGAATACGGGGGGAAACGAGGGAGGATGGCGACCCTTTACACAGGGTCCACTGCTACACGGGGCATGGGGCAATAATGCGGGAGGGACATCCCCTAGAGGCTCACCATCAGCCTAAACCGCCTACCCTATGGTGGGGGACTGCGGTGGAGCATGGCTCCGTTAAGCACGCATCGTCCTGCCTACCTTCACCCGACCAGCGCAGCCCAGGCTGGGAGGCACATCACAGGGAGGACGGGTGGGAATAGTCCAACAGGGCCGCAGGCTGTAATAGCCCCGCTCACCTGTGAGAGAGTGATACTTCATGTCTTCGCAGTCAGCACCGCAGAGAAATCTGGGGATTTGTGGGAGGTCCCTCGGTATATGAAGGGCCGGGAGGAGCCTGTTTTTGCATGTCTGCAGTGCACAGCGCCATCTGGCGGAGGATAACCCAAGTGTAAGTATTATATCTGGAGCAGGACGTACTGTATACTTAGAATAAAGGTATGTCAAATGAAGAGAAGGTAAAAAGAGAAAGGATGAAGGGAATGTAGAAATGAGATTAAAAAAAAAAAAGATAGGATGACATAGAAAGTGAGAGATAGAAGGAGATGAATGTGACAAGAGAATGATTGAGAGAATGTGGAAATGAGAGAAAGATACAGAAAAAGAAAGAAAGAACGAGAGGTAGAGATTGGAAAATAGAGACAAAAATACAGAGAAAAAAGATAGATATAGCAAGTGAGTGAGAAAGAGAGAGAGAGAGAAAGCTACAGAGAAAGTAAGAAAAAACGAGAGAAACAAACTGGAACAAAAGATGGAGAAAAATTACAAAAAGGAAGAAGATGTTTAGAAGCTGAAAAGAGGTTGATGGAAGGAAAGTGAAAAGAGAAAAATGGAGGGACTCTGTAAACAACATGAAAAAGGTGAGGGGTACAGAGGGACGGGGGGTATGGAGGGATATGGAGGGACCATGGAATAAAACAGAGAGAAGGAGAAAGGGAAAAAAGGAGGAAGACGTTTAGAAGCTGCGCCTGAGAACTCCCCCTTTCAGCGTTTGGACGTATGAATGCCGGATCTTTTTGGGTGATATTCTTTATGATTACTTGTACTTCTGGAGAAGATTTTTGCACACAGAATAATTTTGTGTACTTATATACCTATATTTTGCCTCCTAATTGTGGGGGCACACTCACGTGTTTGGCTGTGGGGTGATATATTGAATGATATGATATATTGAATGAACTTTTTATATGTATGCATTTTTTTAAGTCTTTTGGCACATATTTATACATTTCTCCACAGGTATCTAATGCACTTGTCCCTTTTTGTATACTCTTTAGGGTTAACGTTAACTGGTGGGTTTTGTGCCAGCACAAAATACTTAAAGGGCTTATTAATCCCACATTAGAGACTTTTTAGAGGCTGATTTATTAATAGCGACATGTAGCGACAGTTGAGCGACTGTAGCGGTATTTTCACAGCGCCCGCTAGTAGTCGCTGTGCTTGGCCGTTGTTCGGTTGTTGACAGCGACTCAGTCGGTGTGGCGTAATGTTGAATACAAGGTTACGAGTCGCTATTTGACAGGTTCCGCGATGTATGGGTGCGCATGATAGCGACTGGTCAGAGCGGCCGGCTTCCACCATATTCATCAAAAAATCACGCTCAAAAAATTCAAGCGCTGTGAAATGCACCATATTTTTGGAAACCAAAAAAATATATATTTTAAATAATGTAGTAATATGAATACATTAACCCTTTAAGTGCCAGCCTACCTGGAGTTTTTGTCACACTCTGTTGCCAGACCATTTTGCACTATTTTGCGCTCCCCATGTTCAAATGTGATTTTTGAAGGGATTTCCAGGGATTTCCCAGGAAAATTATATATTGTTTTTTTCAGCAGAGTCTGGGCTTTAACATGAAATGTCTTGATTGTCATTTGTTAGGTGTATTCTTAATATTTTTGGGTGAAATATGTGCAAAAAAAAAAAAAAAAATAAATTTTTACATATTGTAGTTTTTTTTGGAATAAAAAATGTAAGTTTGTCAATAAAATCTTATTGCGTGTGAAATCCCAATTTCTCCCAGTTACAGCGGTACCACATATGTATTGGTAGACACCCTTTCCTGCCCAGGAGACTCCCCCAAACTGAAACAGCGCTTTAGGAGATTTTCAGATAAAATACAACTATGCTATGCAATATGCGCACCTTGCGGTTTTTCCAGAAAAACAACCCTTTACATTTGAAATACCCCCAACAAACTATATATTCTCTGGAAGTACACACCTCAGGCTTTCTAGGCGTACCAGGCTTGTGGATGTGGCCATAGTTTTCTGGAAGTAATCCCTCAACGTAATCTTTGGTTGCAAAGAGTTTCCCTAAAAAAAGGATAAAAAAGCAGAATCAAAGCCACATTTTCCTAAAAAAACTATATACAAACAAGAAAAAACAAGTTTAATCTGAAAACGCAACATCCCCCGAACAGAACAATACCCAACATGCATAGGTACTATTAACCCTTTTAATTGCCAGCCTACTTGAGATTTTGTCACCCTCTGTTGACAGGCCATTTTCCCCATTTTGCGTCATGTTTTGCGACATTTTTGCTGTAACTTTCAGAAAAATTATATATATATTTTTTGCAGCAGAGTTTAGACTTTAACATGAAATGTCTTGTTTGTAATTTTTTTTTTTTTTTTACAATATTATTAAGTGAAAAAAAAAAAAAAAAAAAAAATTTTTTAGAAAATTGACTCCTTTATTTTAAATAAAAAATGTATTTTATTAAGGAAAATCATATTGCATGTGAAAGCCCCATTTCTACCGATTAGAACGGTACCACATATTTATCGGTAGCCCCCCGTTCCTGCCCAGGAGACCCCTCTAACTGAAACAAGTATTTTATAACATTCACAAAAAAAATACAAAAACCATCCACACTACAAAGGGTTAAATCGGGAAAAAAATGACATAGGGTCCCTCCTCCCAGGGGAGGGAGACCCCATTTTTTTTTTGATTTTTAAGGGTTAAAAACCCTTAAAAATCAAAAAAAAAATTGACGTGGGGTCCCCCTTACCCAAAGTAACCAGCCCGGGACCAGCTATGGGGGCTTGTAGGCACAGAGTGGGGGGGCCAGCTTATGTGGCCCCCCCACCCTGCAGCCTACGAGCCCACATAGCCCATGTGGGCCCGGGCTCTTCTGCCCCCCCCTGGCCTTTGGGGAGGCAGGTAATGGGGGTGCCAGGGGTTAATGGCAAGCCACCCGCTAGCGCAGGTGGCTTGCCATCCCCCCAGCCTTGTGAACTGGTATAGGGGTCATGGACCCCTTACCAGTTCACAAGGGGTTAAAAGTAAAAAATGACACACACACAGAGAAAAAAAAATCTTTATTTTTCTTTTTTTACACCATACTCACCTCCGATCCGACGTCCCTCGCCGCTGTCCCGCGCCGATCACCTCACTGACAGATGCCGGTGGTGATCGGCGCAGGGCGGGTGACAGGTGAGGGGGCTCCGATCGGAGCCTCCTCACCTGACATCCGCCCTGCTCCGATCACCACCGGCATCTGACAGATGCCGGAGCTCGGAGGGGGTATAGGAGGAGCGGGATGACGTCATCCCGCTCCTCCCACAATGGGCGGGGCTAAGCGGCGGCGGCCATCGCCGCCATTACAAGAGGTGAGGACCCGGAAGAGGGTCCTCACCTGAAGACTGCGCAGCCCAGGGGGGGGATCGGACCCCCCCCCTGGTGAAGAGGAGACCCGGACAGAAGGCTCGGGCGCGGAGGTGAGTAAATGACAGTTTTATTATTTTTTTTTTTTACAGCGGCGATCAGCGCTGGAAACGGGGGGGGGGGGGGCGGCTGGTTTCGGGCCCCCCCCTGAAGACAGAGGACGACGGGGGGGCGATCGGATGCCCCCCCAAGGAAGAGGGGACCCCAGGCTTCACAGGGATACCGGAGGTAAGTGATTTTTTTTTTTCTATTTTTTAACTGTTTGGGGGAAATGCCAGGCACGTAGTTTCTACGTGCTTGGCACTTAACGGTAGGAGAAGCAACCACGTAGAAACTACGTGCTTGGCATTTAA
Source organism: Gastrophryne carolinensis (assembly GCA_027917425.1). Lineage (NCBI taxonomy): Eukaryota > Metazoa > Chordata > Amphibia > Anura > Microhylidae > Gastrophryne > Gastrophryne carolinensis. The sequence continues at coordinate 48,831,939 of CM051234.1, read as the reverse complement.
AGGGTTAATATCAGACCTGTAATATCAATTCTGTACAATTTTTATTTTTTATTTTTTTTTCCTTAAAAAAATATCTAAAATGGCAGAAGTAGTCACAGAATTTTTCACATTAAAAAAAAACATTAATAACAATGAATTATTAATATTTAAAGATTGTTCCATTGAAATGAATTGGAGCGCGACAGGTAGCGAGAGGTCATACCTGTTGCTGTTCAAGGTCGGACGCTGGCACTGTGGGCTGAGGCTGGAATAATGATGAATGAGTCGCTATATGGCGCTATCTCAGTCGCTAAGCAGGATTGGCTTGATAAATGTGTGATTGTGGGGAGCCGGCGTTCTCGTGGCGGGGCCCGTCATTACCGGCCGCTCACCAGTCGCTACCTGTCGCTATTCCTTCATAAATAAGGGCCTTAGTGACAGCACCCTATAGGCTATGGTAAAGACTGTTCTTCTGCTGTTGTTTCCATAAAGGGAAACTACACACTCCCAGAAAATGTACAACCATAAAGGTGTAGGTACAGTTTAATGAGTCCTTGCCTTAATGTCCATAAATTGTGACTAATCCTCTGTACACACTTTAGTTACTTTAAGTGGATCTGTCCTGATTTGGGATGCTCCATTGGCAAGAAGTAAAAGTCCAAAATTAGCAGGTCCATGCCCCTCTGTGAAGGCCACCAGCAAGTGGAGTTTGCCAAACTCTATTCATCACCAGATGAACAGGAAATTCAAGTGGGGCATGGCAGCCACCACCAATGCATCACAATATGGTGACTATTGTTTTTAACTGCTTGGATCCTAGCTGGCTTTTGGGGTGTGTGAGGTGTACCTTTGCACATGGCACTATCACAGCCTCTCTTTAAGGAAGCGCAGGAGCACTCAACTAGAACAGCATCCCTCTCTTTTTTTCAAGATACCCCCATCTCTTTCCTTTAATTTTTGCAGGTTTCTTTGCAATTCTGTTTTAACTTTTTCCTTCTTATTTTCAGGCGGATTAATTTGTAACGCCAGGTAGAGACAGATGAGCGTCTGTAGAGCAGATTTCATAGCGACCATTAGTAGTCGTTGTGCTCGCCCATGGATCATTGTTTCAGAGCACCTCAGTCGCTGTCCGGCATTGATGAATATGATGTGTGAGTCGCAGTACTACGCTGTATGGCGTAGTACAACAGTGCAACCACATTCATCAAAAAAACTGCCTCAAAAAACTGCTCAAAATCATGTAGTTGTAGCCCAGAGCGCCAGAGTCTGTGTGATTTCAGTCTGTTTATGAACCTGTATCCACTAGTAACAAAGCAAAAACATATGGAATTACATTGTTATTACATTGTTGTAACAATTGTGTGCCATGTCCGGCGTTCACCTGGCGCTACCTAGCGCTACCTGCCGTATTACAGGCACTACCTGGCGCTATACCTTCATGAATAAGGCCCTAAAATTCCATTTACCACATAATCCGGCCCTGGATGTGGGTGATGAAAGCAGCGGCCCACTGGGAAATCGACTGGGTCTCCCTATTGCCAGTCCCTTCCCTGGCCCCGGCACTTGCCCAGGTAGGTCAGAGCCTGGGGGGTTAACAGCTATCTGCATTGTTTGGAAGATTTATTTATTTTGTATTAATTGTTAAAAGTGTTTATTATTACTGTGCCTATGAGAGAGCAACAGATTCTAAAGTCAACAATGGTGACAATTACTTCTCCCTTTTTCAAACGCTCCTGACTTAATTATAGTAATTGATTAATATGGCTGCTCTGCCAAATATAATAGTGAGCCTCGCCCCACCCTCACCATTCACAGACTTTATGAGGAGCTGCTATCTATACCTATATACTTATCTAATAAAACGTTTATAAGGTATGTGTCATAGGTTTGTTCCAACATCTGCTCTCTACGTATGTTTAAAGTGGACCACCGATCGGGGGTGCCCCGCTGTGTGAAATCCCCCAGAAAGCCCAAAAAACTAATCTCACCCCGCTCCTACGGCGCATGTGCGAGCGCTCCGCCAATCAGCGCAGACGGACAAGCTGGAATATGTACCGGACAAGAAGAGAGCGCCCGCCGCCGCCTCTCGCGCTTCCCTCTAACAGGGATCGGGGTGCCCCGCGGGCAGGGAGCTGATAGGCCCAGGAATCTTATAGAAGGGAGCTGCAGTGCCAAGATGGTGCCAGAAGATTTTTATAGGATACATACTTACTGAGCCTTAATCCAGTTCCTGCATATTCTTGATTCATTGTCTGACTGCTGAAGGTTTTGCTTTGAAAATTCAACTAAAGGGGTTATTTAAGAAAGGATAGCGCCAGGTAGTGCTTCGTAGCGGCAGGTAGCGCCTGGTGAACGCTGGGAGCTGTATGAGAAACCACATTTAAGAAAGTGAATCTGGTGAGCACCTCTAACAGTGTCATGTAGCGTCACATTACTAGCGGCGGCTCAGCGTATAGTGCCGGGCCTCTAGGTTCAAGAGTTCCACGTATTATCTTTCGCTCTCCCATACATTTCAATGGGCTTTGATTTGGTTGTGTTAAAATAGCGTGTTTGGCAGTTTTTTTAATTCAAATCATTGTATGACCTCTCCTGGCTGTTTTCGTTTTGTTACTGGAGGATATGTGTTCAAAAAACTTTGATCACACAGTGTCTGGAGCACTATGCTACAGCGCCCAGATTTAGAGCGCCGACGCTGTGTGTAGTTTTTTCTTAAGTATGGTGTTGAGCGCCAAGTCCCGCACTGAGCTGGTGCTACCTATCGCTCCTTGCAGAGCTGTACTGTTGTTAGAGTGGCAAACACACATCACATTCATCAATGCCGGCCAGGTTACCACAGCAACATTATGTGACAGCGCCCGATACCCGCTTATACAGTGTCTACTAGCGGTTGCTCTAAGCGCCGCTATACCAACACTCACATGCCGATACCTGGCGTTATTAATGAATCAGCCTCCACATTTCTTCCTGCCGGCCATGGCCTTTTGTTAATTGGGCTTTCTGCCACCTGCCTACAACATTCACTGTTGACTCTCGTTTAGGACTTTTTGCTGGCAGCCCACAACTTCTGGTTGGACAGTTTGCCGTCTGCCTATGACCTTTGGTTTACAAATGACCCTGTCTCTGTCATCCAGCTGCTGCCAGTTCATTGGTGCCAGGTGATCTCACACTATTTAGACACAAATAAAAAAGCCCATTGAAATGTATGGGAGAGACACACTGAGCAAAAGGTAATACCTGGCGCCGGCAATATGCACTGAGCCGCCTGTAATAATACATGTGTGACGCTACATGGCGCTGTTAGAGGCACTCGCTAGATTCGCTTTCTTAAATGTGGTTTCCTGTATAGCGCCCGGCGTTAACCAGACGCTACCTGCTGCTATGAAGAACTACATGGAGCTATCCTTTCTTAAATAACCGCCTTAGGCCCTTATTTAAAGCGGACCTTCACTCTGAATAAGAGCCTATCTTATATGTTTCCCACACCCTGTACATACAGATTGTCCACATTAAAAATCATCCTACCTGCATCTGCTGCATGTTATGAGCCTTTAAACATCCAAGATGGCGGCTCATGGAAGCTGCCATCTAATCAGGCAGCCTGCAAACAGGAAGTGCCTCCTGACTGTGCTGCTCTGCATTCTGGGATTGCTGACCTTTACCTGACCCCAGCTCTGCTCTGTCTGAGCAAAGCACAGCTATAACCCGCCCCCCTGTACCTTATCCCACTCTCCTCTCCTTAGTAAGTGTGATGCTTCTGAGTCAAGATGGCGGCGCCCAAATCCTAAATTCCTGAACAGAGTTGCAGCCCAGTGGGGGAAAGAATAATAAGTTAGTGACTTAAAACGTAAAATATATTAATTTTAGATGCTGGGGAACCGTTTTTTAAGAGTTTGGGCTTTTCATTAAATCACGCTGAAGGTCCGGTTTAAGAAGGGATAGCGTCAGGTAGCGCCTGGTTAATGAGAGGTAGCGCCTGATAGCGACTGGTCAACGCCGGACACGGCACACAATTACACATTTATCAAGCAGAATCTGTTGAGCGACTGGAATAGCACCATGTAGCGTCTGATTCATCATTTTTACAGCCTCAGCGAACAGCGCCAGCGTTCAGCCTTGCACAGCGCCAGGTATGACCTCTCGCTACCTGGCGCTCTCCCATACATTTCAATGGACGATCCTTTTCTTCTCTTTAAACAGGTTTTTTTTAATTCTGTGACCTCTTCTGGCATTGAAAAAGCAGTATTTTCATAATTTTTTCAATTTTTAAATATTTCCTCAAAAATGACATTACAGGTCTGGCATTAAAGTGTTCATGTTACAATGTTGCTACAATGTAATTCCATATTTTTTCGCTTTGTTACTAGTTGATAGATGCTTGAAAACAGACTTTAAAGAGGACCAACACCCAGGGGTGATCGGCCCGGAAATCTATAAGATTCCCGGGCCGATCACCTCCCACCCCGCGGTGAATCCCCCCAGAAACCCCAAAAACATCTTACCTGATCCGGCGCCGCTTCCGCCGCCGCCGCCTCCCTCTGTGAATGGCCGGCGGGGGCGCGCGCGCGCCGAGAGTGACGCGCGGGAGGCGGCGGCGGCGGAAGCGGCTTGGACGTTCCTGATCCCCGCCTGGACGTTGGCGGGGATTGGCTGCGGCGTTCACGTGGGAGCGTTGAGAGGTGAGTTTTTTGGGGTTTCTGGGGGGTTTCACACAGCGGGGCACCCCCGATCGGGGTGCCCCGCCGAAGTGGACCAAAACCCAGGATAGTCAAAATCCTGGGTGTTGGTCCACTTTAAACACACAGCCTCCTGCGCTCTGGGCTTCAAACAAGTATTTTTCAGAGCCAGAGATTTTTGCAGCTGTTTTTTTCCTGAATATGGTGTGAGTTGGTCGCTATGAGCAGTCGCTACCATGCGCTCCCATACAGCGCTGTACTGATCAAATAGCGACTCCTCACAATGTATTCACCATTACTGAACAGCGACTGAGTCGCTATAAAGTAGCGACTCACGGCTGAGCACTGCGACTACTAGCGGGCGCTCTGAAAATGCCTGCTACAGACGCTCATCTGTCGCTACCTGCCGCTAATGATGAATAAGCCTGCCCGTGCATTTCAGTATGACTATATATTTGTGCTTCTTTGTCAATTATTGTAAGTCACTTGTTTTACCCTGTTAGTAATTTACATTATACAGCACCTTGGAAGATGATGGCACTTTATAAATAAACTTTATTAATAATAATAATAACCAGAGAAACAATAATTGCACACTATATTGTATTGTATGTGTCCCTTTTGTGTTTCTGTAAGATTCCATATTCTCCTCCACATGGTGGCACTCAGCAGCTTGTAAGACATGAAGGGGAGTGCACGTGGTTTCTCAATACATCTGCTGAAACCAAGAAGAAATAAACCACAGGGAGAGTTCGGCTGCTTTTCATTTTCTTGTGTCTGGCCCCGGGATAATCCTTTTATGATTTCTAAGATAACTATGGGGTTAGTCCTGAAGTGCATTATACTGTCCAGGAAAGATGCAGAGATAGCAGAACTGGATGATCATTAACTGCAAAAAAGATCCGGCCAGGGAACTCCGCCAGGTCTCTTTCATTTTTTCTGTCCCCTATTTGGAGGTACTGTCCGCTTTTGGAACCCAAATACCTCAATTTTTTTTTTTTACGTTTTACTCATGGTAAGTGCTTGCAAATTCTAAATAAATCATAAATTACAGCTGTAGCTAATACAAAAAATATGACATGAGTCACATGATCATGAAAAGAATGGTCTCAGAAAAAAAAACTTCCAGGTGATTTCTCACATTTAGGGTCACTATTATTATGCTTTATGACCCTCAATATTACTTAAACTAGACAATTAGTGAAATATCATTTGAAAGGACCTATAAGTGATATGACTCGAAAATTAAGTTCCAAAGTGACGTGTGAAGGAATCTCATTCGGGCAGGCCGATTCATTAATAGCGGCAGGTAGCGACAGTTGAGCGACTGTAGCAGTATTTTCACAGCGCCCGCTAGTAGCCGCTGTGCTTGGCCGTTGTTCAGCTGTTGATAGCGACTGAGTCGGTGTGCAGTAATGTTGAATACGGGGTGACGAGTCGCTACTTGACAGGTTCCGCGCTGTATGGGTGCGCATGATAGCGACTGGTCAGAGCGACCGGCTCCCACCACATTCATCAAAAAATCACTCCAAAAATTCTCGCGCTGTAAAATGCATGTTTAAACCCCAGAGCGCTGGCGGCGATGTGTTAAAAGTCGTTTTTTAACCCCCAAACAACCATATTTTTGGAAACCAAAAAAAACACGTTTTTAATTACATTTTGTAATATGAATACAATTAATATCAGACCTGTAATATCAATTCCGCACAAAGTTGTTTTTTTACCTGGCAGAAGTGGTCACAGAATTTTTCACATTTAAAAAAAAAAAAAAAATTTATGAATTAATTATGAATATTTAAAGATTGTTCCATTGAAAGGCATTAGAGAGCGCCAGGTAGCGAGAGGTGATACCTGTCGCTGTTCAAGGTCGGACGCTGGCGCTGTGGGCTGAGGCTGGAATAATGATGAATGAGTCGCTATCTGGCGCTATCTCAGTCGCTAAGCAGGATCGGCTTGATAAATGTGTGATTGTGGTGGGGAGCCGGCGTTCTCGTGGCAGTGCCCGTCATTACCGGTCGCTCACCAGGCGCTACCTGTCGCTATCCCTTGTTAAATAAGGGCCTAAGTGCCAATAACTCCATCATCAGGGGTGGACTGGCCAAAGAGAGGCCCGGGACAATTCCCAGGAGGCTGCACTGCTTTGGAGCCAGTTGGGCTGCTGTTTTTAACACCAACATTCAATCCCTGCCCCCTTAGTCTCCCATCCAGCCCCATGTACCCAGCCCCACTGTGCCACAAGCAAGGGAACCCCAGCCCCCAGTGCTATAGCCCCGGGCATCATGGTTGGGGGGCCTCAGCAGGGATGTACCTGGCCAGCCATGGGTTGCAAAATCTAGGGCCTGGCCCCAGTCCATCACTGCCTATCATGATATAGAAATATCACTGACCTAGCTACACTGACTACGCCTGTAATTGATCCCTATCAGGCGACAATGGATTTCCACAGCCGCTTCATAATAACCTACTGTAGTTAGGTTAACTCACCTGGGCCTGACTATTTCAATGAGAAGCACACAGAAGCTTTATAGAGCTAAAGCCAACATGGTAACTGTTGTAGCCACATATCTGACCTAATGAAATACATTCTTTGTTTAGTTTTTCTTTAACTTTGCAACCTGAATAGTTGCAGAATCCGGAATCATATGAGTGTTCCAATGTCCAGACATACAGTAACGGAAGAATCAATCGCCCTGGAATCATTCACCCCCTGGAATACTGCAGTCATTGTATTTTCCTATCATTTGATGCCCTGTGCAACAGAGGTCTTTGTAATAAGAGATTAATTTCAAAGCCAACCATGTCCTCATAGGTTATGCAAATATCACATAGCATGATACATAACGCTGAGCTGCAATCTTTAACTCCTGACATTGCCTAACATGTCACACAACACAAAAAATCTGTTGACATTGCATAGGGTCAGGTAGTCACAGCTTCATAAATGTTTCATATAAAAACCTTCTGACAGAAAACGAAACCATAGGCATCCATGGGAGGGTGAGGAGCAACCACTTCTAGAGTTCCCCTATTGGACATTTTATTGCCATTGTATGTTGCTTTCCTAACCACTAAGCCATGAATATGTGTTGAGATGTTAATATTAAATGTTATTGTTATTAATCAATATTAAACTATAGCATCATTTCTACTTCTCACTACTGGTACCACTGTAGAGGTGTGGTTACGACCTTTTTTGTTTATTAGGTCTAGGTAAAGTCCCTGTGCAGGCACATGCTAACTTCCTCCTACCATTTCCCCCATGGGAACAGTGTAAGATGAACCATTTTGAGGTATCTCATAATCTTTGATTATATGTATTGTATAAGAAAATGTATAGATAAAAAACCTTATACAATAAAACACAGCGCTATAATTTCTAAAAAATCCTTAAGGGATGTACATTTGATATTCCCAGCGGTGGAGAGAAAAAGACCGTATTGGTGCGGTCACAGAAAACAGTACGTATAATGTCTGCTATTCAACAGACAACAGCACTCCGCGGGGATTCTTATTATGCCCAAAGTTCAATCATGGGAAAACACCTTACGTGTTTTTTATAATTCACTCTTGTGGATCCCACCACCAAAACAGCTTAAAATGGCGTACCAGATGGTTGCACAATAAAGCGCAAAGACTTATTTTTTTCCATACACGGCGTCCTTATCCAAATAGGTGCACTCTAGGTCAATATAGGCTTCAGCACAGCATCCTAGATTTGTCAGTCTAAGAGGAATAAACACCTCAGGTTAAATGGTACCAGTAAAGCTAACAGGATCATCACCCTGGGTCTTGATTGTCGCTCCCGGAGCTCCCGGTGGTCTGGGATTTTTTCCTCTGGCTACGGACTTTCTCCGTAGCCAGAGGAAAGCTGTTTTGGTGGTGGGATCCACAAGAGTGAATTATAAAAAGCACGTAAGGTGTTTTTCCATGTTTTGAAAAGATTGAACTTTGGGCATAATAAGAATCCCCACGGAGTGCTATTGTCTGTTGAATAGCAGACATTATATGTACTATATGTATTGTAAGTTGCTGGCATCACTTTACTTTCTGGATCTTGGCTGATCATGGAAGGGCATGTCATGGCACAGCTTTATGTGTCCCGAGCACACTCAGCTCTGGTTTACTTTGCTCACTTGCACTGAGTGGCTGTTAGGCCATTTTTTTTTCATGTCTATAGCAGGGCTTAATAATTTGCCCTGAAATGAAAGGAGGACAAATGAAAGGAGGGCAAATGTTTGAGCCCTGCTATGTATTCTATCAGTGTAATACAGGAGGAGGAGAGGCTCTTGGTCTGCTTGCTGCCTTATTATTGGACTGTCCCCAATAATGGGGAAATATAGTAAGTACTATTGAGGGCTTCTGGCCACTAGATATCCTGGGGTGGGGTAGATGTTATAGGCCTATATGATTTAATGTGGTAAAATTAAAACCCATGAAAGGTTTGGTATTTTTTAAGTAGGTGCCTGGTCGAATGGATACCTTTTCAAGTAAGGGAACTGGAAAAAGGGAACGAGTACCAGCCGCACCTTGGGGGAAAGGGCCATTGCCCTGAGACTGATCGCTACCTAAAGAGCGTGCACAGTGCATCTATTGGGGACACATAGCTGAGCAAGTGACCATGAGCTATCCCAAAGGAATGGAACCTACAGTTTGGAGTGTTGTGAGTGCTTATTCCATCCCCTTCTCAAGAGACTGATATATGTTTGGAGAGTGCTCTCAGTACTGAGGAAGGGTGAATTATTATGTATTATATGTATTGAAGCATCTCCAATCGATTAACCTTGCCATTTAAGATCAAAGCAACTAGTGAACTCTAAAGTTCACTAGTAAGGGGTCCTTGAGACAGGGCAGGGGGTGATTTGCCATATCCCCACGCCCCATTACCTGGATCCCCAAAGCCCAGGGGGTGCAGATGAGCTCACTGCCCATATGGGCTATGTGGGTTGGTAGCCATAAGGTGCTTTTTTTTTAATTAAGCAATAGGTAAACAGATTCATTTAAATTGTGTTTATCTTATTCATTTTACCAGTTTCCAGATCCTTTATGTTAGTATTGGTAAATTCAAACAAACCCATATGTTTATTTGCTCTAAACCCCAAAACCCTGTTCGGCCAACCCTGGAATATAAAAGACTCCAGGGCTAGTCTCTGGCCTTTCCCTGGTGCACCACTCTTTAAAACTCTGGGGGTCAGCTGCAAAACTCACCTTTGCCAGCTGCAAAGGTGACAGCGGCCGCATCCCCGGCATCTCTGGGCTGAGGCGCACTCCCGTGGCCAGCCATTCAGATAGGCTGGAGTGCTCCCCAGTCTAAAGGAAAAGTAGGAATGCACCCATGGGATGGCGTAGGTCAGTCGGCAAATCTGCCAGGCTGACATACGTCTTTTATTAAATTTTAGATCAGCGGCAATCTCAAACTTGCATTGGGGGTGTGGCTACAGCGGTGGAAAAGTCGCTACCACCACAAGGCCGCAAGGTACATGGGCAGGGGCGTTAAACACATGGGGAGGGCAGAGATAAACAAATAGGGCTTTGTTCTATTTTAAAATGGTTGACTACCTAATCAAAACAACAAAAGGGTACTCAACGTTTTGGCTCCTGGCCACTGATGGGTCCAAATATGGCAAATCACCTGATTACTGGATCCCAACCTATGCTGCCCTGGTCTCAAACTCCATTGACCAGCACTTCTGTGTCCAGCTCAAGCCCTCTACCATTAATCACATTGGCACAGCCACGTGACTGGCTACCCTTCGCTCTGCAGGAGCCTCCCTAATGAAGTAAAACATACTTTTTTTACAAGTAAGAAACACATCTAAACCTTTCAAAAAAAACACAAATGACCTTAGACATTTATTTAGTTGTGAAACCCACCTAATGTGGCTGCACATGGGTTGACTACCCAATCAAAACAACAAAACAGGGTACTCAACCTTTTTGGTTCCGGGCAGCTGATGGGTCTAAATCTGGCAGTCAGCAAATCACCTGACAGAGCCGTCTCCAGGTTTCTTGGGGCCCTTGGGCAAGAGAGTCTTAGTGGGCCCCAAAGTAGTGAGTCACATAATGTCACCTTTTAGCTCCACTGCCACAAATAGGTCTCCTGCTGTTGATCGCCCTCCAGTCCTTATTGCCTTTCATACAGCCACCAATTGCTTTCCCATCCTTATTACCTTCCCTATAGCCACCAATTGTCCTCTAGTCATTGATGCATTCTATACTGCCACCAAGCACCCTTCAGCCCCTTACTGCTTGCCACTAAAGCACCCAACACTCGGTGGTTCGGGTCCACTGTAAAATAATACCATGGCCAAGTGTGAGCCTGAGTGGGCCCCTGAGGATGCCAGGGGCCCTGGCATTTGTCCAGGTTTGCCCTGTGCTGGCGCCGGCCCTGTCACCTGATCACTGGATCCCAGTCCATGCTGCAATGGTCCCCAAACTTCATTGACCAGCACTTCTGTGTCCAGCTCAAGCCCTCCACCATTAATCACATGGCACAGCCACGTGACTGGCCACCCCTCGCTCCGCAGGCACCTCCCTCCGGGGATGAGCCAGTAAGTACCAATGATTTTAGTCCTCTTTAAGTTAATGAAGCAACACAAACTTTTTTTACAAGTAAGAAACCACAAAAAATAAAAAAACACCAAAAAATAAAAACCACAAATGACCTTAGACATTTATTTTGTAGTGAAACCCACCTACTGTGGCTGCACATGTTTCTGCTCCATCTGTGCTGCTGATTGTGGGTATCAGCTAGTTACTATTCTGGTGTGATAAGCCAGACAGTGACAAGCAGGTGCATGCAACAGATTACCCGGCCCCAAAATATCCTTTCTGTCCTCCCGGCTGCTGATTATTTACTAGTCAAATGAGCTGCGGGTAAGCTTTCCTGTTTTCCTGAGCCGCCCTGTAGGCCATTTGTATTGTCTCACTGGAATGAATGCAGGGGGCTCACAATGGCACAGACAAACGTAAAAAAAACTTATGTCCTGGCCTTTAATAAATCTTCCATGTGGGATGATAAATGTCCAACTCTAACCATAAAGGTCACTATGTCATGTAGGCATTAAAAAAACTTGCTGATGTCGCAATCTCCGATCTCTTGCAAACATTCTCAGTTTTTTTTATACTTAAAGCAAACCTCCAGGCAAGTTTAGTCATTTGTTCCTCTTTGTTAATCAGTAGTGTATGCACCTTGAGGAGTGCTTAAGCCCATGCAGATGTTGTGGAATAGCTGCGCTTCTATAATTACATGGGAGCAGCCATCTTGGATCACACCTGAGAGCCCTGCTTACACACCAGTGTGTGGGGGGGGGGGGGGGGGCGGGGGCAGTTTGCTAGCACACACCCTGCAGTTTCTCCACACAAGACAGCCTGTGAGCAGCTTGGGATTTTGCTATAAGCAGCACACACCAAGCTAAGAGCAATATGTACCTCAGAAAAGTGATCAGAGTGTCTGTTATACACCCACACACTGATTTACCAACTGCTGGAGGGAATGAGTGTAACTATGTATTATTGTAAGCCAATGACCTTGGCTGCTGCACAGCTTTGCAACAGTTGTACGCAATTAGAGCTTCCTGAGCGGTGATGAGTCATCATAGCTGATGTCTCTTTACTTCTGGCTAGAAATGAAGCATTCACTATATATATATTCCCTTCACTATAGCGGTGTCGCAACGAACATTGGAGGACTGGCAGGCAGCAAGTGTAAGTTTAACTGCTTCCTCCTCACTGGTCCTCCATTGCACTCCCTCCTCACACACACAATGAGGAGGATTTGGGGAATGCCACAAACTGCCTGTAATGGGGATGGCGCACACTGCCTGTAAAGGGGGATGCCACACACTGCATGTAATGGGGGAATGCGGCACGTTGCCTGTAATGGGGAATGCCGCACACTGCCTGTAATAGGGGAATGCTGCGCACTGCCTGTAATGGAAGATACAGCAAACTGCCGGTAATAGGGGAATGTTGCACACTGCCTGGAATGGGGGATGCCACACACTGCCTTAAATAATGAAAGCTGCACACTGCCTGTAATGGTGGGATGCCTAACGCTGCCTGTAAAGGGGGATGTCGCACACTGCATGTAAGGGGGTTGCTGCACACTGCCTGTAAAGGGGGTTGCTGCACACTGCCTGTAATGGAGGGATGCCGCACACTGTCTCTAACCATTTGGTTCAGAATCTGTCTGTTTTCTTATTTTCCTTTTCTAAAACCCTGGATGCGTCTTATGGTAGTAACAAATTATTGTAACTTTTCATTTGTAGCAGGTTTTTGAAATGTATTTTTGGATGGTGGAACAGGAAAAACAGGAAGCTTGGCTGTAGGGAGCACCAGGAGAGTTCCTCGTAGGCTGCTTTTTGGGGGGGATGGCTGGTGTAGCCCCTTCATATAACCCACCTAATCTTGAGTCGGTTCCATAATTAATTTCTCCTGTCACTGCATTGCATCTAACCTGCCTATCTCTTCACTTTCTGCCCCATATTATATCTAACCCCTACCACTTATATCTATCCCCTACCCCATAGCCAATACCTGTTCCCACTTTATACCACAGCCAAGGCACACAATGTTCTTTCCCTGCTATGCAATAACCTCAGCATAATGGCTGTCAGGGCCCATATCCACCATGTCAGGGCCCATATCCACCATGTCAGGGCCATATCCACCATGTCAGGGCCCATATCCACCATGTCAGAGCCCATATCCACCATGTCAGGGCCCATATCCACCATGTCAGGGCCCATATCCACCATGTCAGGGCCCATATCCACCATGTCAGGGCCCATATCCACCATGTCAGGGCCCATATCCACCATGTCAGGGCCCATATCCACCATGTCAGGGCCCATATGCACCATGTCAGAGCCCATATCCACCATGTCAGGGCCCATATCCACCATGCCTATGATTTATCCCTGCAATGCTTTTTTCTCTGTGGTGCACTCATTGACCCCACAAAAAGCACATTGGACCGGGGCTCAAAGAAATGATCAATGTACTGGGCTCAGTACATTCCAAAGCCATAGAAAAATCTTGTTTTATCAACAAGAAGAACATATGAGAAGACAGTAAATTAGAATGGATGTGTTCAAAAATAGGGAGGGGGAAGGTTAAATCCTGGGCTGATTTTTCACTACTTTGCCCCTGGGAGGGATATATTACATAGGAGAATAGGATACCCAAGAAAAATGCTTCATAAACAAGAAGGACAAATTAGGAGACGGTAGAGCAGAGTGGATGAGTATAAAAATAGGGGGCTAAGTGGTGAAGGCAAAGATTAGTAACTTGAATTGTAGTCTTAAATACCACAGTTAGAGGTCAGTGAAAAGGTTAACAAAGAAAGGTAGGCGATGAAGGAGAAGCGACAAGCCTGGTATTAGCATTCATCATAGATTCCAGTGAGAATCTGATTAGTGATCTTCAGAAAACAATTGCAGTAAATTCGATAGTAAAACAGCAGAGCTGTATTTAGTGTTAATGCTGCCCTCTGCACTATTTGTGCTTATGCCAACCCCCCCCCCCCTCCAGCCTATAGCTGTAAAGACCTAAGACCTAAGGACCTGGATGTGGTAAGGAAGTTGACCAGATGGTAGAGGTGGAGAGAGCGGAAGACCTAGTAGAGGAGGCTACAACAGTGGAGGACATGGGGGATGCAGTGAGACTGGCAGCCAAAGTTGTGGAGACTGGAACAAAGTCTGCAGGGATCAGCAGCAAGTAGCGATGGCACTAGAGAGTGGGACCAGGGGTGGGCTGACCATAGGGAGACCCAGGAGAATTCCCAGTGGGACACACTGCTTTGGGGCCACTTGGGCTGCTGCTTCTAACATCCACATTCAATCCCTGTCCCCTTAGTCTCCCTCTCAGCCCACTGTACCCAGCCCTACTGTACCCACAAGCCAAGGAACCCCAGCACCCAATGCTATAGCCCCAGCATCATGGTTGGGAGGCCTCAGCAGACATGTCTTGAATTGTAGTCTTACATACCACAGTTAGAGATCAGTGAGGTTAAGAAAGATAGGCGATGAAGGAGAACCGACCAGCCTGGGATTATCATTCATCATAGAATCTGATCAGTGATCTTTCAGAAAGCAATTGCAGTAAACACAATAGTAGGACAGCGGAGCTGTATTTAGTGTTAATGCTGCCCTGGGCACTATTTGTGCTTATGCCCCCCCCAGCCTATAGCTGTAAAGACACATCGATTCAGAGGGAAGACAGCATCAAAGACCTAAGGACCTGGATGCGGTGAGGAAAACACAATGAAGGAAGTTGACCAGGTAGAAGAGGTGGAGAGAGCGGAAGACCTAGTAGAGGAGGCTACAACAGTGGAGGACATGGGGGATGCAGTGAGACTGGCAGCCAAAGTTGTGGAGACTGGAACAAAGTCTGCAGGGATCAGCAGCAAGTAGCGATGGCACTAGAGAGTGGGAACAGGGGTGGACTGGCCATAGGGAGACCCAGGACAATTCCCAGTGAGACATACTTCTTTGGGGCCACATTCAATCCCTGCCCCTCTCAGCTCCCCTGTACCCAGCCCCACTGTACCCACAAGCCAAGGAACCCCAGCACCCAATGCTACAGCCCCAGCAACATGGTTGGGGGGGGGGCTCAGCAGACATGTCTTGGGCCGGCCTTGGGCTGATAAAATCCCAGCCTGATTATTGGCCCCAGTCCACCACTGATGGAGACTGGTGACAAGTTGGCAGTGACGGGCACCAGAAGGCCAAACTGCAATGCAGTGGACCTTGTCTGCGCTGCCTGTAGGTATCTATAGATTGTGCTGCATTCATGTTGTAAGGAAAATAATGTATGCAGTGATTGCCAAACATGATGTAGAGGGGGACTGGAAGCTGCCGCTGCCTTCCCCAATAGTTGGCACTTTAGTGTTCTAGCTTTCGGTCCCCCATCTCCAGCCTGAGTAGCTTGCAGGGCATGTTTAAACTGGATGTCCAGTGTAAGGGGCTTATTCATCAAGGGATAGCAGCAGGTAGTGCCTCGTAGCGACAGGTAGCGAACGGTGAACGTCGGGCGCTGTACCACATTTATCAAAGCGATTCCGGTGAGCGATTCTAACAGCACCATGTAGCGTTCGATTCATCATCACAGGCGGCTCAGTGTATCGCGCCGGCGCTCTGGCTTCCAGAGCGCCAGGTATTACCTGTCGCTTTCCCATACATTTCGATGGACATTACTTTCCTTCTCTTTAAACAGGGTTTTATTTTATTTTATTTATTTTTTATGAAATCATTGTGTGACCTCTCCTGGCCTGGCCTAAGTCATTTTTGAAAACTTTTTAGATTTTTTATATTTTTGCAGAATTGTCATTACAGGTCTGGTATTAAAGTGTAAATTACAATGTAATAACAATGTCATTCCATGTGTTTTCGCTTTGTTACTAGTGGATACGTGTTCAAAAACAGACTTTAATCACACAGCTTCTGGCGCTCTGGGCTACAGCGACCCAATTTTGAGCGCTGGCGCAGTGTGAGGCTGTTTTTTGATGAATATGGTTTGAGTCACTCCCATATAGCACTGTACTGGTGTTATAGCGACTCACACATCAAATGCTAGCCAGCGACTGAGGCATTCGGTAACAGCGACCCAAACCGATCACAGCGACTACTAGCGGTCGCTCTGAGCTCCTCACTACAGACGCTCATCTGCCGGTACCTGGCGCTAGTAATTAATCAGCCTGTAAGTCTCAAAGTCTCTAGGCCTGGGTTAAGGCCCTCCTAATTTGGAATGCATTGCTGTGTGAACCCCCCCCCCCAGGTTTGCCATATACAGAATTCCCCTTAATCTAGTGATCCCACAGCACATGCACAGCCAGAGAAAGTGGCCAGTGGGAGGCATCCGGCAACAATACAATGCTGTGCATTAAAATGCTCCCCGCATCAGCACTAGTGGATAGTGATTGGCTGATATTTCCAGTTATGTTGCCTATACTGCTGCTTAAAAGTGGCCCTAAACTATATCTTGGTACTTTGTGTCAATGAAAGTTATAGTCTGCTAAACCCTATCCAATTCTCTCTAAGATAATAATAATAAGAGAAATTATTCATGGCAGCCATAATAAAATAGTTGTATAAACACAGAGCAGTCCTTAGTTTCAATAAATGTGGAAAGTAGATTCTGTCCCACACTGCATGCACCTTCAAACGGTGAAGAAATCCAAACAGAACCGCCACCAATAGTGCAAACCCTTACCGACTGGGAAGAGTATCAAGTGCCTTCATAATACGTCCACAGATGATTAACAAACAGGTCCTATCGTCAGATGTAGTTCATCAAGATTCACGAAAATCTCGGGCCAATCGACACCATTCACAGATAGGCCAAGCCAATCAATGACCGGGAGATAAATAGAAAAAGGATCTCGTGTAACTCCGTTTAAAACCAAAGCAATTTAATAATAATAATAAGATGTGCACTCACAAACAAGACTTTAAAAACAGCATTGAATCAAATCAAACGACGTCCATCTCACCCGCTCCTGGAGTGAGCAGTATGCATCAGCGGGAGGGCTGCGTCAGCCAGAAATAAAGATGTAAAGATGTAAGTACTTCAATGATGTTCCGCCACCGCCACCGCCGACGCGTTTCGTTGCCAAGGGCAACTTTAGCTAGGGCCTAGCTAAAGTTGCCCTTGGCAACGAAACGCGTCGGCGGTGGCGGTGGCGGAACATCATTGAAGTACTTACATCTTTACATCTTTATTTCTGGCTGACGCAGCCCTCCCGCTGATGCATACTGCTCACTCCAGGAGCGGGTGAGATGGACGTCGTTTGATTTGATTCAATGCTGTTTTTAAAGTCTTGTTTGTGAGTGCACATCTTATTATTATTATTAAATTGCTTTGGTTTTAAACGGAGTTACACGAGATCCTTTTTCTATTTATCTCCCGGTCATTGATTGGCTTGGCCTATCTGTGAATGGTGTCGATTGGCCCGAGATTTTCGTGAATCTTGATGAACTACATCTGACGATAGGACCTGTTTGTTAATCATCTGTGGACGTATTATGAAGGCACTTGATACTCTTCCCAGTCGGTAAGGGTTTGCACTATTGGTGGCGGTTCTGTTTGGATTTCTTCACCGTTTGAAGGTGCATGCAGTGTGGGACAGAATCTACTTTCCACATTTATTGAAACTAAGGACTGCTCTGTGTTTATACAACTATTTTGCTTAATTGGTCTTTTGGGATTGAAGACTACTACACGTTGAGCACCTGTATTGGACTTGAAATTTGCTGCTTTTTATATAGTTTTATAGCGCGGTGTGTGTACACTTATTGCAATTGTGATTTTTGTACCTTTTTCACAGCCATAATAAAATAATTGAATTTTAGCTGTCCCTCTTTGGATTTGGGTCTCAGGTGCAAAACACTGTGGTGTGTCTTTTTTTGGCAGCTCTATGTTTTTAGCCAAGTGCTTCACCTCTTCTTCTGTTCCAAGAGGTGATGGAAGGTCAGCGTTCACAGAGGACTTATGAATGAAAGTGTTCCATGTTTTTACGAGCTGTCACTCCAGAGGCTCTTGCCATATGCTGTGCTGTCTAGACAGTGAAAGCCAACGGTTGACATTCTAGAAATATGAAGAACTAAAACTAAAACTATTACCAAGGCGAGTCTAGGTGACTGTCATGGGGTCATTAAGCATTGGGGGCCCATGTGTTTAAAGGGTCCCATTAGACCGAAGGGTACCCAACCTGAGTTGTACGTAGGGATTGTCAGTCACCTAAAACCGCTTTACAAACAAAGAATTATTTATCAGTGCATCTTTTGGAGAAGTTTTGGGGTAGATCAGCATCATTCTTCAACCTTGCCAAGTTTCACCTAATAGGATATTGAATACAACCAGTGGTACCGGTAACACTGGTTGGAAAACCCTGCTTTAGAATGGACACAGTTAACCTAAAAAAACATTAAAGTGGATGCAACCCGACCCTAGTTTTGGCCAGATGGTCACATGGTTTGGCCCTTTCAACGAACAGGACTGAAAATGTGACCCCCGAACCGCGTGATCGGCGGCGGCTAATCGCGGGGCTGCATTTCCCACCAAGGATTAGGATTAAGATAAGGATTGTCGGCGTTCCAGGGGTTGATGCTCGAGAGGGGCTCCAGCAATCTGGATGTTAGCCAGAGCCTGTCTCAATGCATCCAGGGCAGGACACACACCTATTAGCTAGCAAATGGGCGTGTGTCCGCTTTAACAGAATAACGGGGAGGCCGATTCATTAATAGCGCCAGGTAGCAACAGATGAGCGACTGTAGCAGTATTTTCACAGCGCCCGCTAGTAGTCGCTGTGCTTGGCCGTTTTCCGGTTGTTGATAGCGACTCAGTCGGTGTGCAGTAATGTTGAATACAAGGTGATGAATCGCTATTTGACAGGTTCCGCGCTGTATGGGAGCGCATGACAGCGAATGGCCATAGCGAACGGCTCCCACCATATTCATTAACAAATCACGCTCAAAAAATTCTCGCGCTGTGAAATGCTTGTTTAAACCCCAGAGCGCTGGCGGCGATGGGTTAAAAGTAGTTTTTTAACCCCCAAACAACCATATTTTTGGAAACCAAAAAAAACAAGTTTATAAAAACATTATGTAATATGAATACATTAATATCAGACCTGTAATATTAATTCTGCACAAATTTTTATTTTATTTTTTTTTTACCTTAAAAAAAAAAATCTAACATGGCAGAAGTGGTAACATAAATTTTCACATTAAAAAAAAAAATAAAAAAATTATTAACAATTAATTATGAATATTTAAAGATTGTTCCATTGAAATGCATTGGAGAGCGCCAGGTAGTGAGAGGTCATACCTGTCGCTGTTCAAGGTCGCTCGCTGGCGCTGTGGGCTGAGGCTGGAATAATGATGAATGAGTGGCTATATGTCGCTATCTCAGTCGCTAAGCAGGATCGGCTTGATAAATGTGTGATTGCGGAGGGGAGCCGGCGTTCTCGTGGCGGTGATCGTCATTACCGTTCGCTCACCATTCGCTACCTGGCGCTATCCCTTGTTAAATAAGGGCCTATATAGTATATAAGGCTGAGAAAAGCCTTTAGTCCATCCAGTTCAGCCTGTTTAACTTCTTGCAGTGGTCTAGTAGCCATAGCTGGAAATGTTATTACATGCCAGGGAGGTATCCAGGCCACTTTGAACTCTTTAAGTGTATCCTTCATAACTACCTCCTCTGTCAGAGAGTTTCATAGAGACTGATTCACTACTAACGCCAGGTATTGGCAGATGAGCGTCTGTATAGCGGTGCTTAGAGCGACCGCCAGTAGACTCCGTAAGCGGGTATCGGGCGCTGTAACAGAGCTTCTCGGTCGATGTAGTAACCTGGCCGGCATTGCTGAATATGATGTCTCTTGGGCGCTCTAACACCAGTACAGCACTGCAGCGAGCAATAGGTATCGCCAGCTCAGTGCGTCCGGCACTCGGCGCTCCACACCATACTTATCAAAAAAGGACACACACACAGCGTCAGCGCTCTAAAGCTGGGCGCTATAGCACAGAGCGCCAGATGCTGTGTGATTAAAGTTTGTTTTTGAACACATATCCACCAGTAACAAAGCGAAAACACATGGAATGACATTGTTTTAACACAGTGACATTAACACTTTAGTGCCAGACCTGTAATTACAATTCTGCATAAAAATATAAAAAGACACAATGATTTGAGCAAAAAATAAATAAATAAATAGCCAAACACGCTGTTTATACACAACCAAATGAAAGCCCATTGAAATGTATGGCGGAGCGATACTGAGCGGAAGGTAATTCGTGGCCTCTTGAACCTAGAGCGCCGGCGCTATACACTGAGCCGCCTCTGGTTATACATGTGACGCTGCATGGCGCTGTTAGAGGCTCTCACCAGATTCGCTTTCTCAAATGTGGTTTCCCATATAGCGCCCAGCGTTCACCCGACGCTGCCTGCCGCTATCCCTTCTTAAATAACCCCCATAGCAACTTTAGTTGATCCAGTTCAGCCTATTTATTAGTGGTCTAGTAGCCCTAGCTGGTAATGACATGCAAGGAAGGCATCCAGGTCACTTTTGAACTCTTTTAGTGTATTCTTCATGATTACCTCCTTTGTCAGAGAGTTCCATAGTCTCACTGCTCTTACGGTAAAGAATCCCCTCCTATGCTGGTGCAAGAAGCGTCTTTCCTCTAACCTTAGTGGATGCCCCTGAATTTTACTAGTCCTGATTTTAGTTTAATCTCACTTTATTGAAATTTTTGATTCAAAGCATACAATTGGAACCAAAGAGACAGTTTAGAAAACATAGAAAAGCAGATGGGGAGGTTACACACCATTGTGAACAATTGCATTTATAAAGGGAGTACGCCCCCCCACACCATCCTCTATCACCTGCTACTGACGGTGCACTTGATGCCCGCGGCCCTATCCTGGCCCCAATTTGTCTGGGACCAGTCAAGAGGGGGGTCGTCCGTCGCCCCTAAATTGGGGCAGCAGACTGCAACCCCTGTGCTCCACAAAGGCCACCGAGCAGGGCGGCCATCCAGCTGCCCGGGCCATACCAAGATGGCCCAGCAGTATCTTCAGCTCCTGTGGGGTGCCGTCCGCCCCCCGAGGCCCTCCGGTCGTATAAGTATTGGCAGAGCGTCTGCGAGAGTAGGTCCCCCTCGCAGCACTCGCCCGTCTACTGGCTAGGGGGAGGAGGAGACATGGCCGGTGAAGGCCTGTCCAAGGAGCTCGAAGAGGAAGGGGCAGGAGAACCAGCAGGGAGAAAAGCGGTTTGTCGGTGAGAGTTGGGGCGGGGCCAAAGACATAAAACAGAGAGGGGGAGGGTGGAGAGAGGAGAGGGTGGGAAAGGGGTCGGAAGAGAAAGAAAGTGAAAGGAAGGAGAGAAAAAGAAAGAGCGAAAAAAAAAACACAAAAACTGGGATGGGAAAGTGGGTAGGGAACCAGGTTTGCTAGCATCCAAGGAAAGGAGGAGCTGTCACTGGGAAAGCTTGTTTGTTGACCAAAAACGGCCCATGCTCGCGTGGCTACAGGACACCCACCTGAAAGAAGGCCCTCACAGAATCTGTGTCCCTAAACATTATCCAATTCGTCCATGTGGCTAGAAATTTTTCCTGGACCCCCTTGTCTCCCTGTACTCTCTCCTCTATTCTCATTAAGGAATCCATTTCCTCAAACCATTCCCCAACACTTGGGTGGTTTGGAGACTTCCAGCGCCTGGGGATGATCGTTCTTCCTGCTGTCAAGAAGAATTTAAGAATACCTTTCTTCGTTTTAGCTAGGGGGCCGGAAATTAAGGAAAGCAGGACCACCCTAGTCCTGATTTTAAATAGATTGTGGGACTGTTCTTTGTATTGACCCCGGATATATTTATACATAGTTATTAGGTCACCCAAGTCCATGCAGTTTAACTCTCAGCAACAAGTCTGTGCTGCCGCGAGACTTGCAGACGGGGCCGCGCTGGGATGTGATCACAGCTTACAGGAAGACTTCAGCACATGCGCAATACAAACATCAGTGGGGATAAGGACACGCTCGGCCCCGCTGTACATGGCTACTGGTAAGCCGCTGAAGTTGCAGACGCAATTCCCACAACTAAAATAGAAAGCTCAACCAGCTCACCTGACACTTTGAGAGGCACGGAGAGGAAATCCTCTGGCACAATTCCACAATGCAATGGTCAGTGAGGTGTCCAGCCTTCTCATTCAATTAAAACAAAGGTTTAAAATGCCATAATCCACATAAAGTGCAAGAGTCCTTGTGCAAAATCAAATCATCAAACCTAATATTATACGTGCCCGGGCCTTATTAATGTGTGGCCCACAGCGGGCACCCTGTGACACGTTTCGAGCATACAGTTACCCTTAATCATACATTGCCATAACAAGAGGGGAGCGCTTAAACCGGACCTTCACCATGATTTAATGAAAAGCCCAAACTCTTAAAAAACGATTCCCCAGCATCTAAAATTAATATATTTAACATTTTTAGTCACTAACTTATTATTCTTTCCCCCACTGAGCTGCAACTCTGTTCAGGAATTTAGGATACGGGGCGCCGCCATCTTGACTCAGAAGCATCACACTTACTGAGGAGAGGAGAGTGGGATAAGGTACAGGGGGGCAGGTTATAGCTGTGCTTTGCTCAGACAGAGCAGAGCTGGGGTCAGGGAAAGGTCAGCAGTCCCAGAATGCAGAGCAGCACAGTCACTTCCTGTTTGCAGGCTGCCTGATAAAATGGCGGCTTCCATAAACCGCCATCTTGGATGTTTAAAGGCTCATAACATGCAGTAGATGCAGGTAGGATGATTTTTAATGTGCGCAATCTGTATGTACAGTGTGGGGGAAACATATAAGATAGACTCTTATTCAGAGTGAAGGTCCGCTTTAACCCGGTTTGTCTGATCACTGTTGTGTCCTCCAGCGCATGCATCCCAGATCTCAAAAGATGGCGGCGCCTACATTAAACATTCAATACCACCTGGTAAGCGATGCTTTGATTTTATCTACATCCTAAAAACCCTTTTATTTATTATACAGGGGCATAAGAGTGATAGAGTTGCTTTACATGAAATTCTTTCTGAATGTCTTTTTATACTGTTGGTCAGCTTTATTGTTGGCAGGATGCGCCAGATTCCGTCGGGGGGGCGGGACTGTGAATGGCAGCAGTAGATCTGAGTGACAGTTGAAGTTGAGTAAATGACCAGTCACACTGCTGCACGGGATTGGGTGACAGACCTGCCAGTCTGTGCATTCTCTCCAAGATGGCTGCGCACAAGACCCGAGATGTTGGGGGAACAGCTGTGGTTCCTGGGGCAGGTAAGGAGTTTTGTACCCCCACCCCCTCCAGCCTGCCTGGGAGCAAGGGGGGAAGCGAGGGCTTACAGTGACTGGACTTCTGCTTTAAAGTGGACCAAAACCCAGGACTATCCTGGGTTTTGGTCCTTTCCCTGCTGTGTGAAACCCTCCAGATCGTCCATGCCAACTCACCTCTTCCCGGTCCTATGGTGCATGTTCAGCCGCTCGTCCAATCAGCTGTCGGCATGTCGTCTAAGGGGGTTATTCATCAAGGGATAGCAGCAGGTAGCGCCTCATAGCGGCAGGCAGCGTCTGGTGAACGCTGGGCGCTGTACGCAAAACCACATTTATGAAGGCGAATCTGGTGAGAGACTCTAACAGCGCCATGTAGCATCCGATTCATCATTACAGGCAGCTCAGTGTATAGCATCGGCGCTCTAGCTTCCAGAGCGCCAGGTATAACCTGTCGCTACCTGTCGCTACCTGTCACTCTCCCATACATTTTAATGGACGTTCCTTTTCTTCTGTTTAAACAGGGTTTTTTGTGTTTAATTTTTTCTTCTCTCAAATAATTGTGTGACCTTTCCTGGCCTACAAAAAGTCATTTTTAAAAACTTTTTGGATTTTTTATATTTTTATGCAGAATTGTCATTTACAGGTCTGGCATTAATGTATTAATGTCACAGTGTTACAACAATGTCATTCCATGTGTTTTCGCTTTCACTGGTGAATATGTGTTCAAAAACAGACTTTAATCACACAGCGTCTGGCGCTCTATGCTACAGCGACCAGATCCAGAGTGCCAACGCTGTGTGTGTCTGTTTTTTTGTTGAACATGGTGTGAGCCGCTGACAGTCGGTCGCACTGAGCTGGCGCTACCACTCGCTCCCTGCAGTGCTGTACTGGTGTTAGAGCGCCCAACATACATCTCATTCATCAATGCCAGCCCGGTTACTAGAGCGACTGAGGCGCTCTGTTACAGCCCCCAATAGCCGATCACAGTGTATACTAGCGGTCGCTCTAAGCGCCGCTGTACTGATGCTCATCTGCCGATAGCTGGCGTTAGTAGTGAATTAGCCTCAAATCCTTCGTCTGAGGGCAGCGCTGGCGGACGCATCCCTTGCTTCCCTCTAACAGGGAGCCTGCCCGTGTGGCCATTCACAAATTTTAGAGGGATAGCCGGGATGCGGTCGCGGCTTGCGCATGCGCCGTTGGACCGGGAAACAAGGTAAGTGGATGGGGCGACCTGGGGGGTCTCACACAGCGGGGCATCCCGATTTTGGATGTCTTATAGATTCCCGGGCCGATTGCCGTGGGTTTTGGTTCACTTTAAGGCCTGTTGTGGGTGACGGTAAAAGTGTAAATTATATTGTCACCCTCTTGCATGTCTGCATTGCGTGCGTGCATCAGTATGTGAAACCTACATTGACTTTGGCCAGTAGATCACACTTTTCTTGACAAACAGGCAGCTAATGTCTCCATTACTACGTTTCGCCTCAGGGGCCCTGTGTTACAGACAAAGCCATGTACAAAGCTATGACCCAATATACACAGAAGAGATGGCAGATTTTTCTGAAGGCCTGGAAACAAAGGAAGCCTGTGTTGTGTGTTTGTGTGATGGCTGGTTACACCACAGCACTCCTGAGGGCTGTAAAGGAACACTGGCTCTTCTCTTACACATGGAGGAGTCACATGGCTTCTATAACATCACACGATGGCGTTTCACATGCTGCCTCCAGAGACCATTATATGTATTTATAAAGTAATACTGTGAGAAAAAGTGTGGACGTTGCCCATAGCAACATAACCAAAACAAAGTAAGTTGCTATGGACAACGCCTACACTTATACCACTATACCACAGTATTTCTTAAACCAGAACTTCAGCATCATTTAATGAAAAAATTGTTCCCCAGCATCTAAAATGTATATATTTTAAGTTTTTAGTAGCTTACTTTTTATACTTTCCTCCTCTGGGCTGCTTCTGAAGCAAGATGGCGGCACCTGTATCCTAGAGTCCTGAATAGAGCTCTATTCAGGACTTTAGGATACAGGCGCCGCCATCTTGCTTCAGAAGCATCACACGCAATGAGGAGAGGAGAGCGGGGTAAAGTACAGGGGGGCGGGTTATAGCTGTGCTTTGCACAGACAGAGCAGAGCTGGGGTCATGAAAAGGTCAGCAATCCCTGTTTGCAGGCAACCTGGTGCTCCGTGAGCCGCCAGCTTGGATGTTTGAAGGCTCATAACTTGCAGTAGATGCAGGTAGGATTATTTTTATTGTGAGCAATCTGTATGTACAGGGTGTGGGAAACATATAAGATAGGCTCTTATTCAGGGTGAAGGTCCGGATTAATGTGAGCAATCTGTATGTACAGGGTGTGGGAAACATATAAGATAGACTCTTATTCAGGGTGAAGGTCCGGATTAATGTGGGCAATCTGTATGTACAGGGTGTGGGAAACATATAAGATAAGCTCTTATTCAGGGTGAAGGTCTGGTTTAAAGTGATCCTATGCTATTGCTATTACTATAACCCAGTAATTAAGGGCCTTATTTATCAAGGGCTAGCGCCAGGTAGTGTCTGACTAGCGCCAGCTATCGGCGGCTACCGACTCCAGAACGCCAGGCGGCAGACACAATCACACATTTATCACGCTAAATGAGGCTAGCGCCGGCGAGAGCGTCAGCTAGCGCGGGATTCATCATGTAGCCGACTGCAACGAACAGCGCCGCTACTAATCCCATCACAGCGCCAGGTATGACCTGTCGCTTCCTGGCGCTCTCCAATGCATTTCAATGGAGCAATCTTTAAATATTCATAATTAATTGATGTTAAGGTATTTTTTTTTTTAAATGGCAAAAAGTTTGTGAACACTTCTGCAATGTTATATATTTTTTTAAAGGTAAAAAAAAAAAAAAAAAAAATTGTGCAGAATTGATATTACAGGTCTGATATTAATGTATTCATATTACAAAATGTTTCTAAAAACTTGTGTAAATTTTACATAAAAAAATATGGTTGTTCGGGGGTTAAAAACTACTTTACACACATCGCCGCCAGCGCTCTGGGGTTTAAACAAGCATTTCACAGCGCAAGAATTTTTTGAGCGTGATTTGATAATGAATATGGTGGGAGCCGTTCGCTCTGGCCATTCGCTGTCAGGCGCACCCATACAGCGCGGAACCTGTCAAACAGCGACTCCTAACCACTTATTCAACATTAATGCACACCAACTGAGTCGCTGTCAACAAGCGAACTACGGCCAAGCACAGCGAATACTAGCTGGCGCTGTGAAAATCACGCTACTGGCTCTCATCTGTCGCTACCTGGCGCTATTAATAAATCGGCCTCCCCGTTTATGTCGTCCCCTTTTATACCCAGCCCAATGCCCCAAAACAGCCTGTGTCTCTTTTTTTTCACTAAAGCCTTTGCCCAATACTCTAAGGGGGTTACTCAGAATCGGCTAGAACCATGTAATGCTACCTAGCGGCATGTAGCGTCTGATGAACACCGGGCGCTGTACGCAAAACCACATTTAAGAAAGCGAATCTGGTGAGCGACTCTAACAGCGCCATGTAGCGTCACATGTATTACTACGGCGGCTCAGCGTATAGCACCGGAGTTCTAGGTTCAGCAGCGCCATGTATTGCCTGTCGCTACCTGTCGCTCTCCCATAAATTTCAATGGGGTTTTATTTGTTGGTGTTTAAATAGCGTTTTGACCAATAAAAATTACATTTTATTTGCTCAAATCATTGTGTGACCTCTCCTGGCTGCAAACAAACACTTTTATAATTTTTTTTTTATATTATTATGCACAATTGTATGTGTTATTGTCACAGTGTTAAAACAATGTCATTCCATGTGTTTTCTCTTTGTTTCTGGTGGATATGTGTTCAAAAACAGACTTTAATCACACAGTGTCTGGCGCTCTATGCTAGAGAGCCCAGATTTAGAGCACCGGCGCTGTGTGTGTATTTTTTTGTTAAATATGGTGTGGAGCGCCGAGTGCCGGACGCACTGAGCTGGCGCTACCTATTGGTCGCTGCAGCGCTGTCCTCTTGTTAAATGTAGCGTAGAGTCTTGGGTGCTTTGACTTTGGAACACCACCTAGCGCTCTCCATTGGCTCTCCAGTGAATCAGGGAGAAGCGCCCACCACACATCAAATTCATCGATGCCGGCCAGGATACTACAGCGACCGCTACACTAGCTTACAGCGCCGACATCCGCTTACAGCATCTACTAGCAGTCGCTCTAAGCACCGCTATACAGACGCTCATCTGGCAATACGTGGCGCTAGCAGTGAATCAGCCTTCAAGTTTCTATGGGCAATGTCTACACTTATACCACTATAGCACAGTATTGCTTAAATTGATCCTATGCTATTACTATTACCCAGTAATGATGTTTATGTCATCACCTTCTATCCCCCGCCCAGTGCCCCAAAACAGCCTGTGTCTCTTTTTTTTTTTTACTAAAGCGTTTGCCCAATATTCATAAAAACACAAAATGGATGGAGTCATTGCCTATTGCCAATTGCTATGGGACCTTCTATCCCCAGCCCAGTGCCCCAGAACAGCCTCGGATTATGTTTTATACTAATGCCTTTGCCCAATATTTGTAAAAACACAAAATGGATGCAGTCTGCTGTTCCATGGGTCCACCATATTTCTCCCTGGTGCTTTCCACCAATGATACATTCAGCTAAACACATCTCAGCATTGGGGGCCAGCCTTATCCTTTATTGTAACTGCCATTATGTGGCAGTTTGCCTTGGAACTGAATGAATTAGCATATGGTGCGGCAATCAACATCATACTGTTTCCTGTTAGCGTTTTTATGAATACCAGGCAAAGGCTTTAGTAAAAAAAAAAAGAAACACAGACTGTTTTGGGGAAATGGGCTAGGTGATGACGTAAACTCCTTACCTGGGTATTTTTTTTTTTTTCAACAATATTTTTATTAAGAATATAGGAGAGGTACATTACATTACAACATACAATACATTTTGTGGAGCATATAATTACACCCAAAAGGGTGTCATCTCATACAAAACTAGGAAACAGGTTCTCCAAAAACTATGGCCCTTATTCATCAAGCGATAGCGCCAGGTAGTGTCTGACGAGCGCCAGGTAGCGGCAGCTAACGGCGACTACCGACTCAAGTACGCCCGGCGGCGGTCACAATGACGCATTTATCAAGCAAAATGAGGCTAGCGCCGGCGAGAGCGACGGCTAGCGCGGCATTCATCATGAAGCCGCCTGGACCGAACAGCGCCGCTGCAAATTCCCTCACAGCGCCAGGTATGAGCTGTCGCTCCCTGGCGATGTCCAATGCATTTCAATGGAGCAATCTATAATTAATCATAATTAATTGGTATTATTTTTTTTTATATTTTTTTTAATGTCAAAAAATCGGAGACCACTTCTGCAATGTTAGGATTTATTTTTAAGTAAAAAAAAAAAATTAAAAAAATATGTGCAGAATTGATCTAACAGGTCTGAGATTAATGTATTCATATTACAAAATGATTCTAAAAACATGTATAATGTTAAATTCAAAAAATATGGTTGTTTAGGGGTTAAAAACTAGTTAATACACATCGCCGCCAGCGCTCTGGGGTTTAAACAAGGAATGGACAGCGACAGCACATTCGGAGCGTGATTTGTTGATGAATATGAAGCTAGCCGTTCGCTCTGGCCATTCGTTGTCAGGCGCTCACATACAACGCTGGACCTGTGAAACAGCGACCCCCCAGCCCGTATTCAACATTACCGCACACCGACTGAGTCGCTGTCATCAAGCTAATGCCGGCCAAGCACAGCGAATACTGGCTGGCGCTGAAAAAATCACGCTACAGTCGCTCATCTGTCGCTACCTGGCGCTATTAATGAATCGGCCTCTAAGTATGAGGTGCATGTGGCAAAAGACCACGTACCTGAGGAGGGAGAACGGAAGGTTAGGAGTGGGGGGCTAGAATGATGAAGATAAGGGGGCAAAGAAAGGGAAAGGGGAAGGTTTGGGAGTGGGTGTCCAACCGCCACCAGGCGTGAGATGTGTACAACACATCACTGAGATGTGAGGAGGGAACGGTCTAAGTTTTTGGGTTGAAAGTGTGTGATCCAACCTTCCCAGGTGGTCAGGAAGGGGACGAGGTCACCTTGCAATGAAGCTGCCATCTTCGCGAAGAACATAACTACGGACCAAGCTCCCACTAGGGATCATCTTTTTCTTCCATGAGTGTGCTATAATGAGTTTAGCTGCCGTGAGGATTTGCCTGATGAGCTCAAACTGTGATTTCGTACATCCGGGAGGTTTCAAATTAAGTAGGGTAAGTTGAGGTGAAGGGGTCAGGTGTAACTTTGTTGCTTTCCTTATAAGGTAAAAGACCTTGGCCCAGAAATGACGAACAACCTTACATTTCCACCATATATGGATGTATGATCCCTGTAGGCGGCACTCTCTGAAACACTCCGGTGGGTAGGAGGATCTTATCCGGAACAAGATACCAACGGAGTAGGACTTTAGTGTTGACTTCCTGGGCGCCTGTATTCAGGAACCATGAAAATGAGTTTCGCCATGCTATTTTCCATTCACTGGGCGA
Organism: Gastrophryne carolinensis; assembly: GCA_027917425.1. Taxonomy (NCBI): domain Eukaryota; kingdom Metazoa; phylum Chordata; class Amphibia; order Anura; family Microhylidae; genus Gastrophryne; species Gastrophryne carolinensis. The sequence goes on along the minus strand of CM051234.1, from coordinate 48,801,892 downwards.
TATACTTACACCAAGGTCAACTTCCCACCCGTTCGTGTAGGGAGGAGTGACTCCCCGTCCTCGCACAGCTTCCTATAAACCGTGGCGATCATCCCCTTCCCAAGCAGGCGAACTCGAATGGTGAAGATGGACGTGGGGCAGACTTAGTAGCTACTAGACTTAGTAGCTATATAATGGGCTATTTGTAGGTAACGGAGATATTCCCTGTTCGGGATGCATCTAAGGGATTGGAGCTCGGGGAAGGTTAGAATTCCCCTGTGAGAGACGAGATCTTTAATACTTGTTAAGTTTTGTGATTTCCACCAACTAAATGCATCAGGTTCCAAATAGGCCTTGAGTAATACAGGGTTACCCAAGACCGATAAGAGGGGGGGACAGGGATGAGAGGTGGCTTTTAGAACTTTGTAAGCTGTTGGGGGCATCCATAATAGATTGGAGATAGCTGTCGGGGGGGGGCAGCTGGCCTGCTCGATGTCTACCCAAAATGGTCTAGCATCTCCAGTGTGAATGGTGGCCAATTGCGCAATCTGACATGCAGAGTAATAGCGAGCTAAATTTGGGACTCCAAGGCCTCCCTGTTGTTTGGATCTATACATTGTCATACGATTAACTCTTGGTTTTTGCTGACCCCAAATGAAGGAGTTTAGAGTGGATTGGAGGCTTTTTAGGCATGCGGGCGTAATCGGTATCGGCAAAACCCAAAAGACGTATAGAATTTTAGGAAGCCACGTTATTTTTACATCCGCTATTCTCCCAAGCCACGAGAGGTGCAGCTTGGTCCAAGAGGACAACAGGGAGCGGAGGTCCCTAAGTATAGCAGAGTAATTAGCGGCGTAAAGAGAATCATATTTTGCAGTCAAGTGAACACCTAGGTATTTGATGTACCGTTCTTGCCATGAAAAGTTAAAGGAGGCTTTAAGTGCAGACAGCGTACTCTCGGGGAGGGAGACGTTGAGGGCTTGGGACTTTGAGGTGTTAATCTGCAGGCCAGAGATCCTGAAGAAGTTAGATCTAGTTAGATACAAGCATCAAGATGTCATCGGCAAATAAAGAAATCTTGTGATCCCCTGGGTATTTTTTATATATATATTTTTTTATTTGTCACTTTCCCTTGTTTTATTGAATGCCACTTAACCAGCATTCATTAAAGTGGACCATCACCCTCTATAAGATTCCCGGGCCGATCACCTCCCTCCCCGCGGGACATCCGAGATCGGGATGTCCCGCGGGGTGAAACCCCCCCAAAAGCCCCAAACCCCCTTACCTTAGTTTCGGCGGCGGCCGGCCGCCGCCGCCTCCCTCGCGCCCCTCTAGGCGTGCGCGCCCCCGCGCCGGCCGTCTGTGAATGGCCGGCGCGGGGGCGCGCACGTTAAGAGGGACGCGCGGGAGGCGGCGGCGGAGGAGCCACGGACAAGCGGCTGTCAAATCGATTGTCCGTCGGCGCTGGGAGCGGGGAGAGGTGAGTTTTTAGGGTGATCGGGGGGGTTTCACACAGCGGGGCACCCCGATCGGGGGTGCCCCACCGAAGTGGACCAAGACCCAGGATAGTCAAAATCCTGGGTGTTGGTCCACTTTAAAGCCAGGAAAGTAACAGTGTGAAATCATATTTAATTTTTTTTAATGTTTCATACACTTATAAAAAAAGTGGGGTCCCCCCCAAAGGCTATCAGTCCCCCTGGACCCTTTACTAGTTTACCCCAAGTGAAAAAGAAATAAGACACTACACAAAAAAATAGTTTCATTGTTCTTAATTTAACTTATACTCACCCATCCCAGTCTTTCATCTTCTGTCCCCCGCCGGACGCTGTCTTGCACCGGTCCAGCGGGTCTTATTTGTCCCATGCCGTCTCTTCTTTCTTTTTCAGTGCCCACTCCAGCATGAAGATGTGGTGGCGTGGGCCATCAGAAGATGGGGAACATTGGCTCCCCCTTCTTTCATCCTCGCTACCCAGCAAGGGACTGAAGTGAGGGCAGGGTGAGCTGACTTTTATACTTGGAGACATGGCCTCCATGGAATCTCCCTGACATCATTGCTGAGGTCACAGAAGAGGAGGGGCCTAGAGGGGGTTTTCCTGTGCCACCCCCTCTAGACTGCTCCCCTTTTGTGACATCATAAGAGACATTTGATAGATTCTAGAGAGGCTACGCCTTTTAATATAAAAGCTGTTTCCCAATTACAACTTCAAATATATGGGGATCAAGACAACAAACAAAACAACCATGGACCTTTAACAAATGGATACTGGAAAAAAAAGTGAAAACCTAAAAAATAAATCCCATAAGTGCTACGCTAGGGGAATCTTAATACCGTAGTAATTTCAAAACAAAGTAAAACAGCACCTCTACTAGAAAAAATCAGTGATTTGAAAGTCAAGCATAAACAAACCCCAACAGAGACTATATATGAGGCATTGAAATTAAGCAGAATTAAATTGTGTAGGTTCTTAGAAGATCATAATACAAAAACACAGAAAATGATAGCCATTTAAAAAGAAATACCAGACAAATAAAGGAGGGAAAGCTCAAGCGTATTTTGCGTGTGCTAATAGAGCTTATAACTTCATTGAGAAAATTAAAAAAGATGGTGGCAATAACAAATATTTGCAAAAAGAGATAAAACGGAGTTCCTCAACACATATAGAAAAATCTATAATATCAAAGGAGCAACGAAACTAAAGAGAAAAAACTGTCAGGAATATCTAAAGAATATAGATCTTCCAAAAATAGATCAAGAGTTATCAAAGGTCCTAGACCTTCCTTTTACAAAACAAGAGATTTCCATTGCAACAGATAAACAAAAAAAAGGGAAATCAGCAGGAGAAGATGGGTTTCCAGCTGAATATTACAAACATTTCAATGAGGCTCTAATAAATCATATGCCAAAAGTTAAAACATTAAAACTACCCCACAAATCATCTCACCCGAGCAGACAGGAATTATGGCAGGGAGAGCAGTACAGTAAAACACTGCCATAGCATCAGCAGAAATTAATAAACTAAATCAAGAAGGCATCAAAGCAGTCACTGTAACACTCAACGCCAAAAAGGCTTTTGATCGGGTGTCTTGGCCCTTTATAGAAGCAATATTGGCCAAAATAGCAATAGGGGAAGCTTTAAACACCAAAATCATGTCATTATAAAGAACGCAAAATATGCCCAAATTAATATTAATGTATCCTTGACAGAGCCTATATTATTAATGAATGGAACCCGACAAGGCTGTCCTCTATCCTCTATTCTCAATCTTCATCTGGAAACCCTAATAAGGAAAATAAAGATGGATCAAGAAATTCAAGATAGAACTAGGAGGAAATAAAGTTACAATTCTAGCCTACGCAGATGAAATCATGATTATGAAGACCCCAAAAACCTCCTTGCCCAAGGGACTTTCATTAATGAAAGAATTTAGATGCAATTCTTATTTTAAGATAAACTATAAGAAATCTATAATTCTCCCGATAAACCTGAGCATCTATGTAAAAAAAAGTAGTAGATAGCATGATAGATCTCCAATGGGAAGATAACGCCTGGAAATATCTAGGTATCGTCATCTCAAAAAACCTTAGCCAGCTGTTCGAATTTAACTATAAACCATTAGTTAAAAATCTAAAAGAAAACATAAGGAATTGGGAGAATTGGAATTGGCCGAATGCCGATTGATAGGATCGCTATAATTTAGATGTTTTTCATACCAAAATTAAACTTTTTAATACACACTATACCAATCTCTCTTTTTTCCAAGATATCCAAAGAACCACCTCGAACTACCTATGGAGAAACGGAAGGCATAGAACGAGCTATTACCTAATAAGCAGACAAAAAAACAGGGGGGGGGGGGGGTTGGGTGTACCGGACTTCAAATCATATTATTGGGCAGCACAACTTCAGAGAATAGATAAATGGACAAATGTGGGTAAAAAGGAGGACTGGACTACAATGGAATTGAACACAATTAATATAAAGAACATAAAGACACTTGATTTTAAAGCTATAGGGGATATTAGGGAAGAACAGACATCCATTTCTTATATCAAGCTATAATATGCTAAAATATTTAATGACCCATAAAATAATGTCCTCCTAACCTGATCAACTCATTTCCGTGGAATACCAACTGGAATACTAGTTGGTATTCTACGGAACTGGGAGGCACAATTTAAATTCCACCAAATAAAAAGATGTTTCCACACTGACCCTTCCAAACAGTAATATTTCCCCCGTCCCCCTCCAAGAACTTTTTGGATAGAGATTCCTCTCAACTCCATAAATATTATAATACTATACTTAACGCAATGACTAGGTGGAATATTTCTTACCAAAAAAATGGGAGAATGATTTAGAAAAATAATTATTGAAGGAAACTGAGAAAAAAATATATTGGGTTACTGATTGTATCTATTCCCTGCATGTTAAAATATTTTAATTTATTGTTAGATTTCGTTTGACAGCGGACCGTAATGTGTGGGGAAGGGCAAGGGACACTGATACACTTTTAGTGGAAATGTAAATATATCTCGTCACAACTATGGCAAGAAATTACATCAAGAAATATTCAAAGTTGGACCTCCAATTAAGAGCAGACTGTATACTGTTACGACGATACGCACACCAACTGGCTGATTCATTAGTAGCGCCAGGTACCGACAGAGGAGAGTCTGTAGCGAGGCATTGAGAGCGACCGCTAATAGTCGCTGTGATCGGCTATAAGTCGCTGTTTCAGAGCATCTCAGTCGCTGGCTGGCATTGATGAATATGTTGTGTGAGTCACTCTAACAACAGTACAGCGCTGTATGGGAGCGAACGGTAGCGCCAGCTCAGTGCGATCGACTCCATATTCACCATATTCAGCAAAAAAACAGCCTCACACAGCACCGGTGCTCAAAATCGGGTCGTTGTAGCCCGGAGCGCCAGAGGCTATGTGATTTCAGTCTGTTTTTGAACATGTATCCACTAGTAACAAAGCGACAACTATGGAATTACATTGTTATTACATTGTAACATGAACACATTAATACCAGACATGTAAGGATAATTCTGCATAAAAATATTGTAAATCAAAAAAGTTTTCTAAAATGACTTTTTCTAGCCCATGAGAGGTGACACAATTATTTGATCATTTAAAAAAAAATAAAATAAAATAAAACCCTGTTTAAAGAGAATAAAAGGGTCGTCCATTGAAATGTATGAGAGAGCGACAGGTAGCGACAGGTAATACCAGACTGGAAGCCAGAGCGCTGGCGTTGTACGGTGAGCCGTCTGTGATGATGGGTCTTTGTTCTTGGCACCTTGCAAAAGTGGTTTACTCCACGGAGCGCGTGGGTAAAGGGGCACCAGGAATCAATTGGGAGACCCAGTCAGTCTTAATATGGTGATAGATTTCCAGTATTTTTTTATATATTTAGGGTAGTTGTTTGAGTAAGCATATACAATTTTTTGCTGCTATCTTTGCTGTCTTGCACTTGGCACTTACGGACTTTATGGAATGTGTTAGTTATGTAGATTTTGTCTTTGTTATAAATGTTACATTATATTAGTAGTTTTGCACATCACTTAGCACTTTAATACTGTATAATGACACTTTTTCCTCGCGGGGCATCCGAAATCAGGATGCCCCGCTGTGTGAAACCCCCCAGGAAGCCCACAATCCTACCTTTTCCACGTTCCAGCGGGCATGCGCGTCCGCCGCCGCCTCCCGCGCATTCCTCTAGCAGGGCTCGCTCCAGCGCCGGCTGTTTGTGAATGGCAGGCGCGGGTGCGCTCCCTGTAAGAGACGCGCTCTGCTTGTCTGTCGCTGCCTCTCGCTTGTCCGTCGGCGGGGATTGGCTGCAGCGGTCACGTGGGAGCGGGGTGAGGTGAGTTTTCGGGGCTTTCTGGGGGGTTTCACACAGCGGGGCACCCCACAATGTGGAACAAAACCCAGGATAGTCAAAATCCTGGGTGTTGATCCACTTTAAGGAATATTCTTGTGGATCACTGGTTTCACTAGGGGGTATTCTAATAATCTAATTATACACTAACAGGCAGATCACTTTACATCAACAACACTACTTACAGTATACACACATAGGAGGTGCATCATTCTATTGCAATCAGACTACCTAAACTAAAGGAATATATAAATTATATGAATATCTTTTAAATACATGCAGTGCTCAAATGACTTTATTTCTCACTAAGTTTCGTATTTTTCGGTGCGTCGGTGTCAGTGCGTCCTATTGGTTGAATGTTTAAAAAAGTAAACTCACATATACATCACTCCCGCATGGCACAGCCACGGGAGACCAGCCGTCCAAGATCCTCGCTGTCCCTGCTGCTGCGTCTCCGGCACCAACCACACATAGCTCAACCACAAACACCTGGCTCTGTGCAGTGGGTGGGCATGGCTGACACTCGGGGCAGGTCGTGCCCACCCGCTACGTGGATCTAGGTGTGTTTGCTTGCGCCGCCGGAGAAGCAGTGCTACCAGTGGCGCCAGAGGGGACAGCGAGGATCATGGGAGACAGAGACAGCGGGCAGGGGTCAGTTACCCTGTCCCCCCACCTCCCGCTCCTCCATCTTCTGGCCTCCCATGGCTGTGGCAGGAGTGATATATATGTGAATTTACTTTTTTTTGTTTTTTTTTTTGCCTATGGAAATGGGACGAGGGATGCCACACTGCCTATAGGAATAAGAGGGGGGGAATGCCACACTGCCTATAGGAATAAGAGGGGGGGAATGCCACACTGCCTATGAGAATAGGAGGGGGAATGGCACACTGCCTATGAGAAATAGAAGGGGGGGAATGCCTCACTGCATATGGGGAATGGGGGGGGGGGATGTCACACTGCTTATGAGTTATGAGAAAAGGGAGGGGGGATACCACACTGCCTATGGGAATGGTATGGGGAGAATGCCACACTGCTCGGCTGCATAGCTCGAGGCATCACCTGTAGGAAGAGGGAGGCTGTGATGCCGCTGTATAGAGCCCTGGTGAGGCCACAGCTAGAATACTGTGTGCAGTTCTGGAGACCTTACCTGCAAAAAGACATTATTCAAATAGAACGTGTCCAAAGGCCGGCAACAAAAATGGTGGAAGGACTTAAACCTAATTAGGAGAGACTTAAAGAACTAAATTTGTACGTCTGGAGGAAAGAAGGGAGAGGGGGGACATGATGGAGACCTTTAAATATGTGAAAGGATTGAATAAGGTTCAGGAGGGAAGTGTTTTTAAAAAGAAGCTTAATGATAGAACAAGGGGGCACAACCTGAAGCTAGTCGGGGGGAAGATCAGGAGCAATGTTAGAAAATATTATTTTACAGAAAGAGTAGTAGATGCTTGGAACAAACTTCCAGCAGAGGTAGTTGAAAAATCAACAGTCACTGAATTTAAACATGTCTGGGATAAGCACACATCTATCCTAAGATAAAGAGAACATACAGTATACACATAAGGGCAGACTAGATGGAGCGTATGGTCTTCTTATGCCCTCAACCTTCTATATTTCTATGTTTCTATGGGAATGACGGTGCACTGAAGCTGGCGCTATAGCCACAAAAATGATGCTAAAAGGCGTACATTATAATATGGCCCTTAGATTGATATGACCCAGCACATAAAAAATTGTGAATGAACACCCCCACCTAGCAGATATCAGGCTTGCAGGTACTCACCTCTTCCCCATTTCAGCAAACATGTGACCACCAGTGACCAATCAGGTTCCAGTGTTGGCCAGCACATAGTGATGATGAGCATTCACACTAAGGGGGTTATTTAAGAATGGATAGCGTCAGGTAGCGCCTGGTTAATGAGAGGTAGCGACAGATAGCGACTGGTCAACGCCGGACACGGCACGCAATTACACATTTATCAAGCAGAATCTGTTTAGCGACTGGGATAGCGGCATGTAGCGTCTGATTCATAATTTTCAAAGCCTCTGCGAACAGCGCCAGCGTTCAGCCTTGCACAGCGCCAAGTATGACCTCTCGCTACCTGTCGCTCTCCAATACATTTCAATAGACGAACCTTTTCTTCTCTTTAAAGTGGACCATCACCCTCCCGTGATCGGCCCGGGAATCTATAAGATTCCCGGGCCGATCACCTCCCTCCCGATATCGGATGTCCCGCGGGGTGAAACGCCCCAAATCCCGTCTGTGAATGGCCGGGGCGAGCGCGTGCGCGTCAAGCGTGACGCGCGGGAGGCGGCGGCGGAGGAGCCGCTTGTCCGTTGCTGTCAGATCGCTTGTCCGTCCGCGCTGGTTGGACGGCGCGGCCACGTGGGAGCGGGGAGAGGTGAGTTTTCCGGGTGATCGGGGAGGTTTCACACAGCGGGGCACCCCGATCGGGGGTGCCCCACCGAAGTGGACCAAGACCCAGGATAGTCAAAATCCTGGGTGTTGGTCCACTTTAAACAGCTTTTTTTTTTCTCCAAAAATCCCAAATAAATCTGTGACCTCTTCTGGCACTGAAAAAGCTGTTTTTTTACATTTTTTTAATTTTTCAAATATTTCTTCAGAAATGACATTACAGGTCTGTCGTTAAAGTGTTCATGTTACAATGTTGTTACAATGTAATTCCATATGTTTTCGCTTTGTTACTAGTTGATAGATGCTGGAAAACAGACTTTAAACACACCGCCTCCTGCGCTCTGGGCTTCAAACAAGCATTTTTCAGCGCCAGAGATTTGGGAGGCTGTTTTTTTGCTGAATATGGTGTGAGTCGGTCGCTATGAGCAGTCGCTATCATGCGCTCCCATACAGCGCTGTACTGGTCAAATAGCGACTCCTCACAATGTAATCGACATTACTGAACAGCGACTAAATCGCTATAAATTAGCGACCCACGGCTGAGCACAGCGACTACTAGCGGGCGCTCTGAAAATGCCTGCTACAGACGCTCATCTGTCGCTACCTGCCGCTAATGATGAATCAGCCTGCCCGTGGACATTGCTGGAACATTGAAGTGATGAGTGGTATAAGGGGAAGAATAGAACAAGTAAAGTATTTTTACCAACACCCAGGGGTGATCGGCCTGGGAATCTATAAGATTCCAAGATCCAAGATCGGGATGTCCCGCGGGGTGAAACCCCCCCAAAACCCCCAAAAAACCTTACCTCATCGGCGGCGCGCCCTGTAAGAGTGACGTGCGGGAGGCGGCGGCGGACGCGCTGTCTTGGACGTCGCTGTCACCCGCTTGGACGGCGGCGGGGATTGGACGGCGCGGTCACGTGGGAGCGTGGTGAGGTGAGTTTTTGGGGCTTTCTGGGGAGTTTAACACAGCGGGGCACCCCCAATCGGGATGCCCCCCCCCCCAAAGTGGACCAAAGCCCAGGATAGTCAAAATCCTGGGTGTTGGTCCACTTTAATGTTGTTCAGGATTCAAGGTGTACTGAGCCTGAGTCGGACTGAACAGGCGTGTTTACTACGCTATTCATGTGGACACAAAAGCCAAAGAGTTGGCTATTCTAGTGGCATCAGCAGGATGATTAGGATAGCTTGCGTAGGCTTGTGGTTTCTATGTAGTAAATATATATGTTAGCAATGTAAACTCTGCACAGCAAAACCCGCAGGATACAATTTCACAGCCAGCTGCTATTGCTCAAGATTAAAGCCAAGAATAGATCCCATAGAAAGGAACATGTTTGTGAGCATATGGCACGCTCATGCCAGCGAGATAGACAAGTTCATCCCCTATCTAATTAGGGAAAGGAGTGGGCAAAAAATGAGAGATCATATTATTTGTAAGATGAGTTCCAGACATACATAACAAAAAATAAACTGAAACATTAAAATTATATCTGCATCATTAAAGTTACTGTTAGACTATCTACCTGCGATACCTCTCCTAATATATCAGCTTTCTCTAAGCCCTTGGCACAGCAGGACTCGGATGGGAGGTAAAGCACAAGGATCAGAAAGGCTCTAGTACATTATCTACATTATACAACATAAACCTGTTTTAAATCATTGGCAGTAGAAACACAGACATTCCAGTAATAGGATGGGAAGACTGCACTGCCATACTAATATTTGTTCCTTTGTTTCACACCCAGACAGTAAGCCAGGGAACAACAGAAGACACGTGCAGCTACCAACAACCACTGTAGGGTTTATTCATCAAGGGATAGCGCCAGGCAGGTAGGGCTGCTCATAGGGCACATCGGGCAAAATCCCGGTAGGCCGATGGCAAGGAAGGCTGTAACCCCGTGAATGACATGATGTGGGAGGGTGGGTGGCGGCCGGTCTGCCAGTTGCTGCTGTTTCCCGGCCGCCACACACACACTTACCGGCACACACACACTTACCGGCCATAGTGGGCGTCTATGGGCGGCGTCCATTGTTTTCATTGGATGCTGGCCATCTGGGGCACGCCCACCGGCCAGCGCGCAACAGCCGGCATGAAGAAAATTGTGGTGATGCAACCAGAAATGAGGGGAGGAATGGCGACAGAGGACGCAGAAGTAGAAGGAAAAAGCGCCAATACCTGGCAGGCCGCATGCAGGGACGTGACTGGAGGCGATTGCACATCTTGTCATTGGGGGCGGCATTTGGATGGCGCCGCCCCAGCTGTATAGTGGGAACACCCCCCTGCGGATAATGACAGCGTCCGGGGGTGTTCTCTTCTCTACGTTCCTGGCGTGAAGATGGTGGGAAGGCAGCCTGAGGTGAGCGGGGTAGCAGGAGATCGGCGGTATTGGGCTTATCCGGGCCCAGGCTGGGAGGATATGCAGGATAGCCAGTGTGCCGGCCTGAGGTAAGCGTCTGTCTCTCACTTTGTGTGTGTCTCTTTCTGTCTGTGTCTGTGTGTCTCTCTTTCTGTGTGTGAGTGTCTTTACTGAGGGATGCCCCCAGTGGCTGTACGGGGAGGCCAATTCATTAATAGCGGCAGGTAGCGACAGTTGAGCGACTGTAGCGGCATTTTCAGAGCGCCCGCTAGTAGTCGCTGTGCTTGGCCGTTGTTCGGTAGTTGATAGCGACTCAGTCGGTTTGCCGTAATGTTGAATAATGGGTGAGTAGTCGCTATTTGACAGGTTCCGCGCTGTATGGGAGCGCATGATAGCGACTGGCCCTAGCGACCGGCTCCCACCATATTCATTGAAAAATCACGCTCAAAAAATTCTCGCGCTGTAAAATGCATGTTTAAACCCCAGAGCGCTGGCGGCGATGGGTTAAAAGTAGTTTTTTAACCCCCAAACAATCATATTTTTGGAAACCAAAAAAAACAAGTTTTTTAAATAATTTAGTAATATGCATACATTAATATCAGACCTGTAATATCAATTCTGTACAATTTTTATTTTTAATTTTTTTTACCTTAAAAAAATTATCTAAAATGGCAGAAGTGGTCACAGAATTTTTCACATTTAAAAAAAAAAAAAAAAAAACATTAATAACAATGAATTATTAATATTTAAAGATTGTTCCATTGAAATGCATTGGAGAGCGCCAGGTAGCGAGGTCGGACGCTGGTGCTGTGGCTGAGACTGGAATAATGATGAATGAGTGGCTATATGGCGCTATCTCAGTCGCTAAGCAGGATCGGCTTGATAAATGTGTGATTGTGGTGGGGAGCCGGCGTTCTCGTGGCGGTGCCCGTCATTACCGGCCGCTCACCAGTCGCTACCTCTTCATAAATAAGGGCCTTTATATGCCTACACAGTGCTAGAATTCAGTGGAGGGGTTTTAGGTAAAAGCCAATTGGACTCCCTGTTGCATTAAGAAAGCTAGAATCCAGCAGATCTGGCCACTGACCTGCAAATGCAACAGCAAAAAGGAAAGTGGGATGTGCTTATCCAGTCAATAGGGTTGATTCAGAGCCCCTTTCCCCTTTTTTGGGAGGTTTTGCCACCAAACGAAAAATCACTCAGAAATGAAAACTCTTCACACAAAAATTCTTGCGGAAAAAAAGGCTCTGCTGAATCAGACGAGGGGGAAAAATGGACGAGAACGGAAATTGTCACGCAAAAAAATGTTGAGAAATGGGCTCTGAATCATCCCTAATATACGGCGGTCCAGGAGGTGCTAGAGGCGTGTGACCACACTCCATAGACAAAAAAGAAAGATTGAATGGCCTTGATGTGGCTGCCTCGGTTTTACATTCATTGCAATCTATGTTAACTAACAGTCCATGCTTTTAACACGTTAGCTGGCTTTTTCAATAGTATGAGTGGGCAGATGGTTACATTTCCTTTTTGTCTATGAAGTGTGGTCACACCCCTCTAGCACCTCCTTGACTGCCATTTTGTCATTCCTTCTATTCCTTATGCCTTCTATTATTTTTGTCTTTCTATTGTTTGGCAATATTCACCGTACAAGTAATTTTATCACCATGTATGGAGTGTCATGCCACACAACAAGGGGCGCACTGGAGCTCCCCTAAAATGTCCAGTTTAGTTGGGTGGGTCCATTGGAGCACTAATAGCGTAACGTTTAGTAAATTGCTTCCTTTATTATGATCAGTGGCATAAGCAGTTTGAAAGGACTTAGGCCCTTATTTAACAAGGGATAGCGACAGGTAGCGACAGGTAGCGCCTGGTGAGCGACGAGAACGCCGGCTCCCCACCACAATCACACATTTATCAAGCCAATCCTGCTTAGCGACTGAGATAGCGCCATATAGCCACTCATTCATCATTATTCCAGCCTCAGCCCACAGCGCCAGCGTCCGACCTTGAACAGCGACAGCTATGACCTCTCGCTACCTTGCGTTCTCCAATGCATTTCAATGGAACAATCTTTAAATATTCATAATTAATTCATATTAATGTTTTTTTTTTATTTTAAATGTGAAAAATTCTGTGACCACTTCTGCCATGTTATATATTTTTTTTAAGGTAAAAAAAACAAAAAAAAAACATTGTGCAGAATTGATATTACAGGTCTGATATTAATGTATTAATATTACAAAATGTTATTAAAAACTTTTTTTTTTTGGTTTCCAAAAATATGGTGGTTTGGGGGTTAAAAAACTACTTTTAACACATCGCCGCCAGCGCTCTGGGGTTTAAACAAGCATTTCACAGCGCAAGAATTTTTTGAGCTTGATTTGTTAATGAATATGCTGGGAGCCGTTCGCTATGGCCATTCGCTGTCATGCGCTCCCATACAGCGCGGAACCTGTCAAATAGCGACTCCTCACCCAATATTCAACATTACGGCAAACCGACTGAGTCGCTGTCAACAACCGAACAACGGCCAAGCACAGCGACTACTAGCGGGCGCTGTGAAAATACCGCTACAGTCGCTCAACTGTCGCTACCTGCCGCTATTAATGAACCGTCTCTTAATGTGGATATTGTGGAATGACCTAAAGATTAATCACTTTAATTACTTGGGGGCAGCCATCTTGCCACACACCTGATACACATACACACATATACATAGAAAAATTAGGGGGTTTTGTGCCAGCAGCAATTCACACCAAATTGGGAGAGATATATTCCTCAGAAACAAGGTGAAGCTTGCCTGTCATTTTTCATACACACTGAATAAATAGCTAACTGTGTGAGGGAAGCTGTCACAATGTATCTCTATGGCAGCAGCTGCCACAAAAGTTCTCAGGTGATGCAAAAAAAAAAAAAAGTCGTTACAATTGAAGGCTTACTACTTCTGGCCTAGAAATAAATGAGACGATTGCACAGAGCTATGAGGCAATGTTGACTAAGAGTTTGTTTTTTTAGAATCAGCTTCTTCATGTGTATAGCAAGATGGCCGCTGCCATACATGTTTAAGAGTGCAGAATCTGCCTGCTATTCCAAACATCTATATGGTGTTAATCTCTCTTAAAGTGGACCAACACCCAGGGGGGATCGGCATCCGAAATCAGGATGTCCCGCGGGGTGAAACCCCCCAGGAAGCCCACAATCCTACCTTTTCCACGTTCCAGCGGCGCATGTGCGTCCGCAGCCGCCATCTCCCGTGCGTCCCTCTAGCAGGGCACGCTCCAGAGCCAGCAGTTTGTGAATGGCCGGCGCGGGTGCGCTCCCTGTAAGAGGGACGCGCGGGAGGCGGCGGCGGACGCGCTCTGCTTGTCCGGCGCTGCCTCTCGCTTGTCCGGCGGCGAGGATTGGCTGCAGCAGTCACGTGGGAGCGGGGAGAGGTGAGTTTTCAGGGCTTTCTGGGGGGTTTCACACAGCGGGGCACCATCGATCGGGGTGCCCCACCGAAGTGGACCAAAACCCAAGATAGTCAAAATCCTGGGTGTTGGTCCACTTTAATAAGCTTATGTCACTGAGCTAGAGAGATGCTTTAGGGGAGCAATTTACTAAGCTTTGGTTTTTTGGCTGGAGGTTCGCTTTAAGAATAAAATGTTCAAGGGTTAGTAGGTAGCAGGGGCAAGCAGATTTATACAACAACCTCCAATATGAATATGCACAACCTACATAGTGCCCAGTGGTGCTGGCCTTAGGGACAAAACGACACATAAATCCTAAATAACAATGGGATTCCAGGGCTAACCCACTGCAACCATCCACATAACTGGCCGCACAACACAAATTAATATAATTTATTGAAAAATGTACATACTAAACAAATCTACATATACACTACACAATAGACATACATAACACTTTTAAAAAACATATATAAAACCCAAGTGGGGAGGAACTTCAGGGCTAACGCAATTTGATACCATTGATAATATTTACACTAAAAGATAATAATTAATAATTATATATGTAGGTAGACGCTCAGAGGATAAAGTGCTAGTGCATGTGCGATTATCATTTAATACTCAACCAAAGGAATAGACACTGTAATTGTGTCTATTAAGAAATATACAAACGGGGAGGCCAATTTATTAATAGCGCCAGGTAGCGACAGATGAGCGGCAGTAGCGTTATTTTCACAGCGCCCGCAAGTATTCGCTGTGCTTGGCCGTCGTTCGGTTGTTGACAGCGACTCAGTCGGTGTGCGGTAATGTTAAATACGGGGTTAGGAGTCGCTGTTTGACAGGTTCCGCGCTGTATGGGAGCGCATGACAGCGAATGGCCATAGCGAACGGCTCCCAGCATATTCATTAACAAATCACGCTCCAAAAATTATCGCGCTGTGAATTCCTTGTATAAACCCCAGAGCGCTGGCGGCGATGGGTTAAAAGTAATTTTTTAACCCCCAAACCACCATATTTTTGAAAAAAAAAATAAACAAGTTTTTATAAACATTTTGTAATATGAATACATTAATATCAGACCTGTAATATCAATTCTGCACAATTTTTTTTTTTTTTTTTTTTTTACCTTAAAAAAAATATCTAACATTGCAGAAGTGGTCACAGAATTTTTGACATTTAAAAAAAAAAAAAAAACATTAATATCAATTAATTATGAATATTTAAAGATTGTTCCATTGAAATGCATTGGAACGCGCCAGGGAGCGAGAGGTCATACCTGTCGCTGTGATGGGATTAGCAGCGGCGCTGTTCGTTGCAGTCGGCTACATGATGAATCCCGCGCTAGCTGACGCTCTTGCCGGCGCTAGCCTCATTTAGCGTGATAAATGCGTGATTGTGTTCGCAGCCTGGCGTTCTGGAGTCGGTAGCCGCCGATAGCTGGCGATACCTGGCGCTAGTGAGACACTACCTGGCGCTATCCCTTGATAAATAAGGCCCTAAATTTCATAGAACAGTAAAGTGTGCAAAATAGCCTTGTGGAAGTCTAATAATATAAAGTGACGTGTGCTAATAGTGCATTGAAAAGAAATGAACCTATATTGTGCTCTTATAGGCAGTGATTATCCAGAAAGCGTCTCCCATATACATCAACAGCAATAAAGCTTCAATTTGATATAGAGTCACACTTGCCCAATGTCCTCCCCACTTACCTCACCGACGCGTTGCGTGGTCCTCCCACCACTTCGCCAGACTTGCACAATGCTGTTTGGCACACTTTACTGTTCTATGAAATTTAGTTTATATATTTCTTAATAGACACAATGACAGCGTCTATTCCTTTGGTTGAGTATTAAATGATAATTGCACATGCACTAGCACTTTATCCTCTGAGCGTCTGCCTACATATATTATTATAAATTATTATCTTTTGGTGTAAATATTATCAATGGTATCAAATTGCGTTAGCCTTGGCGTTCCTCCCCACTTGGGATTTATATATGTTTTTTTAACAGTGTTATGTATGTCTATTGTGTAGTGTATATGTAGATTTGTTTAGTATGTACATTTTTCAATAAATTATATTCATTTAATCTAATTTGTGTTGTGCGGCCACTTATGTGGATGGTTGCAGTGGGTTAGCCCTGGAATCCCATTGTTATTTAGGATAGCAGCTGCAAGCAAGTAATTATCAAATGAAGAGAGGGTTTGATGCCTTTGCTGGGGTAGGTAGCAGTGTTAGGGTTGGGGGGGTGATAAAGTATAGACTCACTATACAGCTGGAGCACATCTCAGGTAACATGGCCATAAGACTCGTGTAAGCTGTTGTTAGTTGGCAAGTGGCCGATTATAACATGTGTGAAAAAAATGCAATGCCTCATTTGTTGCTGTTCTGGGTCTGATTATGTGAGGAATGTTTTTAGGGCCTTAGTGCGATCATGGTATTAATCTTATGGTAAAAGACGCTGCTTTCTAAATGTACAATGTACAGTGAATGATACCTCTTCCATATACAGTATTCAGGGCTGGATCAAACTGGACCTTCACCCTGAATAAGAGTCTATCTTATATGTGTCCCACACCCTGTACATACAGATTGCTCACATTAATCCGGACCTTCACCCTGAATAAGAGCCTATCTTATATGTCTCCCACACCCTGTATATACAGATTGCTCACATTAAAAATCATCCTACCTGCATCTACTGCATGTTATGAGCCTTTAAACATCCAAGCGGCACATGGCATCTCAGGCTACCTGTAAACAGGAAGTGTCTTCTGACTGTGCCGCTCTGCATTCTGGGATTACTGACCTTTTGCTGACCCCAGCTCTGCTCTGTCTGTGCAAAGCACAGCTATAACCCGCCCGCCTGTGCTCTTCACTCTTCTCCTTAGTATGTGATGCTTCTGAGGCAAGATGGTGTCACCCATATTCTAGAGTCCTGAACAGAGTTGCAGCCCAATG
Source organism: Gastrophryne carolinensis (assembly GCA_027917425.1). Lineage (NCBI taxonomy): Eukaryota > Metazoa > Chordata > Amphibia > Anura > Microhylidae > Gastrophryne > Gastrophryne carolinensis. The sequence continues at coordinate 48,784,842 of CM051234.1, read as the reverse complement.
GGGAGAAGAATAACAAGGAAGCAATTCATTTTAGATGCTGGGGAATAGTTCTTTAAGGGTTTGGGCTTTTCATTAAATTATGCTGAAGGTCCGGTTTAAGTGTGGTGGAAGCCCCTGGGCACAAAATCTGGTGGAGACCCCAGATACAGTATTTTTTTTCCTTTGAAATAATAGTCCAGCCAAGTAGCTGATTGGTGGTTGTCTGGCACCCACCTACTTGCCTTGCCCTGGAGAAGTGACGCGGGACGTCATGCAACGCGTCGGTTGGGAGAGGAGGGGGTGTGCTTGGCTGGTCACTGGAATGTTTCAAGGTACTGTGTAATGTTATATACGTGTCTGCTCTTTTCTCCCTATGGCTGTCCTTAGGATAGATGTGGATAGGTTGTTGTGATATATGGCACTTAGCACTTTATGTAGATATAATATATTAGTTTTTTACACGTTTATTGTATATTAATAATTAATTTTTTCATGAATTAGTCACTTGTGGATAGGCAGCATTGGCATCTAGAACAGTAGCAGACCAATAGATACCACTGATTTATTAAAATAGCCATGAAGGTTTTTCCATCTGGACACTCTGGTTAGTGTTGTCCTGCCCCCCTCCGTACATTCTGATCCCCCCCCCCCTCGTCGGGGAATTGTATTTTAACTAATGTTTTTTAACAAAATGTATGTACATAGTAAAATTATCTGAATAAAGTAATATGAATTTGTAATTACAACCGGAGTGGTGCCATTCACTACAGGGAGTGGATTTGGGGAGTTTGGGACTCTCTGTTTTGGTGATGTTACTTACTGGAGAATCAGATCGAGTCCCTTGTGCCCCCCTTGTGCGGGTGTGTGCTGCTCGGGAACTCCTGCTTTGCCATTCTGGGTGGGGGGTAGTGTAGTCACCCGGCTGGTCCAGCAGAAAACAGTTCCCTGCATTGAGCTGCCAGTGGCTGTGCTTGGTGGCTTATGTGCAGTGACACTCCTGTCTTGCCTGTGGCTGGATAACTTCATAGGGACAAACGATGGATACAGGGGTATTCATCACCAAGAGTTTGGTTGAGAGACAGCTGTCAGGTGAGGGGTATCCCTTGGGAGCATACATCTTCAGTTCTCCCAGTGCTCCTGTTCCTGGGCACAGAGCAGCATCCCACCGGCTCCATGAGGGCTCTGGTTGCCCATTCGCTTGCATGGGTGATCAGGAGCTTGCATGGAGGTTGGGGTTGCTGCATTGCGTGTCACACACAAACACACACTCATGCTTACTGGCACTTCCTGGTTGCGCGGGAACCAGCTTAAGTGTGTGTGGCAGGGGGGGTAACAGAAGCGCCAGGCAGGCATAAATCGGTTATCCTGCCCGTCTGCTGCCTTATTATTGTCCAGGGTTGGGGGGAGAGAGTGGAATGAGGAATGCCCCACTGGCTGTAATGAGGGATGCCCCCACTGGCTGTAAGCTGTAATGAGGGATACCCCTACTGGCTACAAGCTGTACTGAGGGATGCCCCCACTAGCTGTACTGAGGGATGCCCCCACTGGCTGTACTGAGGGATGCCCCTACTGGCTGTAAGCTGTAATGAGGGATGCCTCTACTGGCTGTAAGTTGTAATGAGGGATGCCCCTCACTAACTGTAATGTGGGGATGCCTCTCACTGGCTTCAAAAAGGGATGCTGCTTACTGGCTGTAATGAGGGATGCCGCTTACTGGCTGTAATGAGGAATGCCGCTTACTGGCTGTAATGAGGGATGCCGCTTACTGGCTGTAATGAGGGATGCTGCTTACTGGCTGTAATGAGGGATATTGCTTACTGGCTGTAATGAGGGATGCCGCTTACTGGCTGTAATGAGGGATGCCGCTTACTGGCTGTAATGAGGGATGCCGCTTACTGGCTGTAATGAGGGATGCCGCTTACTGGCTGTAATGAGGGATGCCGCTTACTGGCTGTAATGAGGGATGCCGCTTACTGGCTGTAATGAGGGATGCCGCTTACTGGCTGTAATGAGGGATGCCGCTTACTGGCTGTAATGAGGGATGCCGCTTACTGGCTGTAATGAGGGATGCCGCTTACTGGCTGTAATGAGGGATGCCGCTTACTGGCTGTAATGAGGGTTGCCGCTTACTGGCTGTAAGGAGGGATGCCGCTTACTGGCTATAATGAGGGATGCCACTTACTGGCTGTAATGAGGGATGCCACTTACTGGCTGTAATGAGGGATGCCACTTACTGGCTATAATGAGGGATGCCACTTACTGGCTGTAATGAGGGATGCCCTTCACTGCCTGTAATGGGAGATGTTGCAACATGCCTCTGTGGGACGCCCCTTACACGCTGTAATGAGGGATGCCACTCACGGCCTGTAATGGGAGATGTTGCAACATGCCTCTGTGGGACGCCCCTTACACGCTGTAATGATGGATGCTACTTACTGGTTGTAATGAGGGATGCCACTCACGGCCTGTAATGGGGGGGATTTTAGCGCACCATTTGGTTCAGAATATTTTCTTCCATTTTTTTTCCTCTAATCCCTGGGTGCATGTTGTGGAACGAAAAATAAGGTGTGTATATATAATGTGACATCAAGATACTATACTAGGCCAGGAACACTACAGCAGGGCCGGTGTGCCCAAGTCCCGGGCTGTTTTTTAGCCCCTGTTCCCCATGATTGTGTCGCCTACTGAATCAGACTAGGGGACACTTTTAAACACTTAGAAGCCTTTGCAGCTGTTTTGGGTTAATCATCAACATTAACAGAAAAAGTTCACTCTGTTTGTATTGAATATAATAGAAGAGTTTCATTTTTATAACTTAATTAATAAAAATATACAAATTGATTGATGCTATTCTAATTTGTTTGGCAATCCACCTGTATCAGTCACACAATGGGGGAGTGTTACCTAACATTACAGCTATACGCATTACAGCTATACACATTACAGCTATACACATTACAGCTACACATTACAGCTATACACATTACAGCTATACATTACAGCTATGCTATACGCATTACAGCTATACACATTACAGCTATACACATTACAGCTATGCACATTACAGCTATACATTACAGCTATGCTATACGCATTACAGCTATACGCATTACAGCTATACACATTACAGCTATACACATTACATCTATACACATTACAGCTATACACATTACATCTATACACATTACAGCCATACACATTACAGCTATACACATTACATCTATACACATTACAGCTATACACATTACATCTATACACATTACAGCCATACACATTACAGCCATGCACATTACAGCTATACACATTACAGCCATACACATTACAGCCATGCACATTACAGCTATACACATTACAGCCATACACATTACAGCTATACGCAATACAGCTATACGCATTACAGCTATACGCATTACAGCCATACACATTACAGCTATACACATTACAGCTATACACATTACAGCCATACACATTACAGCTATACATTACAGCTATGCTATACGCATTACAGCTATACACATTACAGCTATACACATTACAGCTATGCACATTACAGCTATACACATTACATCTATACACATTACAGCCATACACATTACAGCTATACACATTACAGCCATACACATTACAGCCATACCCATTACAGCTATACGCATTACAGCTATACGCATTACAGCTATACGCATTACAGCTATACACATTACAGCTATACACATTACAGCTATGCACATTACAGCTATACATTACAGCTATGCTATACGCATTACAGCTATACGCATTACAGCTATACGCATTACAGCTATACGCATTACAGCTATACGCATTACAGTTATACGCATTACAGCTATACACATTACAGCTATACGCATTACAGCTATACGCATTACAGCTATACACATTACAGCTATACACATTACAGCCATACACATTACAGCTATACACATTACAGCCATACACATTACAGCCATACCCATTACAGCTATACGCATTACAGCTATACGCATTACAGCTATACGCATTACAGCTATACGCATTACAGCTATACGCATTACAGCAATACGCATTGCGCATTACAGCTATACGCATTACAGCTATACGCATTACAGCTATACACATTACAGCCATACCCATTACAGCTATACGCATTACAGCTATACGCATTACAGCTATACGCATTACAGCTATACGCATTACAGCTATACGCATTACAGCAATACGCATTGCGCATTACAGCTATACGCATTACAGCTATACACATTACAGCTATACGCATTACAGCTATACGCATTACAGCTATACGCATTACAGCTATACACATTACAGCTATACACATTACAGCCATACACATTACAGCCATACACATTACAGCCATACACATTACAGCTATACGCATTACAGCTATACGCATTACAGCTATACGCATTACAGCTATGCACATTACAGCTATGCACATTACAGCTATACACATTACAGCTATACACATTACAGCTATACACATTACAGCTATGCACATTACAGCTATGCACATTACAGCTATACGCATTACAGCTATACGCATTACAGCTATACGCATTACAGCTATACGCATTACAGCTATGCACATTACAGCTATGCACATTACAGCTATGCACATTACAGCTATACGCATTACAGCTATACACATTACAGCTATACACATTACAGCTATACACATTACAGCTATACGCATTACAGCCATACACATTACAGCCATACACATTACAGCCATACGCATTACAGCTATACACATTACAGCCATACACATTACAGCTATACACATTACAGCTATGCACATTACAGCTATACACATTACAGCTATGCACATTACAGCTATGCACATTACATCTATACACATTACAGCTATACACATTACAGCTATACACATTACAGCTATACACATTACAGCTATGCACATTACAGCTATACGCATTACAGCTATGCACATTACAGCTATGCACATTACAGCTATACACATTACAGCTATACACATTACAGCTATGCACATTACAGCTATGCACATTACAGCTATACACATTACAGCTACACATTACAGCTATGCACATTACAGCTATACACATTACAGCTATGCACATTACAGCTATGCACATTACAGCTATGCACATTACAGCTATACGCATTCCAGCTATGCACATTACAGCTATACACATTACAGCTATACACATTACAGCTATACACATTACAGCTATGCACATTACAGCTATGCACATTACAGCTATACGCATTCCAGCTATGCACATTACAGCTATACACATTACAGCTATACACATTACAGCTATACGCATTACAGCTATACGCATTACAGCCATACACATTACAGCCATACGCATTACAGCTATACGCATTACAGCCATACACATTACAGCCATACACATTACAGCCATACACATTACAGCTATACACATCACAGCTATGCACATTACAGCTATGCACATTACAGCTATGCACATTACAGCTATGCACATTACAGCTATACGCATTACAGCTATGCGCATTACAGCTATACGCATTACAGCTATACGCATTACAGCTATACGCATTGCAGCTATACACATTACAGCTATGCACATTACAGCTATGCACATTACAGCTATACACATTACAGCCATACACATTACAGCCATACACATTACAGCTATACACATTACAGCTATGCACATTACAGCTATGCACATTACAGCTATACACATTACAGCTATACACATTACAGCCATACACATTACAGCTATACACATTACAGCTTTACGCATTACAGCTATACGCATTACAGCCATACGCATTACAGCTATGCACATTACAGCTATACACATTACAGCCATACACATTACAGCTATACACATTACAGCCATACACATTACAGCTATACACATTACAGCTATACACATTACAGCCATACACATTACAGCTATACACATTACAGCTATACACATTACAGCCATACACATTACAGCTATACACATTACAGCTATACACATTACAGCCATGCACATTACAGCTATACACATTACAGCCATACGCATTACAGCTATACACATTACAGCCATACACATTACAGCCATACACATTACAGCTATACACATTACAGCCATACACATTACAGCCATGCACATTACAGCTATACACATTACAGCCATACACATTACAGCTATACACATTACAGCTATACATTACAGCTATACACATTACAGCCATACACATTACAGCTATACACATTACAGCTATACACATTACAGCCATACACATTACAGCTATGCACATTACAGCTATACACATTACAGCCATACACATTACAGCTATACACATTACAGCTATACACATTACAGCTATACACATTACAGCTATACACATTACAGCTATACACATTACAGCCATACACATTACAGCCATACACATTACAGCCATACACATTACAGCTATACACATTACAGCCATACACATTACAGCCATACACATTACAGTCATGCACATTACAGCTATGCACATTACAGCTATACACATTACAGCCATACACATTACAGCCATACACATTACAGCTATGCACATTACAGCTATGCACATTACAGCTATGCACATTACAGCTATGCACATTACAGCTATGCACATTACAGCCATACACATTACAGCCATACACATTACAGCTATACACATTACAGCTATACACATTACAGCCATACACATTACAGCCATGCACATTACAGCCATGCACATTACAGCCATGCACATTACAGCTATACACATTACAGCTATACACATTACAGCTATACACATTACAGCTATACACATTACAGCCATACACATTACAGCTATACACATTACAGCTATACACATTACAGCCATACACATTACAGCTATGCACATTACAGCTATGCACATTACAGCTATGCTCATTACAGCTATGCACATTACAGCCATACATATTACAGCTATACACATTACAGCTATGCACATTACAGCTATGCACATTACAGCCATACACATTACAGCTATACACATTACAGCCATACACATTACAGCCATACACATTACAGCTATGCACATTACAGCTATACACATTACAGCCATACACATTACAGCAGGCATTTCGGTTGCTGAGGAGAGCATGACAATCAGAAGCTTAAAGGCTTCGTGTATCTATTACAGAGTCCATTACTTCTAATGGTGGGACCTGACAGCTGGCGCTGGGATTATCCAGCCCTGCCGCCCTTTCCGCACCCTGAGGGGTAACCGAGGTCTTTAATGTATCGCCGCTACAGATACATACCGAATTCCTGGCTATCACATGTCCCAAACAAGCCCCACACTTATAGTAGGGGCTTCCTTTATGGCACCCAAAGAGTTAAGTTAGTGGGAAATTCCACATTGCTATGCCTGACTAAATATAAGCAGTAAGTTGTTTATTTGTCTCTGCTGTCTAGGTAAGTGCCAGCTGGCCAGTCTGTTGCTTTTTCATTTTAAAACAAACTTTTAGTGAACTACTTGAACTTTTTAGATGGTGAATTAGGTAAGAGAAGGAGTTTACTCATCAAGAGGGTTTTCATCTCTGCTAAAGAACACAGTAAGCAAGTGCGGGCAGAGGCTTAAAGGGCGATTCCACTTCTATGGCATTATTGTGTTGCAAAATGATGTCTTATGTGTTATCTATTTAAAGCAGACCTTCACCCTGAATAAGAGTCTATCTTATATGTTTCTCACACCCTGTACATACAGATTGCTCACATTAATCCGAACCTTTACCCTGAATAAGGCCCTTATTTAACAAGGGATAGCGCCAGGTAGCGACTGGTGAGCGAACGGTAATGACGGGCACCACCATGACAACGCCGGCTCCCCACCACAATCACACATTTATCAAGCCAATCCTGCTTAGTGACTGAGATAGCGCCATATAGCGACTAATTCATCATTATTCCAGCCTCACCCCACAGCGCCAGCGAGCGACCTTGAACAGCGACAGGTATGACCTCTCGCTACCTGGCGCTCTCCAATGCATTTCAATGGAACAATCTTTAAATATTGATAAATAATTGTTAATATTTTTTTTTTTTATGTGAAAATTTCTGTGCCCACTTCTGCCATGTTAGAGAATTTTTTTAAGGTAAAAAAATTAAAAAAAAAAAATTTGTGCAGAATTGATATTACAGGTCTGATATTAATGTATTCATATTACAAAATGTTTTTATAAACTTGTTTTTTTTTGGTTTCCAAAAATATGGTGGTTTGGGGGTTAAAAAAATACTTTTAACCCATCGCCGCCAGCGCTCTGGGGTTTAAACATGCATTTCACAGCGCAAGAATTTTTGGAGCGTGATTTGTTAATTACCGTAATATGGTGGGAGCCGGTCGCTATGGCCATTCGCTATATTGCGCTCCCATACAGCGCGGAACCTGTCAAATAGCGACTCATCAACTTGTATTCAACATTACTGCACACCGACTGAGTCGCTATCAACAACCGAACAACAGCCAAGCACAGCGGCTTTTAGCGGGCGCTGTGAAAATACCGCTACAGTCGCTCAACTGTCGCTACCTGGCGCTATTAATAAATCAGCCTTTCAGTCGCTGTTCAGTAATGTTGAATACATTGTGAGGAGTCGCTATTTGACGAGTACAGCGCTGTATGGGAGCGCATGTTAGCGACTCCTCATAGCGACCGACTCACACCATATTCAGCAAAAAAACAGCCTCACAAATCTCTGGCGCTGAAGCCCAGAGCGCAGGAGGCGGTGTGTCTAAAGTCTGTTTTTCAGCATCTATCCACTAGTAACAAAGCAAAAACATATGGAATTACAATGTAACATGAACACTTTAATGGCAGACCTGTAATGTCATTTCTGAAGAAATATATAAAAAATGAAAAAAATGTGAAAAAACTGCTTTTTAATGCCAGGAGAGGTCAAAGAATTATTTGTGATTTTTGGAAAAAATAAAAATAAACAAAAACCCCGTTTAAAGAGAAGAAAAGGATCGTCCATTGAAATGTATGGGAGAGCGACAGGTAGCGAGAGGTCATACCTGGCGCTGTGCAAGGCTGAACGCCGGTGCTGTTCGCTGAGGCTGTGAAAATGATGAATCAGACGCTACATGGCGTTATCCCAGTTGCTCAACAGATTCTGCTTGATACATGTGTAATTGCGTGCCGTGTCCGGCGTTCACCAGTCGCTACCTGTCGCTACCTGTCATTAACCAGGCGCTACCTGACGCTATCCCTTCTTAAATAAGGGCCTTAGATAGCTCTGCATTGCCCCAATCAGCAGTTTGATGGGTCAGAGTAACTGCCTTTGTTTTCTGTTTCTTTCATTAGACACATGGACCCCTGGGTGGGCTGCTGTCAATCAAACCATTTACCCCTCAGCAGATATTGACAGCTCAGGTCTTTTCTAACAGCAACCAGCATGGATCTGTCTGCTGATCAGTGGGTCCAGTAAGGGTCACTCTTTTATACCCGTGGGACCTACGGTGTCTTGAAAAAGTAGTCCTACCCCTGGAACATTTCCACATATTTAAATGTTGGAAATATTTGGGAAAGGATGTATCATTTATCTTAGAGGCTGATTTAATAATAGCACCAGGTAGCGACAGTTGAGCGACTGTAGCGGTATTTTCACAGCGCCCGCTAGTAGTCGCTGTGCTTGGCCGTTGTTCGGTTGTTGATGGCGACTCAGTCGGTGTGGCGTAATGTTGAATACAAGGTGATGAGTCGCTATTTGACAGGTTCCGCGCTGTATGGGAGCGCATGATAGCGACTGGCCATAGCGACCGGCTCCCACCATATTCATTAACAAATCACGCTCCAAAAATCGCGCTGTGAAATGCATGTTTAAACCCCAGAGCGCTGGCGGCGATGGGTTAAAAGTAGTTTTTTAACCCCCAAACAACCATATTTTGGGAAGCCAAAAAAAACAAGTTTATACAAACATTTTGGAATATGAATACATTAATATCAAACCTGTAATATCAATTCTGCACAAATTTTTTTTTTATTTTTTTCTTACCTTAAAAAAAATATCTAACATGGCAGAAGTGGTAACAGAAATTTTCACATTAAAAAAAAAAAAAAAAATATTAACAATTAATTATTAATATTTAAAGATTGTTCCATTGAAATGCATTGGAGCGCGCCAGGTAGCGAGAGGTCATACCTGTCGCTGTTCAAGGTCGCTCGCTGGCGCTGTGGGGTGAGGCTCGAATAATGATGAATGAGTCGCTATCTGGCGCTATCTCAGTCGCTAAGCAGGATCGGCTTGATAAATGTGTGATTGTGGTGGGGAGCCGGCGTTCTCGTGGCGGTGCCCGTCATTACCGGCCGCTCACCAGTCGCTACCTGTCGCTATCCCTTGTTAAATAAGGGCCTTACACTTCACAACTATTTGCTACTTTGGGTTGCTCAATCACAAAGAGTAAAATTAAAGATTGCTGCAACTTTTAAAAATTGTGTTAATTTTTCAAGGCACTGTATGCATGTCTTAAAGTGGACCAAAACCCAGCGTGATCGTACCCAAGAATCTATAAGATTCCTGGGCTGATCAATTCCCTCCCCCCAGAGCATCCGAAATCAGGATGCCCCATTGTGTGAAACCCTCCAGGTCACCCCATACACCTACCTTGCTTCCTGGTCCAACAGCGCATGTGCGAGCTGCAGCCACATCCCTGCTGTCCCTTTAGCAGGGTGCGTGGGCACGCTCCCTGTTAGAGGAAAGCGGGGGATGCAGCCGCCAGGATGCTCGGAGCCGCTGGCTTTAGGCGCTGGCTTAGATGGTGTGATGTCAGTGTCTCCGAGCGCGCTGATTGGACGAGCACCCACGCATGCGCCGTAGGAACGGGAAGCGCTCAGCGATCTGGGGGGTTTCACAAAGGGGGGAAAGGACCAAAACCCTGGATAGTTAAAATCCTGGGTTTTGGTCCACTTTAAAACCAATAAATAATATTTTAATCAGAACAAATCATGGGAATTTGTCTTTCACTTGTTTTGTTCAGTGTCCCCGGGCATCTCAAAGCGGGATGCCCTGCTGTGTGAAACCTTGCAGGAAGCCAAAAAAAAATCTGTCCTGGCTCTATACTGGCGTATGCGCGGGCTCTCGTCCAATGAGTACATTATTCAGCATGTGGCTCTCATTAACTAGAATGGGGAGCCCATGCTGCTGCATCCCCAGCCATGCACGCTCCAATCCCAGCCTATCTGAATGGCTGTGGCAGGAGCATGTGTATGATGCAGGGGATGCGGCAGCACTCGCTCTTGATTGTAAACAATGAGAGCCGTCTGCCGAATGACTGTGCATGCACCATTGGAACGGGGAATTGTGAGTTTTTTTGAATTACCCTCTGTATGTTTATGACAGCAAATAAAACTTAAAAAGTTCTAAAAAACCGCGCTTAAAATATTAAACAATTAGATTATCCTTATATATAGTCTGTCGCTCCAAGCCTTTAGACTGTTGTCACCTCAGTCTCAATATTCAGTATGTATATATATGTATACACAGCCCTAGAGCTTTATATAAGGCTCAGCGAAGCAATTGTATCACCACAGGTGCTCTTCGTGTCAATTTAGTGACATCACCACCACCTTCTTATATATAACGTACCAGATTCAATCTTGGTTTTTGGCACATCAGATTCCCCTTTAGGGCTCCACTATTCCTCCTCTAGCTACGAATTCATGGGCCCATGAATAAGTCGTGATGACGAAACGCGTTGGGCGGAGCTAAGGAGTGTCACGTGAGTTGTCTGGACGAGCAGCGCCGCTGACTACGGCCGGAGGAGGCGGTGAGCTGGAACTCGTTTCCTTTGCATACTGGTGCGCGCGTACTGACTGGAAGGTTTAGATGACGCCCGTTCCTTTGTATTTTTATGCTGAAAGTTTATCTGTTTTTAATATCTGGTGAGCGGCTTTTTAAAGGGCCAGTGGCCATAGAGTTGAATCCCTTTGTGTGGAACGTACTTACGCTATTGGAGCACTTTGTGTTTCTGTCTTTTCTGTGCTCTGTATGTGTTTTAATAAACCCGGAGCAAGTTGATATAGCCTTTTTGTGGAAATTGGAGTCCATTGATCTTTTATGAGGAGGTGAACATCTAAGCACCCAAATAGATAAGCATTTAATCGTAGCTAGAGGAGGAATAGTGGAGCCCTAAAGGGGAATCAGATGTGCCAAAAACCAAGATTGAATCTGGTACGTTAAATATAAGAAGGTGGTGGTGATGTCACTAAATTGACATGAAGAGCACCTGTGGTGATACAATTGCTTCGCTGAGCCTTATATACAGCTCTAGGGCTGTGTATACATATATATACATACCCTCTGTATGTACCTTTCAACTTTGAAAATGCTGCTTGGTTTAATAGCTATTATTATTATTATTATGATTATAATTATTGTTTATATAGCATCTTCCTCTGTAGCGCTGTACAAGGTATAGTTACCGACAAAGTAAAACATACAGTACAGAGACCATTACAACAAGTTGCCTGAATATATTTGAAAAAAATGTGAAACCAGGAGACCTGCTCTTGTTAGTCTACAGTCTAAAGTCGAGCTTACAATCTTAAAGTACAGGTACAATACCACACAATCAGAGGCAGACAGGCGATAGGGAGACCCAGAAGAATTCCCAGGGGGGCGCACAGCTTTGGTGCCAGTTGGGCTGCTGCTTATTACACTTCCATCTATGTCCAAGCAGTGCAATTGCTTTAAAATCATGTCTGTACTATATTAAAGCTGTATCAGCAGCAACGTCATGGGCTGGTAAAATCCTGAGATGATTATTGGCCTCAGCCTGTGGCTTCACACAGTTGGGGATGCAATGGGTGAAAGCAGTGGCAAACTGGGGCCAAAAATCAGCCCAGGACTTTACCATGTCCAGCCCATGGAATCCCCACTAAGCCTGTGTCCTCCAAGGGTGAAGCTATAGCAATGAAGGGTGCAGGGGTAGATATGGGCAACTTGAAGGTACTCAAGAGGTGGGAAGGGAGGGTAAGGCTTAGGCATTGGAGGCAGAACATGGGCTAGGGTTTCTTGGCTCGGAAGATAGAGTTGGGCCATGTGCTGGAGGTAATAGCATACCTCCCAACTTTTTAGAATGGGAAATCGGGACAGTATGTAAATTAAGCCACGCCCCTATTTTATTGATTGGTTAGGAGATAGGGTGTAACAGTTACAGGCTTCCAGGGAACGCTGCTTACCACCCGGGGGAGCAGACTTGCTTAGCGGACGACTGCCCCGCCCCCTGCTCGCAGATTGACAGCAGCGATGTCGGCTGCCTTCACCCCTGCACGCCAGCTGTAAGTTTTTCCATCCCCACCCTGCCCCCCCTCCCCCCGCTCACCCGCACGCCAGGAAGTCTCTTCGCGCCCGCAGGCACCGGGAACCATTAATTCAGAAGACACCGGCCTCACGGGGCGGCGCACAGCATGTCCCTTGCCCAGTGTCGTGGCGGCCCAGGGAACACCTCCATGGCGCAGGGTGTCCCGTGACAGCTTTTGACAGTCCGGGACCGCAGGATTTAGGGAAAAAATCGGGACAATCCCGCGAAAATCGGGACAGTTGGGAGGTATGGGTAATAGGGATGCAGGAATTGATTTGGGGTGTAATAATCAGCAGCCCAACTGGCCCCAAAGCAGTGCGGCCCAGTCCGCCCCTGGGTGAAAGAATGGAGTCTTGTAGCCAGTTTTAGGATTGTAAGGAAGGGGAGGGGGCGGTCAATGCCTCAAGCCCAGCATGCTTCACACACTGCAGTCAGATGGACAATAGAAATGTGCTGACCCTCTGTAAAGTGAGAGCCTAAAAAGGATACTAAATGTGATGATGTCTATGTACGCCCCCCGCAAAACTCACACATATTTATGTGACCCACACAGGTACCACTGGTAATACTCAAGACTCTATTAAGTGGTACTTGCAGAATGATCTGTACACCAACATGATCTGCTGCCATCTATACTTTACTCAAGCTTGATTGACTCCAAAAGGTGCTAAAAACAATGGTTGTTTTGTGAATTTGTAACATGGTTTTCTGTGACTGACTATCCATATGTACCACTCAGGTAGTAATTGAGCAAATAGAATATGGTACTTAAATAAATAAAAATAAATAGAAAAAAATTGAAAAAATTGAAATAAATAAATAGATATATAAAGGTTTGGAACCCCATCATATTAAGCAAAGTAATGGTAAAAACAGGATCTTTGCAGCATTTTGCAGCAGTCAGAAGGCAAGTCCTATGCTGTCCTCTTACTAGCTCCATAATGGAAAATGCAAGTCTAAAAATAATAAGAAAGGCAACATGGACCATATTTTAGAGCAGTGTTTTCTAACCTTTTGTTGTTGTGAGTGTCACTTTCTATTTTCTAATTATCATAAGTACCACACACTATAGACTTCCCTGGAAGGATGTTGGGCACAATTTTTTTGTGGAACTGCTGATCTCCTGGGATTTACTGTATACTCTCAACAGCATACAGAACAACCATTTGTCACCCCGTTTCACTTTTGCCATTTGTCCTAGGTACTGTACCACCCAATAGAGGCTTCCCCAGGAAGGTGTAGGTCAGCTTCCCCACTTGGCCCAGCTCCTTGGCCAGCTATGATGGCATCTCAAGTGTGTGGCATCTTGAGATACCAGTGGAATAACAGATTGAAAAAAGGGGGTGGGAGCAGCTCAATCACTATTATTTATACAAAATTATCTGCAGATACATGTGGAAGCCACACCGCCCCGACAAGGCACTCTGTGTTTAGTGTGGTCCCTACTCAATTTTGAGTCTCCAACATTGGGACATGCAATGCAGACAAATATCTGGGGGGAGGAGGAGGAGGCTGGCAGCTTCCCAGGTGAGTAGCTCTCAGATATTTGTCTGCATTGCATGTCCCAACTTTGGGGACTCAGAATTAAGAGTAGGGACCACACTAAACACAGAGTGCCTTGCCGGGGCAGTGTGGCTTCCACATGTATCTGCAGATATATGCAACCAAATCTCTGTCTTTCCACATAGCTAGACATGTTTGGTGCTTGATATTTAGTTGATGAGAGGGTTAAACTGGGCGGTGAATTAGTTCCCAGGCCCTGAATAATAATAATAATTGTGTATAAATAATAGTGATTGAGCTGCTCCCACCCGCTTTATTCATTCGAATAACAGATTGGCCATTTTTTAAATGGAGGTACGCCTTTAAGGAGGTGGAGTAGTGATTTGGGCAAAGAAACAGACCTAAACTGTAATGCCCCATGAGACTCCCACCTTCTGTGAGCTGTCCAGCTTGCCAACCCCAATCTCCGCTGCCGCTTCCGTCTATAGTCAACCCCCCGTTTGCAGGGACGCACAATACGCCTCGCCGGACATAGATGACCCCAGGTCTTAAAAGGCGCAAAGGATGCCAGCTCATGGTGAAGATAGAAGGTACACGAGGGTATGCTATGGCCAAGGTCGTACACGAGTGATCAGTCCGAGGATGCGTCAATACCCAGGGATGAGGCAGGAGAGTGGTCAAACACCAGCCGAAGATCAAGCCGGATGGTCAGAGGAAACGTGGTATCCAACAGGGTCAGGCAAAGTTCAAGATTGGGCAAGAGAAAGACTGGTTCGGGCAGAAAGCTGGGATGGTCGATCAAAGCTGGGTCGGTAACAAATAACAAGTAACACTAGCTATAACTGGCACTGAGATCATGGCAAAACTGTATTTAAAGGATGACTGGCCAATAGGAACATTGTGAGGGGAAAAGGGATGTGATTGGTGGCACCAGGATCCTAAACAGGATTGGTAGTAATCCCAGGGGCTGGACAGCTCTGGTCAGAAGGATGTCCAGCCCTTGACAACTTTCAGGTGTGGAAGAGGCTGTACTGTCTGCCACCATCAGTGCAGCGCCTCCCAGGGACACTTTGTCTGACGGCAGGATACACACGACTGCGCAAATGGAGATGAGCGGGGGGACAGCCAGGGCAGCTTGTTGCATCCTCCTACTTCCGGGAGCCGGAGCACGCCCTGCTCTAGTCAGCCGGGGAACGCTGCGCCGGCCAGGGAACGTTCACTGCAGGCCGTCCGATACAGGTTCCTCACATAAACTTGCCCTTGGAAAATGATGCTCAAAGTGGACCAATCCCTCTCCAAAGACAAAGAGCAAATTTTCTGAGGCACTTCAACTCCCCATCTGTGATATTTTCTTCCTGGTTGACATGAGCAGAGGTGGACTGGCCACAGGGCATACTGGGACAAAGCCAGTAGGCCGCTGCTTCCCATCTGGTCGCCACACAATGTCACTGCGGCTCTCCGGCCACTGCTGCAAAATCATGCGGCACCTCGCCCGCCTCCTTGTCCCTGCGGCACCTCGCCCGCCTCCTTGTCCCTGTGGCCCCTCGCCTGCCTCCTTTCCCCCCCCCCCCTGCCGGCTGCTTCATGTGCTTGACATGGCCAGCCAGGTGTGTGGCCTGTGTGCAACCTCTTTTCCCCGCCTGTCCTCGGCCAGGCAGGGAGAGAATAAGCTGCTACTGCTCTGGGCATGATCAGCAGACTCGCAGCGTGTCCAGCCTGGCGGGCCCGTGGGACACAGTAGAGGTGAGGAGGAGGCAAGAGCCAACTGCTGGAAGACCAATCACCCCCACAGCTGGCCAAATAGGTGATTTGGGATGCCCTACTGTGTGAACCCTTCCAGATCGTCTGGAAACCCCTTACCTTTCCATAATTTCCTTGCTTAATCCCTGCAGCTGTGCGTGCTCCTGCTCCCAGCCATTCAGATTGGCCGGGTGCACAGGGGCACTCCACAAGGAAACCAGGGACGCAGCTGCTACCACTTCTATACCAACACACAAGCCAAAACAACGGCCTAAAGCTCTGACTGGAAAAACGTTGTGTGTGCAGGAATAGCTGAAAAGTGGGTGGAGTAGGAGATCTGGGGGGTTTCACACAACTGGGCATCCCAAATCGGGATAACCCTGGGGCAAAAACTAATGACAGGGATAGGCAAAATCCTGGTGCTTGGTCCACTTTAAAGTGGACCAAACACCAGGATTTTGACTATCCTGGGTTTTTCAGCGGTGCCCCACTGTGTGAAACCCCCCAGGTCGCCGAAACCAACTTACCTCTTCCCGGTCTCAAAGTTGCCCCAGCTGGTGCCAACCCTTGTCAGCAGTGTAACGCCACATCACTCGGTAGTGATAGCAACATTGCGGCGACCGGGACCGCTAGAAGTGGCGCTGATTGCATGTAATGTAACATACTTTATGAGTAGGGATGAGCGAATCGATCCGGACGAACCCGGATTCGATCCGAATTTCAGGAAAAATTCGATTCGGATCGAATCCGAATTTCCCCGCGATTCGATCGCTCGAAGTTTTCCTTTAACATCCATTCATTTACATTACAGGCATTCTAAGATGGCGGACGGGACATGTCCAGACATCAACCCCGCGCCAGTGCAAGCTGGGACAGTCACATGCAGCCTATCAGCAGCCAGCAAGCCCGGTGACGTCACAGCGGTATTTAAGGCCGGCCATCTTGCTTTCCAGCCTCATTTCTCTATTGCATTCGTGAGAGACAGAACGCTGTGTAGCTGAGGGAGAGACAGACAGTTAGACAGGCAGGGACAGACAGGGACAGGCTGGAGACAGGCAGGAGACAGACAGGAGACAGACAGAAAGTAAGCGAAAAACAGGGAAAGGAAGGGAAAATCGGAGGCTGTCAGTTTTTTTTTTTTTTTCATCCAGCCTGCTTTGTTAGCGTTTTCAGGCTGCTTACACTAACTAACTGTGCATATATACTGAACTGATCTTAAGTCTGCTGTGAGGCATCCCATTCTGTGACTACACCAGCCTCTATTTAATAGCATAATAACCATTTGCACTTATTCTCATAGAAATCAGGCCTGATAAAGACACTTTTGCTGTGCATGCTCTCTGGTTTTTGTGGCATCCCATTCTGTGACAACACCAGCCTCTATTTAATAGCATAATAACCATTTGCACTTATTCTCATAGAAATCAGGCCTGATAAAGACACTTTTGCTGTGCATGCTCTCTGGTTTTTGTGGCATCCCATTCTGTGACAACACCAGCCTCTATTTAATAGCATAATAACCATTTGCACTTATTCTCATAGAAATTAGGCCTGATAAAGACACTTTTGCTGTGCATGCTCTCTGGTTTTTGTGGCATCCCATTCTGTGACTACACCAGCCTCTATTTAATAGCATAATAACCATTTGCACTTATTCTCATAGAAATCAGGCCTGATAAAGACACTTTTGCTGTGCATGCTCTCTGGTTTTTGTGGCATCCCATTCTGTGACTACACCAGCCTCTATTTAATAGCATAATAACCATTTGCACTTATTCTCATAGAAATTAGGCCTGATAAAGACACTTTTGCTGTGCATGCTCTCTGGTTTTTGTGGCATCCCATTCTGTGACAACACCAGCCTCTATTTAATAGCATAATAACCATTTGCACTTATTCTCATAGAAATCAGGCCTGATAAAGACACTTTTGCTGTGCATGCTCTCTGGTTTTTGTGGCATCCCATTCTGTGACAACACCAGCCTCTATTTAATAGCATAATAACCATTTGCACTTATTCTCATAGAAATCAGGCCTGATAAAGACACTTTTGCTGTGCATGCTCTCTGGTTTTTGTGGCATCCCATTCTGTGACAACACCAGCCTCTATTTAATAGCATAATAACCATTTGCACTTATTCTCATAGAAATTAGGCCTGATAAAGACACTTTTGCTGTGCATGCTCTCTGGTTTTTGTGGCATCCCATTCTGTGACTACACCAGCCTCTATTTAATAGCATAATAACCATTTGCACTTATTCTCATAGAAATCAGGCCTGATAAAGACACTTTTGCTGTGCATGCTCTCTGGTTTTTGTGGCATCCCATTCTGTGACTACACCAGCCTCTATTTAATAGCATAATAACCATTTGCACTTATTCTCATAGAAATTAGGCCTGATAAAGACACTTTTGCTGTGCATGCTCTCTGGTTTTTGTGGCATCCCATTCTGTGACAACACCAGCCTCTATTTAATAGCATAATAACCATTTGCACTTATTCTCATAGAAATCAGGCCTGATAAAGACACTTTTGCTGTGCATGCTCTCTGGTTTTTGTGGCATCCCATTCTGTGACAACACCAGCCTCTATTTAATAGCATAATAACCATTTGCACTTATTCTCATAGAAATTAGGCCTGATAAAGACACTTTTGCTGTGCATGCTCTCTGGTTTTTGTGGCATCCCATTCTGTGACTACACCAGCCTCTATTTAATAGCATAATAACCATTTGCACTTATTCTCATAGAAATCAGGCCTGATAAAGACACTTTTGCTGTGCATGCTCTCTGGTTTTTGTGGCATCCCATTCTGTGACTACACCAGCCTCTATTTAATAGCATAATAACCATTTGCACTTATTCTCATAGAAATTAGGCCTGATAAAGACACTTTTGCTGTGCATGCTCTCTGGTTTTTGTGGCATCCCATTCTGTGACAACACCAGCCTCTATTTAATAGCATAATAACCATTTGCACTTATTCTCATAGAAATTAGGCCTGATAAAGACACTTTTGCTGTGCATGCTCTCTGGTTTTTGTGGCATCCCATTCTGTGACAACACCAGCCTCTATTTAATAGCATAATAACCATTTGCACTTATTCTCATAGAAATTAGGCCTGATAAAGACACTTTTGCTGTGCATGCTCTCTGGTTTTTGTGGCATCCCATTCTGTGACAACACCAGCCTCTATTTAATAGCATAATAACCATTTGCACTTATTCTCATAGAAATTAGGCCTGATAAAGACACTTTTGCTGTGCATGCTCTCTGGTTTTTGTGGCATCCCATTCTGTGACAACACCAGCCTCTATTTAATAGCATAATAACCATTTGCACTTATTCTCATAGAAATCAGGCCTGATAAAGACACTTTTGCTGTGCATGCTCTCTGGTTTTTGTGGCATCCCATTCTGTGACAACACCAGCCTCTATTTAATAGCATAATAACCATTTGCACTTATTCTCATAGAAATCAGGCCTGATAAAGACACTTTTGCTGGGCATAGCACTACTGGTCCCAGCCAGGTCCACTTCTTTTTTGGGGGCATCCCATTCTGTGACTATAGCAGCCTCTGTTAAAGACCATATAACCATTTGCTCTTATTATATTTGAAATTAGCCTGATAAAGACACTTTTGCTGGGCATAGCACTACTTGTCCCTGCCAGGGCATCCCATTCTGTGACTAAAGCAGCCTCTGTTTAAGACCATATAAGCATTTGCTCTTATCATATTTGAAATTAGCCTGATAAAGACACTTTTGCTGGGCATAGTACTACTGGATCTTTTTTGGGGGCATCCCATTCTGTGACTATAGCAGCCTCTGTTAAAGACCATATAAGCATTTGCTCTTATTATATTTGAAATTAGCCTGATAAAGACACTTTTGCTGGGCATAGTACTACTGGATCTTTTTGGGGGGCATCCCATTCTGTGACTAAAGCAGCCTCTGTTTAAGACCATATAAGCATTTGCTCTTATTATATTTGAAATTAGCCTGATAAAGACACTTTTGCTGGGCATAGCACTACTTGTCCCTGCCAGGGCATCCCATTCTGTGACTAAAGCAGCCTCTGTTTAAGACCATATAAGCATTTGCTCTTATCATATTTGAAATTAGCCTGATAAAGACACTTTTTCTGGGCATAGTACTACTGGATCTTTTTTGGGGGCATCCCATTCTGTGACTAAATCAGCCTCTGTTTAAGACCATATAAGCATTTGCTCTTATTATATTTGAAATTAGCCTGATAAAGACACTTTTGCTGGGCATAGCACTACTTGTCCCTGCCAGGGCATCCCATTCTGTGACTAAAGCAGCCTCTGTTTAAGACCATATAAGCATTTGCTCTTATTATATTTGAAATTAGCCTGATAAAGACACTTTTTCTGGGCATAGCACTACTTGTCCCTGCCAGGGCATCCCATTCTGTGACTAAAGCAGCCTCTGTTTAAGACCATATAAGCATTTGCTCTTATCATATTTGAAATTAGCCTGATAAAGACACTTTTTCTGGGCATAGTACTACTGGATCTTTTTTGGGGGCATCCCATTCTGTGACTAAATCAGCCTCTGTTTAAGACCATATAAGCATTTGCTCT
This sequence comes from Gastrophryne carolinensis, assembly GCA_027917425.1. NCBI lineage: Eukaryota > Metazoa > Chordata > Amphibia > Anura > Microhylidae > Gastrophryne > Gastrophryne carolinensis. The sequence continues at coordinate 48,763,678 of CM051234.1, read as the reverse complement.
TATTATATTTGAAATTAGCCTGATAAAGACACTTTTGCTGGGCATAGCACTACTTGTCCCTGCCAGGGCATCCCATTCTGTGACTAAAGCAGCCTCTGTTTAAGACCATATAAGCATTTGCTCTTATTATATTTGAAATTAGCCTGATAAAGACACTTTTGCTGGGCATAGCACTACTTGTCCCTGCCAGGGAATCCCATTCTGTGACTAAAGCAGCCTCTGTTTAAGACCATATAACCATTTGCTCTTATTATATTTGAAATTAGCCTGATAAAGACACTTTTGCTGGGCATAGTACTACTGGATCTTTTTTGGGGGCATCCCATTCTGTGACTAAAGCAGCCTCTGTTTAAGACCATATAAGCATTTGCTCTTATTATATTTGAAATTAGCCTGATAAAGACACTTTTGCTGGGCATAGCACTACTTGTCCCTGCCAGGGCATCCCATTCTGTGACTAAAGCAGCCTCTGTTTAAGACCATATAAGCATTTGCTCTTATTATATTTGAAATTAGCCTGATAAAGACACTTTTGCTGGGCATAGCACTACTTGTCCCTGCCAGGGCATCCCATTCTGTGACTAAAGCAGCCTCTGTTTAAGACCATATAAGCATTTGCTCTTATCATATTTGAAATTAGCCTGATAAAGACACTTTTGCTGGGCATAGTACTACTGGATCTTTTTTGGGGGCATCCCATTCTGTGACTAAAGCAGCCTCTGTTTAAGACCATATAAGCATTTGCTCTTATTATATTTGAAATTAGCCTGATAAAGACACTTTTGCTGGGCATAGCACTACTTGTCCCTGCCAGGGCATCCCATTCTGTGACTAAAGCAGCCTCTGTTTAAGACCATATAAGCATTTGCTCTTATTATATTTGAAATTAGCCTGATAAAGACACTTTTGCTGGGCATAGCACTACTTTACCCTGCCAGGGCATCCCATTCTGTGACTAAAGCAGCCTCTGTTTAAGACCATATAACCATTTGCTCTTATTATATTTGAAATTAGCCTGATAAAGACACTTTTGCTGGGCATAGTACTACTGGATCTTTTTTGGGGGCATCCCATTCTGTGACTAAAGCAGCCTCTGTTTAAGACCATATAAGCATTTGCTCTTATTATATTTGAAATTAGCCTGATAAAGACACTTTTGCTGGGCATAGTACTACTGGATCTTTTTTGGGGGCATCCCATTCTGTGACTAAATCAGCCTCTGTTTAAGACCATATAACCATTTGCTCTTATTATATTTATATTATAAGACACTTTTGCTGGGCATAGGCTTACTGCTGCCTGCCAGGTGCACTTCTGTTGAGGCATCCCATTCTGTAACATAGCATACCCCTCTTTATTTACACTAAGCAGCTCTCTTATTTACACTAAGCAGGCCTGTTGGAGGCTGAGTGTTACTGCTCACTTTTGGTGTGCATTATATTCTGTTTCATATTGACCCACCGCTGCCCGGGGGATCTTAAAATATCACCTACTACCACGCCAGTTAGACTATGTCGGGCAGACAAGTGCCTGGAAGTGAAAAGAGGAGTGGCAGAGGCCAAGATTCCGCAGGCAGAGCTCGCATCAGACTGGGGGCCAGTAGCAGCAGGAGTCACGCTGAGAGACCTAATCTGCCAGTATCTGCTAGCGGTCGGGTCTCCACCAGTAACGCATCTGCCGTGGTAGATTGGTTGACGCGCTCATCAACAACATCATCACAACTTACGTCTGAGACCCCCAGTCTAGGGTCGGTAGGTTCCTCTGACACAACCCTGAGTTGGCATGCCCCGAGAGCAGTCCCTGTCCTCCCATTGCCTCTGTCCTACGCCGTTCCCTCCCCCTGCGACGTATCCTATGCTTTGGGTTCAGCTCCACTCTTTAGTGAGGAGGACGATCAGATACAGGAGGACAGTCAGCAGCTACTGCCCAGCCAAGAAATGGAGGTGGCTTCTTTAGCTAGGCAGACAAATAGTGATGTGGACAGTGTCGTGGGTGCTGCGAGCGTTCCAGCTCCTGCGCCAGACACTGTTGACGAATCCACGAACATCAGTGACGTACAGCCACAACTCGGTGATGATGATGATGATGACGATGAAGCCGATCGCACTTGGGAGCCGGGTGATGAAGGGGCTTCATCGTCATCATCAGGAGAAGAGGGGCGCAGGTTGCCCCGGAGTCAGCAGCTGAGGCAGCAAGGTGGTAGCAGTCAGCATGGGGGCACAATTCCAAAGGCTGGAGCCGGCCGGGGCCGGGGCCGGGGTAGAGCACCTGCTGTGCGGCAGTCTACCTTATCGGGAGGTAGTGGAGCAGGGGTTCCTGGAGTTGGCAACAGCAGCAGTGAATCAGTGAGGCCAGGGGGTGGGAAAAGTAGCTACTCGGCAGTGTGGCAGTTTTTCCTGAGGCATCCGCAGGAGGGTAACATGGCCACATGCAAGATATGTAGGCAAAAGGTGAAGCGTGGCCAGGGTCCAAATGTTGGCACCACGGCCCTGCGTCAACATATGATGCGTCACCATAAAACGACCTGGGAGAACCGAGGCTCCCAAGGGGTGGTCCAGTCTGCTTCCTCACCAAGTGAGCTCCCAATTTCTGCCAGCCAAGGCTCCAGCACCTCAGCCGAAGGCAGCTGTGCGTCATACCCATCCTCTGTCGCTCCTGCTCCTCCTCCTCCTCCTCCTCCAAGTCATGCATCCCGCCAGCAATCCATCAGCGAAGCCATGTCCAAGAGACAGCAGTATGCGCCCACTCATCCTACGGCGCAGAAGCTGAATGTGCTCCTGTCCAAGTTGCTGGTGCTGCAGTCGCTCCCTTTTCAGGTGGTGGAATCTGCACCTTTCAGAGAACTGATGGCTTGTGCCGAGCCGAGGTGGAGAGTCCCAAGCCGTCATTTCTTTGCCAAGAAGGCAGTACCAGCGCTGCACACTTTTGTTGAACAGAAGGTGGGCCAGTCCTTGAGCCTGTCGGTGTGTAGCAAAATACATGGCAGCGCCGACATCTGGAGCTGTAACTACGGTCAGGGGCAGTACATGTCGTTTACGGCCCACTGGGTGAATGTGGTCCCTTTGCAGCAGCAACTTGGACAGGTCACGCCGCTTCGGCCTCCGCGCTCTCTGCCCATTGGGCCTGTGACACCGTGCGACTCGGCCTCCTCATCCTCCGCCATCTCCTCACCCTCCACTGTAGGCTCAAGTCTCAGTGCCCCTCCAGTCTACCATGTGTGCAGGGCACGGAGGTGTCACGCAGTGCTTCACATGGTTTGTCTTGGCGAACGGAGTCACACAGGGGAGGAACTGCTTAAATGTATTCATCAGGAAATCCAAACATGGCTTACTCCGAGAAAACTTAAAATGGGAATCATGGTTACCGACAATGGGAAGAACATTTTGTCTGCGCTGCGCCAAGGAAGCCTGACCCATGCCCCCTGCATGGCTCACGTCTTCAATCTGGTTGTCAAGCGGTTTCTGAAGTGTTCCCCCCATCTGCAGGACATCCTAACAACTTCAAGGAAACTTTGCATGCACTTCAGCCACTCCTACACCGCCAAACACACCCTTCTTGAGCTACAGCGTCAGAATGGTATACCCCAACATAGTCTGATTTGCGATGTTTCCACCCGTTGGAATTCCACCCTTCACATGTTGGACCGATTATATGAACAGAGAAAAGCCATCACGGATTTCCTGATGATCCAAGCAGATAGGGGGACTCCCCTGTGTAACTTCAATGTCAACCAGTGGCAGCTCATACGTGACACCTACCGTTTGCTCAGGCCCTTTGAGGAAGCCACTTTATTTGTCAGTCGGCAGGATTACGGGATGAACGACGTGATTCCACTGCTTCATGTACTACAGCACATGTTGGAAACCATGGCTGGTCAGGGCACTGGAGACATGGCGTTTACATCTTACGGCCACATGAACCCCGTTGGAGCTGAACTGGAGGAGGAGGAGGAAGAGGAGGAGGAGGAGTTGCCCAGCGAAACACAGTTTAGGCTTGGCGAAATGGCTGGTTTATCTAGTCAGCGGACAGGAGAGGAGGAGCAGGAGCAGCCAGAGGAGCTAGAGGTTTTTGAGGAAGGCGAGACAGAGGACCCGGGCACACCGTGGCAGTATGCAGTGGAGATGGAGACAGGTAGTCCATCCGAGTCACTTGCGCAAATGGCACGAAGCATGCTCACGTGCTTGCGTAGTGACCCCAGAATTGTTTCCATCTGTCGGTGGGATGACTTCTGGCTGTCCACCTTATTGGACCCTCGCTTCCGGCACAAAATGGGACATTTTTTAAACCCACCGAGAGGGAGGACAAACTCAACTACTACAAAGACATTCTACGTAGGCAGTTGGCCGATGCCTATCTGCGCCATGGTCCATACTCTCGCAGGTCTGACTCGAGGGGACCTCTGCGCTCACCTTCCACTGCCATGGCCGCTGGGGGGGTTGGCAGGAGCAGCAGCAGCAGCTCCATCAGCAGCAGCAGCCTCAGTCTTCAGTCGCTAATGAGTAGCTTTCTACACCCGCATAGTGAGGCTACTCATGAGCAGCAGGAAGACCTGGAGCAGGACCTCAACCAGCAGGTCATGTCATACTTTGACATGACCATGCCAACACACCTTGAGGATCCGCTGGACTTCTGGGCAGCCAAACTTGATTTGTGGCCGCAACTAGCAGAGTTTGCCCTGGAAAAGCTGTCCTGCCCGGCAAGTAGCGTGCCATCTGAGCGGGTGTTTAGTGCGGCGGGGGCCATAGTTACGGCGAGGAGAACTCGTCTGTCAACTAAAAATGTGGAGAGACTCACCTTTGTCAAAATGAATCAGGGATGGATCAGCCAGGATTTCCACCCACCAATGCCTGATGCATGCGACTAGATTCAGCATGGTGCCACGTTTTACACTTTCCAAATGGTGCAAAACATATTTATGTCTTTAGGCCATTTTTTGGGCTCCTGCTGCTGCTGCTGCCAACTTCTGCCAACTCCAGGGTGTGATTCATCCAATTGTTGGGCTCCTGAAGCCAACCCCAGTGTCACTTTAAAGTAATATTTGGGCTCCTGCTGCTGCTGCTGTCAACTCCTGCCAACTCCAGGGTGTGGTTCATCCAATTTTTGGGCTCCTGAAGCCAACTCCAGTGTATATTTGGGCTCCTGCTGCTGCTGCTGCCAACTTCTGCCAACTCCAGGGTGTGATTCATCCAATTTTTGGGCTCCTGAAGCCAACTCCAGTGTATATTTGGGCTCCTGCTGCTGCTGCTGCCAACTTCTGCCAACTCCAGGGTGTGATTCATCCAATTTTTGGGCTCCTGAAGCCAACTCCAGTGTATATTTGGGCTCCTGCTGCTGCTGCTGCCAACTTCTGCCAACTCCAGGGTGTGATTCATCCAATTTTTGGGCTCCTGAAGCCAACTCCAGTGTATATTTGGGCTCCTGCTGCTGCTGTCAACTCCTGCCAACTCCAGGGTGTGATTCATCCAATTTTTGGGCTCCTGAAGCCAACTCCAGTGTATATTTGGGCTCCTGCTGCTGCTACTGTCAACTCCTGCCAACTCCAGGGTGTGATTCATCCAATTGTTGGGCTCCTGAAGCCAACTCCAGTGTATATTTGGGCTCCTGCTGCTGCTGCTGCCAACTTCTGCCAACTCCAGGGTGTGATTCATCCAATTTTTGGGCTCCTGAAGCCAACTCCAGTGTATATTTGGGCTCCTGCTGCTGCTGCTGCCAACTCCAGGGTGTGATTCATCCAATTTTTGGGCTCCTGAGGCCAACCCCAGGGTCTCTTTAATGTAATATTTGGGCTCCTGCTGCTGCTGCTGCTGTCAACTCCTGCCAACTCCAGGGTGTGATTCATCCAATTTTTGGGCTCCTGAAGCCAACTCCAGTGTATATTTGGGCTCCTGCTGCTGCTGCTGCCAACTTCTGCCAACTCCAGGGTGTGATTCATCCAATTTTTGGGCTCCTGAAGCCAACTCCAGTGTATATTTGGGCTCCTGCTGCTGCTGCTGCCAACTCCAGGGTGTGATTCATCCAATTTTTGGGCTCCTGAGGCCAACCCCAGGGTCTCTTTAATGTAATATTTGGGCTCCTGCTGCTGCTGCTGCTGCTGTCAACTCCTGCCAACTCCAGGGTGTGATTCATCCAATTTTTGGGCTCCTGAAGCCAACTCCAGTGTATATTTGGGCTCCTGCTGCTGCTGCTGCCAACTTCTGCCAACTCCAGGGTGTGATTCATCCAATTTTTGGGCTCCTGAAGCCAACTCCAGTGTATATTTGGGCTCCTGCTGCTGCTGCTGCCAACTTCTGCCAACTCCAGGGTGTGATTCATCCAATTTTTGGGCTCCTGAAGCCAACTCCAGTGTATATTTGGGCTCCTGCTGCTGCTGCTGCCAACTCCAGGGTGTGATTCATCCAATTTTTGGGCTCCTGAAGCCAACTCCAGTGTATATTTGGGCTCCTGCTGCTGCTACTGTCAACTCCTGCCAACTCCAGGGTGTGATTCATCCAATTTTTGGGCTCCTGAAGCCAACTCCAGTGTATATTTGGGCTCCTGCTGCTGCTGCTGCCAACTTCTGCCAACTCCAGGGTGTGATTCATCCAATTTTTGGGCTCCTGAAGCCAACTCCAGTGTATATTTGGGCTCCTGCTGCTGCTGCTGCCAACTCCAGGGTGTGATTCATCCAATTTTTGGGCTCCTGAGGCCAACCCCAGGGTCTCTTTAATGTAATATTTGGGCTCCTGCTGCTGCTGCTGCTGCTGTCAACTCCTGCCAACTCCAGGGTGTGATTCATCCAATTTTTGGGCTCCTGAAGCCAACTCCAGTGTATATTTGGGCTCCTGCTGCTGCTGCTGCTGCCAACTTCTGCCAACTCCAGGGTGTGATTCATCCAATTTTTGGGCTCCTGAAGCCAACTCCAGTGTATATTTGGGCTCCTGCTGCTGCTGCTGCCAACTCCAGGGTGTGATTCATCCAATTTTTGGGCTCCTGAAGCCAACTCCAGTGTATATTTGGGCTCCTGCTGCTGCTACTGTCAACTCCTGCCAACTCCAGGGTGTGATTCATCCAATTTTTGGGCTCCTGAAGCCAACTCCAGTGTATATTTGGGCTCCTGCTGCTGCTGCTGCCAACTTCTGCCAACTCCAGGGTGTGATTCATCCAATTTTTGGGCTCCTGAAGCCAACTCCAGTGTATATTTGGGCTCCTGCTGCTGCTGCTGCCAACTCCAGGGTGTGATTCATCCAATTTTTGGGCTCCTGAGGCCAACCCCAGGGTCTCTTTAATGTAATATTTGGGCTCCTGCTGCTGCTGCTGCTGTCAACTCCTGCCAACTCCAGGGTGTGATTCATCCAATTTTTGGGCTCCTGAAGCCAACTCCAGTGTATATTTGGGCTCCTGCTGCTGCTGCTGCCAACTTCTGCCAACTCCAGGGTGTGATTCATCCAATTTTTGGGCTCCTGAAGCCAACTCCAGTGTATATTTGGGCTCCTGCTGCTGCTGCTGCTGCTGCCAACTTCTGCCAACTCCAGGGTGTGATTCATCCAATTTTTGGGCTCCTGAAGCCAACTCCAGTGTATATTTGGGCTCCTGCTGCTGCTGCTGCCAACTCCATGGTGTGATTCATCCAATTTTTGGGCTCCTGCTGCTGCTACTGTCAACTCCTGCCAACTCCAGGGTGTGATTCATCCAATTGTTGGGCTCCTGAAGCCAACTCCAGTGTATATTTGGGCTCCTGCTGCTGCTGCTGCCAACTTCTGCCAACTCCAGGGTGTGATTCATCCAATTTTTGGGCTCCTGAAGCCAACTCCAGTGTATATTTGGGCTCCTGCTGCTGCTGCTGCCAACTCCAGGGTGTGATTCATCCAATTTTTGGGCTCCTGAGGCCAACCCCAGGGTCTCTTTAAAGTAATATTTGGGCTCCTGCTGCTGCTGCTGCTGTCAACTCCTGCCAACTCCAGGGTGTGATTCATCCAATTTTTGGGCTCCTGCTGCTGCCAACTCCAGTGTCTCTTTAAAGCAATGTTTGGGCTCCTTCTGCCCCTCATAGTGATGCCACTTCAACTCTCTGCAATTGTGCCGCTCTGCGATTCTATTAGCGATGCCTCTGATCTGCATGTGATATTTCTTCAAAGTATTATTTAACTAACCCAGCACGCATCCTGTGCGTGTTACAGCAAGGCAGAATGGTTTACAACCCTATTGAGGCTCTAGGAGGCTCAGAAATAGCCGTTTTTAATAGCGATTCGTCGCGAATTTATTCGGGTCGAAACGATTTTTGTCGGAAAATTCGGCGAATCAGTCGAATCGAATTTTTCAAAAGTTCGCTCATCTCTATTTATGAGGCCAGGCACAGTACAGCACAGTAAGAGGATAGATTTGGTTTCTTGAAACAATGTTGCAGTAATACAAGGCCATTCCAGAACTGATCACCAGGCCCATGTGAAACGGGATAATGACAGCCATTATTATCGCAAACATTAGGAGCATGGACTGATAACCAGTGATGTCACCCATACAGTAATGGCACTATAGGGCGGAAGCTGTGCAGCAATCAGAGGAAACAGATGCTTATCTGTCACTAGTTTCCATTATATTAGATAACTGGCCATAACAGGAGGAAACTTTCATCTGCTTTCTCTGGATGAACAAGTCTTGGATTGGAACAAATGCTTCTGTGTAGTCTGCACACATCTCTTATAACGTGTCATGCTCTGCAATGCAATGCTAGACCATCTGATTCTGGGACCCAACGTCCATGAAACTCCTGCAAATATCAGTTATAACTGGAGCTATTCTATTTTTCTATTGTATGTTACATCTATCTCGGCCAATTCTGGATTCTTTATATTGGCCTTGTTATATGTTGTATGTCACTAAGGGATTGTTACAATTATTTACTTTTATTGATATATCGTTGTACAATACTTCTTCTTTGGCTACAATTAACCTTAAAGCGGACCTTCACTCTGAATAAGAGTCTATCTTATATGTTTCCCACACCCTGTACATACAGATTGCTCACATTAAAATCATCCTACCTGCATCTACTGCATGTTATGAGCATTTAAACATCCAAGATGGCGGCTTATGGAAGCCGCCATCTTATCAGGCAGCCTGCAAACAGGAAGTGCCTCCTGACTGTGCTGCTCTGCATTCTGGGACTGCTGACCGTTACCTGACCCCAGCTCTGCTCTGTCTGAGCAAAGCACAGCTATAACCCGCCCCCCTGTACCTTATCCCATTCTCCTCTCCTCAGTAAGTGTGATGCTTCTGAGTCAAGATGGTGGCGCCCGTATCCTAAATTCCTGAACAGAGTTACAGCCCAGTGGGGGAAAGAATAATAAGTTAGTGACTAAAAACATAAATTATATTAATTTTCGATGCTGGGGAACCGTTTTTTAAGAGTTTGGGCTTTTCATTAAATCACGCTGAAGGTCCAGTTTAACTGAAATTCCAAACAGTATTTCTAAAGGACAGAGAATGCTAAAGTCATCTGGAATGTTTTGGCAGATCTTGCAACTCTATTTAGGGTACCCTAAAAAGTACACCTTTAAAGGTCTAAATTGTGCTAAACTGGCTATAGGCAACACACCAACTAGGTACTATTGTTTATTCCACTAACTTATCCTCTTAAAGCGGACCTTCACCCTGAATAAGAGTCTATCTTATATGTTTCCCCCACCCTGTACATACAGATTGCTCACATTAAAAATCATCCTACCTGCACCTAGTGCGTATTCTGAGCCTTCAAACATCAAAATGGCGAATCACCTCAGGCTGCCTACAAACAGGAAGTGTCTTCTGACTGTGCTGCTCTGCATTCGGGGATTGCTGTCCTTCTCCTGACCCCAGCTCTGCTCTGTCTGTGCAGAGCACAGCTATAACCCACCCCCTGCACTTTTCCCACCTCTCCTCTCATCAATATGTGATACTTCTGAGGCAAGATGGCGGCGCCCGTATCCTAGAGTCCTGAACAGAGTTACAGCCCAGTGGGGGAAAGAATAAATACGTGACTAAAAACTTAAAGTATATTAATTTTAGATGCTGCGGAATAGTTTTTTTAAAGGTTTGGGCTCTTCATGAAATGATGCTGAAGGTCGGGTTTAAAGTCATTACCGGATCTGCAATGCAATAAGTAACATTTAGCATCTCCAAATAAATCCACAGATAGTAACTACAAAAGCAGGATTATTTCACACTTGCCACACAGAAACAATGATAAATTTGCTGCACAGCAACACTGCATACAGCTAAATAGGTAACAATACGATTGCAGGCATTGTAGAGGCTCTGTTTTATCTCAAGATCCCACATGGAGCACTTTGAAGCAGTTCTTGAGGAATTCCAGTGTTTGCAACATTGTGCAATGTCAAGATGTCTCTGGCAGGTGCTCATATTCATTTGTTACATGAGGAATTTCACTTTCTCAGAAACATTTAAAGTGGAACAACACCCTCCCATGATCGGCCCGGGAATCTATAAGATTCCCGACCAATCAGACCCCTGACTGCGGGGCACCCCGATCTGTGTGAAACCCCCCCAGAAACCCCTAAATCCCTACCTTATCCACAATCCAGCGGCACCCGCCGCCACCTCCCGTGCGTCCCTCTAGCACAAACGGCCGGCGCGGGCGTGCACCCTGTAAGAGTGACGCGCGGGAGGCGGCGGCGGGTGCGCTCTCTTGTCCGTCACTGCCTCCCGCTTGTCCGTCGGCGGGGATTGGCAGCGGCGGTCACGTGGGAGCGAGGAGAGGGGAGTTTTTCGGGGTTTCTGGGGGTGCCCCACCGAAGTGGACCAAAACCCAGGATAGTCAAAATCCTGGGTGTTGGTCCACTTTAAAAGAGCGACTATGTCATGCTTCTTAAAGTGGACCAAAACCCAGGATTTTGACTATCCTGGGTTTTGGTCCTTGCCCTGTGAAGTGTTCCGCTGTGTGAAATCCACCAGGTCGCCCAAATAAACTCACCTCTTCCCGGTCCTACGATGCTCGTCCAATCAGAGCGTTCAGATCAGCTCGAGTCCAGAGGATCCCAGCATGCTGGCAGCTGCAACTCCCGCTACCTTCTAACAGGGAGCGTGCCAGCGCCGGCCATTCACAAATGCCTGGTGCGGGCACGCGCCTTGCTATAGGGATAGCGGGGATGCGCCCGCAGCTCTTGTACCGGAAAAGAGGGTGAGTTTAAGGGTGATCTGGGGAGTTTCACACAGAGGGGCATCCCGATGTATCTCTGTTGCATTTCCTCACCCACAAGACCATTTCTCTGGGGTGGATGAGCAGGGCCCTACATGCTAAAGCTTTTGAGTTTTCTGGGGGTTCTTTTATCGCAGGCATCTTTATATTTTCAGATTGGTCGGGGCTACTGTTCCAGACCAATGTCAGGTGCCATTTTATAGGGTGAACATTTGGGACATACAATGCAAGAGATAAAATAGGAGCATCTTACCGGAGGTTGCCCTAAACCTCATGTGCAAGCCATGGGGTGGAAGGGTCAAGACCTTGCAATACAGCCTAGACCCCACACCCCATGTGCTTGCACAAATTCAAAATGAACGAAGGAGGGGTGGCAGCTGCTCAGACCATTTTATAACTAACCTGGGAGCTGCAAGTCAGCAGGGCAATTAGGTTACTAAAGACTTAAAGGAGCCGCAGCACTCAACCCTGTTAGCTTGCAGACCAACCTATAATCTGTCTCTAAATCTGCAATTAGTTTAGGGCAACTTCAGGTAAGCTGCTCCCTTTTTATCTCTTGCATTGTATGTCCCAAATGGGGCTCTCATAGATTAGAGTTAGGACTGCACCCATAGAGGCACCTTGGCGCGGTGGTGCAGCTTAGCAGATGTGTGTGACCGAGCCTCTGTTTTTGCCATTTTATAGGGGTCGCTGCCTGGCAGGTACCAGTATGGAGAAGCAGCAGTGCCGTAGCTTGGGTGAGGAGGGTGCAGATTTGTTTTCCTTTCAGCACTTTCTTGCCCAGAAACGTCCCTGCTTATCCATTGTATGGAGGAGGGTTCCCTGCCTGGCAAGTATTGAAAAGCAGCAGTGCCGTAGCATGGGGGAGGAGGGTGCAGATTTTTTTTCCTTTTTGGCACTTTTTTGCCAGAAATGTCCCTACCTATCCATTGTATGGAGAAGGGTTCCCTGCCTGGCACCTATGAAAAAGCAGTAGTGCCGTAGCATGGCTGAGGAAGGTGCAATTTTTTTTTCCTCTCAGCACTTATATGCCCAGAAACGTTCCTGCTTATCCATTGTATGAAGAAGGGTTCCCTGCCTGGCAAGTATGGAAAAGCAGCAGTGCCATAGCATGGGGGAGGAGGGTGCAGATTTTTTTTCCTTTTTGGCACTTTTTTGCCCAGAAACATCCCTGTCTATCCATTGTATGGAGGAGGGTTACCTGCCTGGCACATATGGAAAAGCAGCAGTGCCATAGCATGGGTGGGGAGGATGCAGATTTTTTTTTCCTTTCAGCACATTTTTGCCCAGAAACGTCCCCGCTTACCCATTGTATGGAACCCTGTGCCACATAGAACTCCCTGTGTATATGTACGTTTTTATGTATATACGGTACTTAGCCATAATAAATCTGATTCTGAAATGTGAATTTGGCAGCACATGAAACTCATATTGCTTCATACTTTTCAAAATATAGAAGCGCAACAATAAAACCCGTTTGACCTTTCCTCTGTTAGACACAATGTAAAAGCTTGTGAACACAACAAATGTCCTGTGTTTTCGGAGGTCTTTGCAATTTATGAAGTGTTCCAGTTCATGATTTAATTTACTCTTTGGCCTAAAAAGGCGGGCCAGGCACAAAAAGCCTCTTCTTTCATCGTCTGCTTCCATGAACTTTGTGAAATATGCTCTGCCTCCCTTTCTGTGTGTTGAAGTACACAGCAGCTGTTCAGTAACACCTCAAAGCTCCAGATAGAAGGTTTTGTTCTCCTGACAATGGAGCTTATTCCTCTTGAGACTGTAGGCTATCAAGCTTACACAAGCCCGGAGTCTAGTACCTTTTTCAAGAGGCCTCTAATAAACATGTCGGCCTAAAACTAGAGCATTTCACAGGAAGGTTTTTTTCACCCACCTCGGGGGGAGCACCTTTCCTTTCATCCCATGTAGATTTCCTCTGCCTCGCTTCTTTTTTTCCACCGCTTCGCTTTGTTCCCCTTTACAAAGCTGTAACCTCATCCAATTTGAATGGTAAACAAAGGACCATGAACGAGAGCAATTAGGATGTAATTCCTCAGAAGGGGATGTTCATTATGACGGGTTAACTACTGGCCTGTCGCATCTCTTTGCCCCAAACAATTTATTATGGAGGTGTCGTGGCAATGAAATGATAATGGCATGTCTTCAATGGCTTAGAGAGCAAAATGAACATGAATGGCTACATAAAATTAGGCTATTGCATGTTACATGTTCTATCAAACAAATGTAGGTTCTGGACCTGCTGAGATTAGCAGGAGCCATTTTGCATTCTACCTAATTATCCAGGCGAGCAAGGGCAGCTAACCTAAAGGGTAATACTCCTCACTTACTGTAGTGTTAGGGATTGTTAACTGTTGGATAACCAATAACTGTTATGGTACTTCTGGAGTACAGTAAAAAATGGCAAGACTTCCTTTAATTATGCAGCAGGGAGGGTATCCCTAATAAAGATGCCCTGCTGTCAGGGCTGTATTTTCCATTAGGCAACCCTAGGCACGTGCCTAGGGTGGTACCCTGAAAGGGGGGGAGGCGTCCTTACTACCATAATAAAGAAAATAAATGAAACTCCCAGCCAAAACATGGCATCCCACAAAATGCCTCCTAATAAGCACCCCCAGCAGTGTGCAAGGGGTTGAACACAGGCCAAAGCATCTCCCCTTCATTGCTGTGGTCATGTGACTCCTGTATGTCAGAATGCCAGAAAGATAGAACATGCTCGGCATTTCCCCCCTTGTGTCTTCTCCTTCCTTCACACACATATTCTGCATCTAACCTACCATCCCCCCCCCCACAATTTTTTTATATGGACGGTGACCTAACTTAAAAAAGTGGGTGCAAACTCATAAAGTGGCTAGGGCACCATGAACACCAAATACGGCCCTGCCTGCTGTGAAAGGACCATCTGTACGTCACTAACAGGGCCACTGATACTCATCCGGGATCATTTCATGGCATGCCATAGACAGGCAAGCAGGCGCACCAGGCCGTGAGTGCAAAGTAATTTGACTGGCCAGTGCTGACCCTAATAGGCTGCTAGCGGTCATGTGAGCCACAGAATGAGGCAGTTTCAGCCCCATTCCTCCGATTAAAGAGCACCCTTTTACAGCAGGGCATCCCTGTTCACAGTGCCCCACCTGCTGTATTATTAGAAGAAGTCCAGTTATTTTTGACCTGACTTTCCCTTTAAACCGGACCAATAGCCTGGCACAGTTAGAAAAGAAAGGTAGCGGACATTTTGGAGCTTCCTCTCCCAACTGATATAACTGAAATGCACATTAACATGAAGCCCAGCATGACTTGCAGGTGGCCTGCAAGCTCATGTTTGACTATTGGTCCACTTTAAGTAATTTTGGGGGAGACGGGGGTGATTTGGGGAAAAAAGGGGGTAATCTGGGAAGAAAAGGGGGAGTTGTTGGGAAAAAGGCGCTTCTGATTCTGTAGTCAGAGTAACTTTTGGAGTGAGTTGGGGTTGGTCCCTCTCTTGGTAGTGTCCGTAGGGTCTTATAATGTTGCCCTATGGGACCTCCTTTGGAGGTAGACCAAGTGCGTCTATTCACTTCCCATTAAAATGTGTTTTTTTGTGTATTATTCAAGTAGGTTTATTTACAACATAGACATAGACAGTGCACCTAAATAAATTTGTGAACATATAGATATACACGCTATATACAGTGATGGGTTTTTTCCACCATAATGTCCCTGTCTTCGGGCAAAGAGGTGAAAGGAAGGGTGGGCCCTCGGGCACCACTTTCTTCCGTAAAGTCCTTTTCCTGATACCCTGTTTGTAGCAAGGTTTCCAGTTGGGGGTTTAGAAAGTCCCTTGTTTGTAGCAAGTATGATGAGCTTGTAGTCCCTCGTTTGTAGCAAGTGAGGTAGATTGCATACGCGTTTCGCTCTGATAGCTTCTTCAGTGCGTTAGAGTCTGCGTAGAGGTTCATGAGGGGTAGGTAAGTAATACTGGTTGAATAGGGGTATAGTATTACTCACTGTGCATATAGGATGGGCTGCTTCCTGCTATCCTCTTTTGTGCGCTGATTAGGGGATTTCTTTGTGGTCTGTAAAGGGGAAATTTTGTTCAGCACCTTTAGGTGTTTGTATGGTATCACAAAATATAGTAGGGACTATTGCATACCTTAAGGTAGTTAATCCGCTTTGCCAGGTTGTCCGGTTCCCTCTGTTTGGGGAGGGCGTAGGTTCCCCAGGGGGGATGGCAGGACAGTAGCTTAGGGTCCAGAGTGCTTGCAGCATTTAGTCAGGTTCGTGTACTGGGTGAAGCTGCGCGTTGATTTGAACCCTAAAAGCGCGCCCTTTCTCGAGGAGGGCGTGCCTGCGTATGGGGCTGATTAGTAGGTAGGCGGGGTGGTGTTGCTTCTCCTGCCCAGGAACCGGAAATGCGTCACTCGGCGCATCTCCGTTTGTAACAGCCCCTTCCTGGTCTGCGGGGCGCACTGTGCCATTTTGTTGTGGGCTGCGAAGTTCGCTATGCCGCAGCCATTTTCTCGTGGTTAGGTGTCGCCGTTTAGGTCGGCGCCATGTTTGTGGTTAGTATGCTGTGCTAATATAGAAAGAGGGATGGCAGCCCACAACAAAATGGTGCTGCACACTCCGCAGACCAGGAAGGGGCTGTTACAAACGGAGATGCGCCGAGTGACGCATTTCCGGTTTCTGCCTCTGAGAGCCCCTCCACCCCCCCCCTTTCCTTACCCACCTGGACGGGGGGCCATCTCTCAAGGGGCCCCAGATGCAGAAGTAGAAGCTGGGAAGTAGTGATGGCAGGTGTGATGGGGGGATGAAGCAGGAAGTGCTGTTGTAAAACTTACCTGTGCCCCACAATCCCCTTCCTGTCTGCAGGGGCATTCCTTTGAAATGGTCCCCTGCCAGCAGGGCTAGCTCCAGGTTTATGTGGGCCCTTGGGCGGCATGGTCTCAGTGGGCCCCTTTGTGGTGAGGAGTCACGTCACATCACCGAGGGACGTCCAAAAACTGGATACCCCCTGAGGATCATGCTATTTGGACCCAAACTCTAGTTTTGGTCTACTTTGAAGTGCACCAAACCCCTTTAAATTCTAGATCCTGCTGATTTAGTCTGTTATGCCTCTGTGTAACCCCCCGATTTGCTCATTACTTTTCTGGAACTGGTGAATACATTGTGGGATCCCCAGTTTGAGTTAACGGCCAAACCAGGGGGGTTCTTTCACAAACCGGGGCATCCAAATTGAGATGCCCCTGTAAAGTTGCCAGGACCACAGAAAATCACACGAGTGAGGACATTCTTAGTGCTAGCTGGCAGTGCATGCACTAGGAGTATCCTCACTCATGGGGGGCAGCGGCCATTTTTCTGTGGCAGGGCTGCATTTTGTCTGAGGATCATGGTTAAGTTAAGCAAATGCAGGCACTGCAGGGGTCGATGCGCGGGGGAACTACAGCAATCTGGATGCCCCCCGAGCTTGGCACAATGCAGTCTGCTGCGGCCCAACATACATTGTCAAGGAAATGGGTGTGGGTCTGCTCTAATGGAAAACCAAGGCCTGGTATTGTTGAGTGGAGAGTTTACAATGTCTGTGTTATTGGAACTACTACTGTTGATTGAAAGTTGGAATTGGCCCTTAATAAAGTCAGTGGGACCCTTCTTAAAGGGCCATTCCAGCCCCTTTCTTCAAAATTAACCTAAGCCCTGCCCTGCCCTGCCCCTCCAAATAGCGATTATGCTGATTTAATGAAAGAAAATAAAAGACACTCACCTTCACCCCAAATCCAGCCCCCGAAGTTGGTGGTGCCACAGCTGCAGCGCCAGCCGCCATCTTTCTGCAGTCCCGGACTTGTCTGTTAGATCAAAGTAGATACAATATGAAGGGGATTTACTTAGAACCAGATCAGTCTTTGTTATGGGTGGAACCAGCAAGAAGCTTGTGCATGAGGAATCAGCCAGGGGCAGTGGGGACCCAAGGTCAGAACTCGGCCAGATAGTTATCACTGTGAATCTATGGAGGGAGCCAATGGCTCATGTATAGGGTTGGGTGAACCCAAACCACAAAGTTCGGGTTCGTATTGAACTTTGTGAGTTCAGGTCCCCAAACCCACACACAGACTTCAGCTGAATGTCCGTGTTCCAGTTCGGTGGAAGCATGTACCTGGAAAAGCTGGCTGATGGGCTGCTGTCCTCACTCATGGGAGCGGCGGACATCTTTCTGTAAACATTCTGTGCTAGTAAGAACATTGTATTTGATTCCTTAGCTTTGTTTTACTCTGACATTCTTAGCTAGTGCTTACAGCTCTCTGCTATTCTGTGGCCCAAATGTATTCCTTTAATGGTTTACCTAGAAAATGGAAAATATGTAATAGACATTGAAAATATGTAAATAAATATTAAAAGGCAGAATCAAATAGTACACATACAATTTAATAATATATTATATAATAGTAAGCTATATGCAAGGAGAAAACTTTACCTACAAAAGGACATTCTGACGTGTTTCACCAAACAGGCTTCATCAGAGAATTTTCATGGCCAAAAAAAAAAAAATAGCTGGAGGGTCAATTTTCACACGATCGAATAAAAAAAAAAAATGTTAGAAAGGCAGAGTTTCTTGGACACAAAAATGGTCAGAGGTGAAATCTATGAAATACTAGAAAAGATTGAGCAAACATTTCATAAAATTCGTTCCTCACCATAAAATTGCAAAGAATTTGAATATCCCACCAAAATATCCACCATCTACTTTATTTGATTCAGAGAATCTGTAGAAATCCATGTGCACAATGAAGCGGCCATATACCCAGCAGTGTGTGCCCCTGCCCCCAGCATATCTGAATGGGTCCCCCACAGGAATGTGCTCACAGCACCATGATGCAGGGATGCGCATCTAAACCCTCCCACTTGCTATTTACATCGCTGAGGGGGGCAGAAAAAAGGTGAGTTTTGCAGCACCCCAGGGGGTTTTCAGGCAACAGGACATGCTGACTTGGGATGCCCCAGGGGAAGGCCAGCGTCCAGCCCTAGGATCTTTTAGATTCCAGTGCCAGCCACTGTGGGTTTTGAGTCACTTTAAATATTCTCAAATTAGCCCACAAAAGGTATCTCCTTTATTTCTTCACTTTCTACGGTTGCCTATGGCTAACACGCAGTGGCAGACTGGGGTCAAAAATTAGTCCTGGATTTTACCAGCCCCTGGCCAGCCTGAGACGTCTCTCCCCAACCATGATGTGGGGGGCTATAGAATATGGGGCTGGGGTTGCCTGGCTTGTGGGTGCAGTGGGGCTGGGTACAGGGGGCTGAGAGGGAGACTAAGGGGGCAGGCATTGAATGAGGGTGTTAAAGTGGACCAAAACCCAGGATTTTGACTATCCTGGTTTTGGTCCTTACCCCTGGGGCACCCTGATTTGGGTACCCTGCTGTGTGAAACCCCCCAGGTCGCCTGATCGAACTCACCTCTGCCTGGTCCTACGGCACATCCCCCACTGCCCTCTAACAGGGAGTGTGCCCGTGCCAGCCATTCACAAATGCCTGGCGTGGGCAAGCGCCCTGCTAAAGGGATAGCGGGGATGCGGCCGCTGCTCGTGCATGCGCAGTTGGACCAGGAAACAAGGTGAGTTTCTGGGCGACATGGGGGGTTTAACACAGTGGGGCACCCCCAATTGGGGAGCTCCGGGAGGAGCGAGTAGGCCTGCCCTGGAGTCTCATAGACTTCAGGGTGGGTTTTAGTCCACTTTAAAAGCAGCAGCCCAACTAGCCCCAATGCATTGCGGCCCACTGGGTATTGTCCTGGATCTTCATATGGCCAGTCCGCCCCTGCTAATATGGTACAATACACTACTGCTAGGCCAACATATCTAACCTTTAAGAATCTAGGACAATAAAACTAAAAGAACGCTACTTTGTAACTTTTTCTAATGTATGCCGTTAGCATTTCGTTCAGAAATAATTTGTAGGAGGTCAGCGAACCTTTTACTCACAAGTTAGGCAGGGTCAAAGGATTAATGAGCGTGTCTCTGCATTGCTTGACCTGTTGATGCCACCATGCCCAGAGATCACTGAGAAACTGGAGGAAGCATAGAAGTTTGGCCATCGCTTTGCAAATTCTCCTTTAGGGAGGAACAAGGAAGATGAAGAATAGAAAACAGTTGTCTCTGTGGCCTCTCACACATATAATTACATGTTTGGGAACAGTCTTTATTTCCTGTCTTCCCAATTTTGGTGGTGATCTCTTGTCCTGAATACCCTCAGTAGCCCTGTCATGCCACAATTGAATTTCCTGCTGATGATTACCCTGAGAATGTTATGACCTCCCCGGGCTCCTGCTGAGTGTCTTTCTTCAGGATGGTGCAAGGAGCGCAGTCTGAAGGCTTGGGTATTACACAATGATAATGAGGCGGCTTGGAGGACCCATTCCAACCGCCTGCCGCAGTATGCAAATAGTCCTGTCTGTTGGCTAATGAACGTTGATGGAGACTGGGACAGGAAGGAAACCGGGAATGAGCTGCAAAGCTTCTGAGTGCTTAACTTACATCTGGCTTTTTCCAAAAGTATTTCTAATCAATAACGATCCTCAGCCTTTATTTAAACAACATGTGGCCCAGATTCACATGCCATAACTATTTCATTACTCTCCCATGATTTGCCTGATGTTAACGTGCAAAGCAGAATGTATTTGTAACAGAGAATAATAGTAAAATAGCAAAACCATATTTTAAAAAAGGGACAAAAACATTGCATTAGAAAAAAAACATATATTATATATAATAAACAAAACAAATAAAAACAAGCAGCAGTATTAAAAGTTCAAAAGGGTTTGTCCAGACAATCAAAGCATTCTTTCCGTACCTCCCATGCAGTGTTTCATTCTGGTGTGTTGTTCATATGTTGTTGCTAATTTCTAGCCTTTAGCTCCCTATACCCCAACCCCCCAGAGAGAGGTGCTCCATGGAAAATCAGTAATACCATTCCACATTCTCACCTTGTCTACAGCTGTACCTGCAAGCTCACGTCACTAATCAATAGTGTTTGGATTATTATTGTTTATTTATATAGCGCCATCATCTTCCATAGCGCTGTACAAAGTAGTAATACAGACAGGGTAGAAACATACCGTACATAGACTATTACAAATACAGAGAGAGCCCTGGCCTTGCGAGCATACAGTCTAAAGGATCAGGGTGGAGATGAAGGAGAAGGATCACAAACAGTCAGTATTGAGCTTTGTGACATGTGCCCTTTAGAGAATTGCTTAAGCCAGATTGTATGCTTGTCTGAATAGGTGGGTTTTAAGGGCACCTTTGAAGGCTTTGAGAGTTGTGGAGTGGCGGATTGGGTGGGGGAGGGCATTCCAAACGATTGGCGTTACACGTGAGAAGTCCTGGAGGCAGGCATGAGAGGAGGTGACCAAGGTGGAGGACAGAAGAAGGTCGGCAGCAGAGCGAAGGCTGTGTCTAGGTTGATACTGTTGGATTAGAGATGAGAAGTAGGGAGGGGCCTGGTTGGAGAGTGCTTTGTAGGTGAGAGTTAGCGTTTTGAACAGGATTCACTGTGGGACTAGCAGCCAGTGTAGGGATTGGCAGAGAGGCGTAGAGCTGAAAGAGCGAGAGGAGAGATGGATTAGGCGAGCAGCAGAGTTCAGGATAGATTGGAGGGGTGCCAGTCTGTTAGTTGGTAAGCCACAAAGAAGGATGTTGCAGTAATCCAGGCGGGATATGACCAGGGCATGCATTAACATTTTAGTGGTGTCAGGTGAGAGGAAGGGATGGATGCATGAGATGTTTGTTGGAGGCGACAGGAGGTGGCTAGGAGTGAATATGTGGTTTGAATCCTCCTCCCTTCTTCCCCTCTTCCTCAGCCATTTCTAGTTTGGCATCCAAGGAGTGCACACCTGCTGCTACCTTCTGCAGTTACAGTCTTTTTACCTGCTGCTGTATATGGGTTACATCACAAGTGTATACCTGCTGTATAGAATGTACATGTCAAGATTCCTGCTGTAAGATTCTGTACCAAAATAAAGCTTGTGAAACTTACCCTACGTGATCTACGAGCAGACGAGTAAGCTATTTGCCAAGCCTTATGGAGTGAAGAAATCCAGTAAAGAATCCATCACAGACACACACAGAGAACATGGAGCTGTCTACAGGATTCACATCACTGCCATCTGGAGAGTCAGAATAAGGCCCCCTGCCCAGATGTGAGTCCGGAAAACCTTCCATGAAGATGTTAAGATACCCACAGCAGAGGATTGGGTGACTTATATGTCACTAAAGGCCTGCAGTTCTGCCTTGTCTCCTCCCCCTGAACCTCTAATTGACAACACAACGGGATCTGGTCCTGTTCCTGTTCTACTTTAGTTCTAGCTAATGTCCCTGCTGTTTCGGAAAAGGAGGCAGAGATTCCTCATTGTCTTGGGCAACTGCCAGGGATTTAGGGACCAGCTGAGAAGGGTGATTCGGTGATGATTGGACATATAATTTTTCCACTCGCAAGCATGAGCACAACAGAGAAACCCGAACTTTGCAAAGAGAAGTCACTGGGACTTAGATTTGGGTACCCCTCAAACCAAAGAGGAATGGCAAATAGCTACGACACACCTCAACACTCACCTGACAGCCCTAGCACAATAAAAGGAGGTGTATACTAAAGGACACTTTTTTCACTGGGAAACAAATCTGTCTCCCTAACCAAAATGACAACCCCCAAAGGGCCATCATTTCTTACACTAACCGACTTAAAGAACTAAGCTTGATTTAAAGCTTCCCTGTGATTGCTAGTTTCTTTGCGGGAGTGAACTCGGAAACCGAAATGTTGCGAATGCTTGTATTATTCATAGCTGCGTCCCAAGATTTTCTCAGCCAGGCGTATGCCATCGTAAGTGCTTACCGTGCACATTCGGTTTAGCTGAGCACATTGCTGTTTTAGCCTGTGAACTAGGCTCGGAATACAACTTGGTACCTGTTCCCAGCCATATGTTGCCGCAGAGTCCTTCAATCTCGTTGCTCCATGCCCATCTCGCTGGCATGCCAGCATACGCATCCAGTTTTGTTTTGTTTTTAACCTCGCTGCAACTCACCTTGGGGGTATCCCATGTCTGTGTGCCTCCCTGCAGTGTGACTTATCTTTTCCATGTTGGTTCCTAGGGGGCATCCCATGCATTGTGTATGGCTGCACTGACACTCACCTTCTTCTTCCTGTTTCTCCTGGTTACTTGAGGGGCATCCTGTGTTTGTGTGCCTCCCTGCAGTGTGACTTATCTTTTCCATGTTGGTTCCTGAGGGGCATCCCATGTATTGTGCATGGCTGCACTGACACTCACCTTCTTCCTGTTTCTCCTGGTTCCTTGAGGGGCATCCTATGTTTGTGAGCCTCCCTGCAGTGTGACTTACCTTCTCCCTGTTGGCTCCTGGAGGGGCATCCAATGTCGTCGCTCACCTTCTTCTTCTGTGTTCTTACCCGTTTCCCCCTACTGTTTTCTGACACCTTCCCCAACCCCACTTGACCTGCTGCACCCTGCCTTAAGCCTGGAAAGGACAACACGTTGCATATTTGTTTATTAAAACATTTTTGTTTATTGTAAAAACTGTTTTAACTTGTGTCCTTTAGGAATCATTGTTTTTTTGGCTTTAGTTTATTTGACCAAAAATAGATTAACTCTAAAAACTTTTGGTATAAAACATTTTGGTTTGGTTCACAACTTGCCATGTGTAGCCCGTTGTGCACAACAATTTGGGGGACACAATGTGGTTGCTCCCTAAATAAATTACACTTCAAAGAAATTTGTTTGGTATGTTGCTTTACTCACAACCAAAACAAAACAAAGGAGGGTACAGCATCAAAACAAAACAAAGAAACAGTAAAAAAAAAGCAGATAAAAAAAAAAATAAGAAAAGTACGAGTCTACCAAGTGTTGACGCACTTACTGTCATGCCCAGATTTGTGTGCTGGAATAGAGGTGTCCCAGTACCTCTGAAGCTGCGGCAGGGGTTGCCTTATACATGGGCAACTTGGAGACAGGGATCAGGGGCACTGGCTGCAACAAGGATTAGCAAGTTTAGGGGAACAGAACAAAAGCTAGCATAAACACAGAAGATTTGGTAAGAAGGCAGAGCAATGAGCACCTAAACATACTGAAACATACTCCTGAGCCAAAGGTGGCCCCAGCAGCACATGTGTGCAATCGATGGCACCCAGGTTCATTCACCAGGTTAAAAAAAACGTGTTTCAGGCTGCCATGCTGTCCGTAAAAGAGATGTATTTTTCATGCCATCAAGAAATTTAGTCAGGACGCGGCTCAGTGAAGGCTGGGACATGTCAACTGACAGTACTCCAAGCCTCTAGAAGGAGCCAGTCGCTAAAAATTGATGCAGTCAACTAATTTGGTCATACCTCCAATTGCATACTTCTTTTCTTGTGGTGGGGGACAACCATGGCCACAATGCTGAGTAAGGCTTCTCAAGAGAAAGGCGCTTCAGTCGGGTCATATCGAACCCCTGTTGATCAGATATCCAAGCGACAGCCGGTATGACTAAGCTCTGGAAGGTAAATGGAGAGTGTGAGGAATAGGGAAAATATTATATGTCATTTTATTGCTGATGCCCGGCATCCCCCTTTAAGATTCCCTGTACTTAGCAAATGTCACCTTTTATTTCCTCTTGTAGTATTAAGGCATTCTAGCCATAAACATGCAGAGGACCTAATCTCCCCCAGGATGGAGAATTAGCATCTGTGAGCTGAGCCAAGTGCAGTTCAGGCTCCCTGCTGATTCTCTCACACCTCTGGCTGTGAGCTTCCTCACATCAAAGACATGAACCTCAGACAACCGGCACCAACACAAATCGGACCGTAGCTGGGCCACTGTGTGTCCCAGCACGTAACCAGATCGGGCCCACAAAACCGCACTTAGACATACAATTTTTAGGGCCATGCGACCAGGGGAACCTAGAGAAATGGAGATCTGGGGTTCTGACCCATTTAGGTACTCCATCTTTGGGCTCATTGGATGCCCGGCATCCAGCCCAATCTTTTGGTGTTGTATCCAGAACCATATGACCCTCTCTCCCCAAAGGTATAACTCCTAAAGTCTAGTCAAAATTCCTGGTAAGGGGCACTACTTAAGTCTAAAAACCTCAATCCAGTCTTGCTTGGGTGCTCCCTGAATTCCACAACATGCGTTTATTGGACCCAAAAAGAAAAAAGGAAAATGGAATTCAGAAAATTGGGCACACCAGCAGAAGTATCAAATTAATGGTATTATTTATTAGTGGCATATAAAGTTAAAAACATACAAAAGACAAGATGAAATAAAAACACATGGTCTCCTGGAAATATGTTGTAAGTGCCAGCTCAACATACAAAAAATTCCTATAGTGCTGAACTATATCCCTATTATGCCAATGAGGTGATCTCTAATTTTTTATATAGTAATCCATATATACATAATGCATAATTAATAATTAATAATACCAGGTAAGGGCAGTAAACCGTTATATGTATATGTCTATTGAAATTATAAACCTAAAATGGTGAATACCAGAATCTTCTACACTAATACACACAATAATATGAGAAGAAAAATAGTTCTACCAGCTACTAACACATTTATACAATAATTAAATCAAAACTATATATACCAAGTGAAAAAGAAAAAAAAAAAAAAAACCTCGTGCTGAGAGATAGTACTGCAGGCAGTGATAGACACATCTCTGTCTGCAGACTATAACTTCAGTGATACAATTGTAATAGTCAGGCTCCCCAGACGGAGCCCAGCTCATAGAGGGTGTGCAAGTACAAGTGTTGCAAAGTACAATGTAATTGGATATAAATATTGATCCTAGATAAAGATAAATAAATACCGCCCAAACATGGAAGTAAGCAACAGGAGACCGAGCTACCCCGCGCGCTCCGCCGTCAGACTCACGGCTTCTGATAGGGGTGCCAAGACAGCTGTGAACCGCTCCTTTGTACTCCGGCGCGCGGGCCGCAAAGTGCGCCACTCCCTCTCATCACCCGGGAGACAGGTGAGAGAACACCATCCACACACCCCCCGGCCGGTCACGCCCCCCATGATGACCCGGCCGCCGTCATCGGTACTGGCAGGGGGCGGGAGCAGCCGGAGGGGAGGGGAGGGCGGAGGAAGTGCGAACGCGTCAGTGGGGCCCCGCCACACCGAGCACAAACGGGGCCGGCCTGTATTACATATATAATATATACATGCCTAATCTAATATATAAGTGAGCAATACAATAAACAATAACAATTTAACAGTAGTAAAGCAACATTCAGCTTTATATTGATGTTAGTATTTAGCCCATGCATGGGGCCCATCTTCTAGCGCTTTTATGCAGTTCTATCTTTGAGCCCTACTATATGTCGGCTCGTGTCCCTTCCAGACTGGAGATGCAGTCCGTAGTCACTGGTAGATCCTATGAAGGCCTCTATTGTTTTTGTGACATATATGGTACCAGGCCCCCATGTCGGGCTTGCACCCAGATATCATTTCACATGACCGACCGGTCATATCAGATCAGTAAACCATTTCAGATGGGATGAGAGGACCGGATGAGCCGATAAAGAAAGTTGCAACCTAACATATTGAGCATGCAATGTACAGCTCAGCGGATCTCCTCAGTCAATGCATGTATGGTGCAGGCCCCCGTAGCAGGCATGTCTCCGGGTCCCTTTTCGCATTCTTAATTGGAGACCAGTAAGCCATGTCCACCATCAACAAGACCCGAATTCGGTACAGGGGTCTTATGCAGCCATAAGCAGAATCCGATATACAGACCAGGAAATCCTGTCAGACATCATGTCAGCCAATCTGATCAGACCTCATGTCCGCCAATTTTTTCACATTCTTGCTTAGGAACCAGCAAGCCATGTCCCGCCATCAACGAGATCCAAAAGAGTCTCATAAAGCCATAAACAGAATCCGAATGCAGACCAGGAAATCTTCTCACACGTCATGTCAGCCAATCTGAGGTATGTATTGCTCTGAGCCTGTGAAACATCATCTCCACTGGACAAGACATCGTCTTCACTCGGTCCAATCTAGGATGTTTCCCTTGGGATCACCACATCACCTATGGTAACCATCTGCACCTTGGGTAGAGAAAGGCATATGTGAAAAACGTGAAATAATAAATCATATATCAAATATAAACAAACGTGCTCATAATACAGTGTTGTATGCATGACCATAATAAAACCACAAAAATCACAAAAATATTGTGCATGACACAACCAACACCAGTACCCCCACTCCTCTAACGCCCCGGAGTCAGGGGCTTACCTTTCTCAAAGTCCCGGGACGCTAATCGGATGTTGGAGCGGTGGGACTGCACTCTAATCTTCAGCATGTTCTTTGTCTCCCCTACATAAAATTTAATACAGGAGCATTTGATGGCATACACAACCAATTTGGTATTGCAGTTGGTAAAGTCCTTTAGTACAAAGCTACGACCCGTGAACGGGTTGCTTACCTCTTTTGTTGGCAGCATGTGTTTACATATGGAACACTTCCCACAGGGTGCTGATCCTTTAGTGCCCACAGTATTCAACCACGTGTCCTCTAATAGCAAATGGCTATGACACAGATGGTCCCTCAGATTTTTTGCTCTTCTTGCTATTACATATGGTTTATCTGGGATCCAATCCTTTAAATCTCTGTCACTTTTAGGGATGTCCCAGTGTCGTGCCAGGATGCTTCTTACGTCATCCCATTGGTTGTAAAACCTTGTCACTACTCCTATTCGCTGTTGTGATGACTTGCGTTCCCGTTTCTGAAGCAGATCTTTGCGGTTAGAGGTGCGTGCCCTTCTCATGGCTTCCATCAGTGGTCGCTTCGGATACCCCCGAGCTTTGAATCTATCCTTAAGATAGGTCGCCTGTCTCTCAAATTCCCTCTTGGTACTGCAATTCCGTTTTATCCTTAGAAACTGGCCGACTGGTATCCCTCTCTTGAGGTGGTCTGGGTGTGCGCTATCATAATGCAGTAAACTGTTTGTAGCAGTGTCCTTTCGATGTAAGGTGCTCTCTATGGTCCCGTCCGGTTTCACCGTAAGATGTAAATCCAAGAATGTGACGCTCTCTGTTGATAAGTGAGACGTTAGTGTGATGTTCAAGTCATTGTTGTTTAGAGTCAGTAGAAACTCATCACATTCAGTTTTGGTGCCATCCCAAAAGAACAGGATGTCATCGATGAATCTGAACCAGGCCACGATGTGGCCCTGGCTCAGATCCACCGCATCCTGGAACACTACCTCCCGTTCCCACCAACCTAAAAATAGGTTGGCGATGGAGGGAGCGCACTTGGCGCCCATCGCCACTCCCATGCGCTGTCTGTAGAAACTCTTATTAAAGACGAAATAATTGTGTTCCAGTACAAACTGGACAACCTCTAAAATAAATTGTCTACGTCTTGGTTGTGTATTGGCTTCCATGCTCAGGAAGTAATCGATGGCCCGCATGGCAAGTTCATGTGAAATATTCGAGTAAAGAGCCTCGACATCACATGTAACTAATATACAATTTTCAGGTAAATGAAGCTGATCCACTTTGGTCAGTAGATCTAGTGAGTCCCTGAGATAAGAGGCCAATCCCAGCACGTGAGGCTGGAGAAAGCTATCCACCCACATACAGATATGTTCAGTAAGGGATCCTATCCCAGAAATGATCGGGCGTCCTGGTGGTCTGAGGGGGTCCTTGTGGACCTTCGGCAGCATGTAAAATGTTGGGGTCACCGGACTGTCCACCTTCAAGAATGCACTCTCATGTTTGTCTATGGCCAGATCAGACAACGCCTGATCAATGAGTGCATCAATCTCTCTCTTAAACCTGGGTCCAGGGTTAGAAGGAAGTCTCTCATAGTATCTAGGGTCGTTGATCTGCCTGAGAGCTTCCTCCATGCAGAGGCCGACAGGGAGGATAACAATGTTTCCCCCCTTGTCGGCCTCCTTGATGACAATATCCTTCCGCCGCTGTAGGTCGTTTAGGGCTTTCTGTTCCCCTTTACTGATGTTAAACCCACCGCCCCAGGTAGACAATTGTTTAACATCCTCACTCACCATGTGAAAGAATGTTTGTATCGCCGGGTTGGTGGATAGCGGAGGGGAGAAGGTGGATTTTTTCTTGAAAAGACTTCTTTTAGTCTGACCCATAGTTTGGTCGTGTAGTTCCTCCAAGATAGCCAGGGTCCGTACCTCCTCAGGATCCCAATCTATACCATCCTTGCGTCGCTGAAGGTTCGCAAAATGTTTTTTGAGAAGTAAACGTCTGCAGAAGAGAAAAATGTCCTTAGTGATCTCAAATTTATTTACATTTACAGATGGGGAAAAGGAGAGGCCTTTGGCTAATACCGACCTCTCATCGGGTGATAATGGTACATCGGTGAGATTAATTATCTGTAACTGAAGTTGATCTTCTGCTGGGGGAATTGTCATGTCTGTGGTGGTTGGCCCCATATTAAGCCCCCTGCTGGGGTCCAACCTGCTGTTTAAATTTATCGGGGCAATGGTTGTGTCTGTTTGCCATAGCCCCATCTGTTGCGATCTCTCAATCTCAATAACTCCTAAAGGGTTTTAGGTTCTAAAGCAGGTTCCACAACAGTGGGAGGGGACAATCCGTCCCACAGAAGGGAAGGAGTGAAAGGGTCTCGCAGCATAAAGGAGGATCATGCTGGACCAGCGATTGTCCCTCTCTGGAGAGGGGTGGCGCTGCAGTGTGCTGGAGGTGTCCAAATTATCTATAAGCTCTTGACATACACCATCATCACCACTCTACATCTGCATGTAACTGGGTAACTGACTATTATATCTCTGTATAACTCACTGTAACCTGTAACCCACTTCTCAGAACAGAATTTTTATTCATTCATATTCCATCATAGCCAAATGTTTGTTATCACTGCCCAGTGTGCTTATTGCATTGGTACGTGGGGGACCCCTGGCAATTTATGACCTCTTGAAACGGTGATGTAATACCATCCCTTGCTATTATTGTGTTACAATGTATCTTCGGCCAGTGTATCATTATCTGCCTTAGAGCAGATATTCATTCACACTTTGTATTTTACTATGCTCTTTGACATAATTGCTTTTTTGCACAATATCTTTTTTGCTCTTTCCTCTCTTAATATATTGCACATGGCACTTTTTCTTTCCTTTTTTTACACAGTGTTTTTTCTATATATATACCATTTGCTGGTGGATATAACAATATTCACCAGCATATTCCCCTTTACTGGCAACAAGTATGGTGTTTAATCACACCTACATAAATTAACTATTCATTGATAAGATTAGGAAGGTTATATTTATACATTTTTTAAGCCTTTGTGTGGGATACCCCCTTCTCCCCCTTTTTGTTATTGTGTTAATGTATTTTAAACTGTGGACCATTTTTGTGTATTTATGTATATTTGTTTATGAGTCTTTCTAACCTAATAAAATTAGATAATGTTTTCACATAGTCTTTTGTACATATATATATTGTCCTGGGTGGAGTGCGAAACTTCTGGGGACCTGTGGGGAGATTTTCAGAGCCTGCCCCAAAACTGTGTGTGCTTATTGCATTAAAACCATTATTTAACTTGAGCGATCTTTTTGCCTTAGCCAAGAATCTGTGTGTCTGTAGGCTTTGGGCGGGGGTTGGGAAAGCGGTTGTGTGTCCAGAGGTCCTTGATTGATAGTTGAATCATGTGACCCGCGGTTCCCTGACAGTAAGTAGTCCACGGCACTGCAGACACTCATACTCTTCCGAGAACTCATGAAGGGGCTCCATCATCAATGCGTATGTCAAGAAGCTCACGCTCCCCCATTCAAAAAGAGGCCGTTATTTGGCACTGGTAACTTCTGTTTGTAAAGGCCTAAAAATGGTCAAATCAGGGCTCTGAATAAAACGCAAGCACAGACTAAAGCAGTAAACTTACATATGCAACACAGAAACTCGGGCTGAGCCGTATTAATACGACAAATACTCGGTTTCGCGTATGCAAACCAAAAAGTCAAGTGAAAAAGCAAACTCCGCTCAAAAAACACAGCCCTGAATAGCAGGACCTGGAAAAAAGCAAAATAATAGCACTTTTGGACCACCCTTCCTCTGTATGTCCCATGGCAAGACAAGAAGATTCCCCCCCCCCGAATTGTAATATTACTTTTGATCTTAGCAGATGACTTCTTACTTTATATCCTGAATCCCAAAAAGGTAGTTACATAAGTTCTGGGTCTTATAGATCAGTTTATTCCAGTCTCCGATTCGTCTGTGAACATGGATAAAAAGCGATGCATTGCCTGTCAGCAAATTCACTAAGCTTGGGTGGGTAAATCCTTTCGGCTTTTGCTGGAGTATAACCCTTCTTACTTACCTGGGAGTAAATATCTCTAAGAATCCCCCGCTTTAAAAGCCCCTCTACATGGCCTATGCAGCAATACAGCCCAAAAGAGAATGGTGCTCTAGAGACTCCGTTTAACACAAGGCTGGGCATGCACAGGCTCCAGCCATAAGAGATGAAGTGTGACAAGGGGCCCAACCTTCTAGCCGCACTTCATCTCAGGGAACTAACACACATACCTTGCATGGCTCATGTCCTGAACCTAGTAGTTCAATGTTCGTTAATGACTAACTATACAGGTTTAACCCTTTAAAGGCCAGCCTACCTAGAGATTTTGTTGCCCTTTGTTGCCAGACCATTTTTCACTATTTTGCGCTATACAAGTTTAACCGTGATTTTTGAGGGAATTTCCACTAAAATATATATATTATATATATATAAGTTAGGGCTTCAACATGAAATATCTCAATTTTTTGGGGTGAAATATGTGTAAAAAAATTTATTAAAATCTATTTTTTCAATTTGTAGTGTTTTTTTTGTAATTAAAAATGTAAGCTTTTCAAAAAATTCATATTTCGTGTAAAAAGCCCCAACTCTCCGGGTTACAGTGGTACCACATATGTATAAGTAGACAACTTTTCCTGACCAAGGAGACTCCCCCAAACTGAAACAGCGCTTTAGGAGATTTTCAGATAAAATACAGATAAACTACTATGCGCACCTTGCAGTTTTTCAAGAAAAACCCTTTAAATTTGAAATCCCCAAAATCTATCAATTACTTATTTGGTTGCATAATGTTTCCCTAAGAAAAAAATAAAAAAGCAGAATTAAGAAAAAACAAGCAAAATTTGGAAGCGCAAGGTCCCCGAATAGAACAATACTCAACATGCATAGGTACTTTTAACCCTTTAACTGCCAGCCTACTTGAGATGTTGTCACCCTCTGTTGAAATGCAATTTTGCACTGCAACTGTTATTTTTGCAGGAACTTGACAATTTGATGGTCAATCCAAAGAAACCTAGTGTAGGCATTATGCTGGCCGCAGTGGTCCTTTGGCTGTTCTGGGGGTAGGCTGCCTAATTTTTGGAGCTGGGTGCTATGAAACCTATTTGTGCTGACAGTAGTGGCAAATTTTCAGATATGTATTATGGAAAAGTACACAGATCTTTCTACCAGGAACTCTATTCGTGTTTCATTGAACAGGACCGAATGGGACGGATAGGAGTCGAATCTACCCTCAACGTGGATCTGGAAACCCATCATTAAGAGAGAAATGGTTCCCCTTACAAGGTACTTGAAATGGTTAACAATACCTTCAGGTTTACCAAGACGATCATTAGTCAAGTTCTAATCTCCCACAACCCCTTCTC
Organism: Gastrophryne carolinensis; assembly: GCA_027917425.1. NCBI lineage: Eukaryota > Metazoa > Chordata > Amphibia > Anura > Microhylidae > Gastrophryne > Gastrophryne carolinensis. Next base: position 48,731,820 of record CM051234.1, on the reverse strand, counting down.
TTTTCCAAACCTGACTTTTGTGGCATAAGCTACAGGTGGGCTACAAGCTGAGCAGCCAAGCTGGATTTCTTGCTTGGTTGGACAACTACAACCTAAAGGGAATGGCAAGGTGGAAAGATTGTTGACAAGGGGTCAAGTGCCCTCTTCTAAACTGATTCTATCATTTGAATAGCTAAGGACAATTACTAATGTTTATCAAATGCATATAAGGTCGATTAGGAATTGACCTTTCCATAAATGGATAATTCCGTGGACCAGACTTTGAAGGATGTCACAGTGCCCCGGTATCTTGCTATGGCCATACTGTATCTTTTCCTCAGAGAGAACCTAAACAACTAGGCAAAATGCTCTGATTTTTCCAAAGGGTTCTACAAACTCATTAATATGTTTCCCAAACTACTCCAAGAATGTATCACTGATCTACCCTTCCCTTCTCAACCTACAGGGAAATGAGGAACAATCTTTTTCATGACTCCTACATATTGCCCCTCCAAGCCTGAACATGAAGGGTCTTACTTCCAATGATTTTGTAAATGTGGGCAATTCTGAATGGGTCATATTTGCCTTCATTCACTGGAATCAGGGATATATTTCCGAAAGAGGGTAGGGACCGGCCCTAACAGTGTCGTTGGTAGCCCTAAAGTCTAATTTGCAACATTGGATTTCTCCTAAGACTTCTTTTGTAGTCTAATTTCTTGAAAACCTCCTATTTACATGATGGAATGGCTAGAATTTGCACACCAGAAGGAGGAGAAGGTTCAAAAAGTTTTTTTTTTTTTTAAGTAGGGGGAGAGGGGAGTAGCACTCAACTGTGGTGTTACCACCTCAGATTCTGGCTCTTTAATAGGGTAATTAGAATTGATCTTTAGGAGTGGGTCTGACTCCCAAATGACAATGAATGGGTTTGGGGGGGAGGTTTTCCCTTCACAAGAACCCATTACTCCTTCCACTTATGGTTGGATAGGGGTCTGATATTTGGGGAGGAAACCTAAAAAAGGGAGTCTTGAGTGACCCTCATGGGGAGTCCTGTGCCCCCATACAATTGGGTTTGTGCCATTATTAGTATTTCAATTATTTTCCTTAAAAACACCTATATGCATTGAATAAAAAAAAATATATATATATATATATATTTTTATCATTACAATGACGGTAATGAATTAGAATAAATTTGTTTGCACATAAAATCACATGTGATTTATTCTTCTGTTGTCAGTTTGTAGCAAGAGATTGGTAGTTTGTACAAAGCAGTCTGTAGCAAGTGGTATAAGTCAATTTACAATAAGCTTTTATGTAGACGGGTTTCGCAGGGGTATCGCTTCTTCAGTACATACATCTTTAAAACATCTGTGGTAAATAGTACAGAAAATTCAGTGATTGGTATATAATGTGTATCAGATACAGACAGAGATTGCCTTGTGCACTTACTTGAAAAACATTTGGAAGAGCTTTATCCATAAGTTTTAAAGCGAGCTGAAACAGCATTTCCAAATGACATTTATTCACACCACGTGGTACTTGTCTAAAATATTCTTAATCCTAAAGCAACGCCATCTGAGATGTGGGGTTGAGTTTATTGGGGAATGGGATGATGATCATTTGACATATGCAGTGTATATATCCTTAGTCCCTATAGAGACCTTGATAAACTAATATATATTACTCCTGCACCACCCGGATATAAACAATTGGGTTAAGTGTGCCACTAGGGAGTTCCCCAAAACACAATAGTTTAAACAATGAAAAAATGTGTGGCCCCAGTAACTACAGAGAACACTCCCAAGACACCAAACACCCAAAAATCACATAACTATCTAATCACATAATAATTGTGAATTTATTCTCTAAAAAACACTTACAATATATAATTAAAAACATATCAACAGGAGGGACATCACAGCCAACAGAATATCATATTGTATCCAAAGTTGTAACCCATCACAAAAACACAATCAATAATTAAATTCATATATTCATAAGGAATGTATATAAAGTGCCGGTGCTATCCTGAGAAAATTTATATGAAAGAAAGTGCAAATGCTGACCTAAAGTGCTCAATATCATATCAATTGACCCATACAGAAAGAGAAAACAATACACAAAGTGCACAGTAAGAAACATGAAAAGAGATCACCAATAATGAAGGCTGGAAAAAGTCCCTGCTGTGCCTGGAATCCTCATTTACCCACGCGTTCCGTGGGATGCCCTCACTTTCTCAAGGTGCCAGGTATCTTACCTGCTCCCTACTCACTCCTTTATATATATATATATATATACTAAGCGGATGGGGGTACCCACACTACCACCCAAAAAAAGAAAAATGTGCTGGGCTAACAATGAGTGGCACTACTCATAAACATACAAAAATAGTAAAGATTTTATTAATCTGAATAGTTAAACAATCATGACATACTAACACAATTTACATAGACACAATAGACATAACAAGACAAGTATAAAAACATCAGGGGGACGCGTCTTATCCTTTCAGGGGTATCCCGGTTGGTCTGTATAAATGCACGATAATAAGCTTTTCTTTGGTATCATAATTTTTTGATGATTTTTTCTATTTCCCTAGCACACCCTGGTTAGTCCTCCTGTCACTTGTTTGAGATTACCTTATTGTTTATTTGTAAATATGATTGTTATGCTGGGCACAATTGCATAGTTTATTGTGGATTTGCACATATGTTTGACTGATTACTTGGTGCCTTTATTTTAGGTTGATTCTCTGGGGTCTTTAGGGCCATTTTATGAATTTGGCAGACCTCCGGTCCCCCTGATGTTTTTATACTTGTCTTGTTATGTCTATTGTGTCTATGTAAATTGTATTAGTATGTCATGATTGTTTAACTATTCAGATTAATAAAATCTTTACTATTTTTGTATGTTTATGAGTAGTGCCACTCATTGTTAGCCCAGCACATTTTTCTTTTTTTGGGTGGTAGTGTGGGTACCCCCATCCGCTTAGTTTATGTTTTGCACCTTTGTACTGGGCTGAGTGTGCACACAGTTACTGTTGTGACTATATCTACTAGTGGCTTTTAGGCTGGTGCTGCCCAGTTAGCTTAGTCTAAATTTGCTTATATATATATATATATATTGTCTAGTAACAGGTGTAGCCGGCTTCTGGTGATCAGAGCGCACCCTCCCGCGCTCAGCGCCCCCGGCCGGCAGCCGCTCAGTGCACGGGAGGCGAGCTCTGGCATCAGAAGATTGCCCACTGGATTGTCAATCACTATTCCCTCCTTGTTGCCGCCCACCCTCCAAACCACCCGGCCGGCCGTGCCACACAGCAACGCCCTATGGAGACCTTCTTATCTATTTATGCCAGAGGATGCCATTTTCTTTTGATTTCTACTCGAAACAGCTGTATCATATATATTTGCATTGCTTTGTATCACCATTGTCTGTTAAAACTTCTTATATTCTCAAATCTTCTCTCAATAAATTGCGGAATTCAAAATATTGTGTAAAAAAGAAGCCTTAGTACAAAAGGTGACTTCCTGAGCCATGCTTAAAGATACAACCCTCACTATACATTAATTGAGGCTGAAGGCTTTAGTTTTCTGTGTTCTGGAAGCCATGGAGGAATGCAAGATGTCCAGCTCCCTGCAGTGATGTATTAATAAAAATCAACAATTTAATTATTCTCCCAATGTATCACCACAAAACAGATGTGAGGCTCTCTACCACCAACACAAAGGAGTGACGGCAGAATATTCTTGCTATTCTCTGGCCTGTAACAATGTGTCACCCCCCAAAGAGGATTTTTTTTTCTTTTTTTTTTCTGCTTGAGGATCTCTGATCAGCATGGTCATGCCAGATTATGTCAGTGGGATTTAAAATATTGTCACAGGACAATGGTCCATGCTATTGTGCGGCTGTTTGGGATGACAGCGTGCTGCCATGTGATATAAAGAAACTGATTTGAGACGCGGGTCCCCTCTCTCCATGTGAATGAGCACAGACTTTAATGGAGGCCATATGGTGCACTATATTTATACGCAACGCCTATATGGGCCCGGATCTGGCATGCTGATGTGTTTACTGTTTGCAGGCTGCCATAGGAGTTATTTATAAGTTGTGACATTAGTGTATTCAGTCTGTTATCGGAGCACTTCCAATACATATGCTGCCACTTACTTCACTTCCTGAGCCCAGGGCCTAATGGCCATTGTGTCTATTTGTACCAACAGTACTAGGAATAGCACACCTTTAATTAAGTTAATCTGGGCAAGATTATCCCTATAATTTATTACCGCTTGTCGTATGATGACATCAGGGCCTTAGTCCTGAAGAAGTGACAGGGAGCCGCCACGTAACGTGTAGGCTGCTAGGAGGGGGGTTATGGAAGCTGGGCCCTGGTGAAATGTAAGATTCTTATTACATCTGTTTTCTTGTGTCCCTCTTTTTTCATCATTTGTGCCCTCACTTTGTCATAAGTATCTTAATTATTATTTAATGCTTGTTATTGATGCAATCTGTATTCAAGGACACAAATATAGCACTTTATTCTTGAATAGCACTTGCACTTTATTTTTTTAATAAGAGGGATCATTCATAAAAGGGACCAGCATAGTACTTTATAATCAATTGTGGGCCAGGAGGTGTTTACAGCCCCTCAATAAGCAATTGTCCTCCTCCCTATCACCCCTGGGACTTGTGTGTGTATGTTTTCTAATGTTTTTTTAATTAGTTTATGTGTTAATTTGGTCAATCCAATAAAATTGTAAATTTGTTGACAAAGAATAGTGGTGCAACCTTTTTCTTTTGGTGTGCTTTTGGGGTGTGGGGTACCTCAAATTTAGCTATAGTTTGTTGATTGCAGCAACCATAGGGTTGCACGCTTTAATTATCTTTTACTGGTGCAGCCATTATACATTGTTGATGACATTAAAAACATTATACAAATTATTTTTTATATTAACTTAATTTCCTAGGACCCCCTTTCATGTGGCGCCTTAGAATGGAATAGCTACTGGTGTAAGAGATGTCTTGTTCAGGAAGATCGCCTCCTCTTTCGCTCAATTCCACCCTCTGTCCACTACTGTAGCTATGGTTCCCTGGACTGACCCCACCTATACACAAGACATTAGAATGGAAAAGCTGGCTAGATAGGGGGAGCCCTAATTTTTCTAATTATTTACCTACTCTTCCCTTACTTGGACCATGTGATGCCTTGGGATTGGCTGCCTACATAGAAGCTACAGCAACTGACAGTTGTCCTCCCCAGACCCCCAACACATTATCTACATTTCTCTATTCCTTATTCTGCTTCTGCTGGATTAGTTAGCAAGCTTAGGCCCTTATTTATGAAGGAATAGCGACAGGTAGCGACTGGTGAGCGACCGGTAATGACGGGCCCCGCCACGAGAACGCCGGCTCCCCACCACAATCACACATTTATCAAGCCGATCCTGCTTAGCGACTGAGATAGCGCCATATAGCCACTCATTCATCATTATTCCAGCCTCACCCCACAGCGCCAGCGTCCGACCTTGAACAGCGACAGGTATGACCTCTCGCTACCTGGCGCTCTCCAATGCATTTCAATGGGACAATCTTTAAATATTCATAATTAATTGTTATTAATGTTTTTTTTTTTGTTTTTTTTTAATGTGAAAAATTCTGTGACCACTTCTGCCATGTTAGATATTTTTTTTAAGGGAAAAAAAAAATAAAAATTTGTGCAGAATTGATATTACAGGTCTGATATTAATGTATTCATATTACAAAATTATTTAAAAAACGTGTTTTTTTTGGTTTCCCAAAATATGGTTGTTTGGGGGTTAAAAAACTACTTTTAACCCATCGTCGCCAGCGCTCTGGGGTTTAAACATGCATTTTACAGCGCGAGAATTTTTTGAGCGTGATTTGTTAATGAATATGGTGGGAGCCGGTCGCTATCATGCGCTCCCATACAGAGCAGAACCTGTCAAATAGCGACTCCTCACCCAATATTCAACATTACTGCACACCGACTGAGACGCTGTAAACAACCGAACAACGGCCAAGCACAGCGACTACTAGCGGGCGCTGTGAAAATACTGCTACAGTCGCTCAACTGTCGCTACCTGGCGCTATTAATGAATCGGCCTCTTAGCCTCCCTGCCACAACAAAAGTATGTATGTACTCAGGGTTGCACTTGTAATGAGGCCATGTGAGGCAGGTGTCTCATGTGGCACTGAAGGGGGGGGCTGTTGTGTTGTTCTTTAATCATGTCAATCATTGGTGGCGCACCGTGTCCCCGCCCCTACCACCCGTAGTGGGACAGTTCTGCCTCTGTCCTAGGATGGCGATTGTTTCTATAGTTCACCTCAGCCTCTAGAAATAAATCAGATTTTGATTTATATAAATACATAAGAATTACTAGAGATGTTGCCTTGAACACTCATGAGCCTCGAGTTTGAAAAAAAATTCACTTCCTGAGAATGTTGCTGAATCACCAATTAGGTGGACAATGAAAGGCGAGAAGAAAAGTAGAGAACCTTTTACTCTTTTTCACATTACAGTAAAAGGTGCCATTGGCTTTCATAGGTTTTCCGCTGGTAAAAGCTTTTATTCCTATTCACTTAATTTCATTTAAAGTCCCTGTCCAGGCACACACTGCTCCAAGTCCTCCCACCTTACACACCTTGGGAACAGTGTAAAATAACCCATTTCAAAGAATCTCTAAATATCAGAATATATGTAAAGACTTTATATATTTTAGAAAGAGACACGTTCTTTGTTTAAATGTTTGGGTCGTGGTTTAACTGGGAAGGGTGTGTGTCATGCGTGCCTTGTGTGTCAATGGTGTGGGTGCCGAGTCATGAGCATTTTCTGCTCTGGTCAGAAACAGCTGTGAGACCACTGTGGTTTGCCATGGTATCCCATGCTTAGAGTTTATATGGACAGAGTAGCTGTTTTTGTGTGGTCCTGGAAGAATGGAATTGCATGGAGGGCACAGTTTGGAGCCCAACTAGGGCTTCTACCCTGCACTTTAGGAAATAGAGGAAAGGTACAGGGCACAAGCATCAGGTAAGCTGCATGCTGCCTTTTTATGGCCATTGGTTTACTGTCCTTTCAAACGCTGTGTATAGGTCGGTGGCATTGGGTACGCTTAAAGTGGACCAACACCCAGGATTTTCACTATCCTGGATTTTGGCCCACTTCCCCGATCGGGGGTGCCCCGCTGCGTGAAACCCCCCAGATCGCCCTAAAAGACTTGCCTCACCCCGCTCCTACGCGACCACTCGTCAGGACCACTGTGGTATGTACGGACAAGCGACGGACAACCACAGTGGCTCTGAGCACGCTGGAGGCCGCTTCTCGCGCTTCTCTCTAACAGGGAGCGCGCCCGCGCTGCCCATTCACAAACGGCCGGCGCGGGTGTGCGCCCTGCTAGAGAGAAGCGCGAGATGTGGCTGCGGCTCGCGCATGCGCCGTTAGAACGGGGAGAAGGTAAGGTTTCTGGGCGTCCTGCGAGGTTTCACACAGCGGGGCATCCCGATTTCAGATGCCCCGCTGGGAGGGATCTGATCGGCCCGGGAATCTTATAGATTGGTGTTGGTCCACTTTAAAGTTCCTAGGCCTGTGGGACAGCTTTAAATTACCCAGTGGCAGTGGTCCCAGCACTAGTTTAACACTTCCCCAGGCCTGTCCTTGCTACACCTGATCTCCAGGGTGTCGCCTTCCATAACCTATACATTTATATGTGTTATGTTTTGTATTAGAATGTATTCAGGCCCATTGGTTTAGTGGGCTTCTCTTTTTAGGACCTGGCTGGTTACCAACTCACGAACTCCACTCTACCTGCAATAATCTTGGCTTGTCTGAATGCACTCTTGCCTCTGCTTGTATCATTGCAAATGTAGGGCCGTTTGGGGGGAGGTGATGATAAATGCCCCACTCAAGACAGGCTATGGCGCTGACCTGTTGGTAACAAAATGAGGCTAAGCCTTCGCTTAGTGGAAGAGTGTGATAAATGTTCGGTGTGGCAGTGCCTCCACCCAGAATAGGGCCCTTGTAACCTTTCTGGGAAATCGATCAAGTCTAAACAAAAAGATTCATTGAGAGCAGACAGACTACAGCTCCCAGCAATCTCTTAAAGCAATCACTGGCACAGTTGAACATAATAATACTATAAACTTTATATAGCAAACGGTAAAAGTACAAGAGAAATAAAGCATACACAGTGTAATATATATATATAATGCAATAATGAAAGGCCTAGCTTCAATCAGTCCGTGCACATATACCCGGGTATATAGTTACTCTATAGCCCAAATACCTCCAAGAGAGAGAGTCTACGCAGGATGAAAGCAGCAGGGGCCCCTGATCTTGATAGTTGATCCACTCTTGACGCGTAGAACTCGATCACACAGGTGAAGCTTCTCCACTGGATACACTGTACATGCAGGTCAACAAGCTGGGAGTAAAGAAGAAGTTCCAAAGCAGCTACAGACGATCTCCACTTGGCACAATCAGCTGAACTGGCAGGTGAACAGCCTGATAGTCAGTGGTATGCTCAAGAAGCCACTGTGAGGCTCTGGATACAGGAGGCAGCAGCACAGCTCCTGACAGCAAGCCGTGTGCTCAGGTCTGTCTGCTTGCAGGATGTCTGTCCTCTACTTATAGAGGCCGATTCATTAATAGCGCCAGGTAGCGACAGATGAGCGACTGTAGCAGTATTTTCACATCAGACCTGTAATATCAATTCTGCACAATTTTTTTTTTTTTTTTTTTTTACCATAAAAAAAAAAAACTAACATTGCAGAAGTGGTCACAGAATTTTTGACATTGAAAAAAAAAAAAAAAACATTAATAACAATTAATTATGAATATTTAAAGATTGCTCCATTGAAATGCATTGGAGAGCGCCAGGTAGCGAGAGGTCATACCTGTCGCTGTTCAAGGTCGCTTGCTGGCGCTGTGGGGTGAGGCTGGAATAATGATGAATGATTCGCTATCTGGCGCTCTCTCAGTCGCTAAGCAGGATTGCCTTGATAAATGTGTGATTGTGGTGGGGAGCCGGCGTTCTCGTGGCGGTGCCCGTCATTACCGGCCGCTCACCAGTCGCTACCTGGCGCTATCCCTTGTTAAATAAGGGCCATAGTCTTTTGTACCTCCAGCACAGGGCTGCAAGTCCAAGCTAGCAGGGGCAGGAAGTATACTATCACTGGTTAAGGAGGGAGTGCTCTATGATTTCCAGGAGACATGCAAAGTTCAGAGCAACTTTGCGGTAAATCAGCACTTCCCTACACAAGTATTTCAAACTTTCATTTGATTGACCTGTAATGTAATAACATATCATGTTACCTACTTGCAAACCCCAGCTGCCTTCATCCATCTCCCCTTGCCCTAATGCTTATAAACCTATGCTCGTCTAATTACCTATGAACCAGATAATCTTCCAGATTTTCAGTACAACCTATTTGGCCAAGTCCATTTGCCACCTTTAGGGGGCAAACTGAAGCACCTTGGGCCCACCAAAGGAAATTATTCCTGGTGCCCACCAGAGGAAATTATTTTTGGGGCTTATCAGAGTAAATCATTTTTGGGGCCCACACTTCTACTAAAAAATAATTCAATTGTTGCATAATTAAAAAAATTAGCTTTATTGACCAAAAAACAAATATTACATATATTATATATACATATTATATAATATATATATATATATATATATATATATATATATATATATATATATTTCAAAACTTACTAATAAAAAACTCAGGGAACATCCCTGGCAAGCAAAAAAGAATGGTTTTCCAGGATACCAGGATGCCAGCGGACACCCCTACTACTTGCACTGGAAACTGTCCCTACTAAATGTGGAAAATAAAGTACTGATACTAATTTGCACACAATTGCCAGCCACACTTTGTAATCAGGGCCTTATTATGTGTGGAGGAGGCCCCTGGGCACAAAATCTGGTGAAGTCCGCAGATACAGTATTTTTTCCTTTAAAATAATAGTCCAGCCAATTAACTGACTCGGGGTTGTCTGCCAGCAGCTGTGCTTGGTGGCTTATGTGCAGTGACAGCTCTGCACCCATCACTGTAGAGTTGCTGTCGGCGGCTTTGCTGCCCTGTGGTGGCTTTGGCTGCAGGTTTGCAAAAGCAAAAAAAGGTTTGCCCAGGCGCAGGGGGCTCCCTGGGCTGACAAAAATCAGACCAAAAACTGAAAAGCCTCCTGGACCAGGCCATAACCCAATGGTTGGTGGAGCCCCCCTTTGCAGGAAAAGTGGTGGAGGCCCAGAGCATGCGCCCGTTGCACCCCCCTCATAATCCTGCCCTGGCTATAATTAATAAGAACCAAGGGCATAACCACACACAATACATGATTAGTAGCAATCATACAATCAAGCAAGTAGGCTCAAATTCTTGGCTAAGTACACAGAAGGCAATTCAGTCATTTAACTATGAAAATAGAATTGAGAACATTCGAGCAGAACAGGTTCTTCCCGGTTTGGTGGGGTTACACCAGAATAGCCAGATAATTGTCTTGTTCAGTAAACCATAGTCATAAAAGTTACAACTGGCCCAGTTTATGGGGCAGAGACATAAGCTGGCCACTTACCTTCCACCGATCTCCTTCGGATGGGAATCAGTTTGGTGTAGAGGAAGTCCTTATGTAGCCATTGGTTTTCTGGACCTGTCAGTTCTGATCACTGAGTTGCAAGCATCAGCATGTGTTAAATGTATTTAAAATCTAAACTGGATACAGCTGGCATGCTTAGGAGTTAGAACATCTTCTAGTTGCTTTATAGAATTTAGACATTTAGAACATATATAGTTGGTATTGGTGTGTAGATTTTAGCCCTTGCAATCAGATGAAATAACTTTCATCTCCCTGTGACTAATAGTGTAGATGTTATGACAGATGAATCACAATTCCTTTACAGAAGAAAACCAGACACATGGAATTCCAGGGCTGGCCTCTAGCCTACCCCCAGGGCATTCTATAAGGGAATGCCCTGCTGTGTGAAACCCCCACAGTCACCAGTATATTCACCTTCGCGGGCAGCGACGCTGCAACCCCTGGCTGACGCACCCCTGGCTTCCATGTAGCTGTGCCTATCTGAATGCCTGGGCGCAGGAGCAGGTGCACACTGCATGAGTCAGGGATTTGGCCAGCCGGACGGTGCACAGCACCCCGCACCTTTGAGATCTGGCTATCGGCAAACTCAAAGGTGCCCGGAAAGCGTGGCTTTGGTGGTAGAAAAACACGGTTTTATTTGAAAACCGGGCAACTGCCGAGCCAGCCGCACTGCCGCAGCCAGAGCGGGTTTGGGGCCAGCGGGCAAATTTGGGTTTCAATCCGCTTCAAACCATGTACTGTAGTTTGAAGCCAGAATTCTGACACCCCAATATCCTTGCAGATACGGGGAGGCCGATTCATTAATAGCGGCAGGTAGCGACAGTTGAGCGACTGTAGCAGTATTTTCACAGCGCCCGCTAGTAGTCGCTGTGCTTGGCCATTGTTCGGTTGTTGATAGCGACTGAGTTGGTGTGCATTAATGTTGAATATGGGGTGACGAGTCGCTATTTGACAGATTCCGCGATGTATGGATGCGCATGATAGTGACTGGTCAGAGCGACCGGCTCCCACCACATTCATCAAAAAATCACGCTCATAAAAATTCTCGCGCTGTGAAATGCATGTTTAAACCTCAGAGCGCTGGCGGCGATGTGTTAAAAGTAGTTTTTTAACCCCCAAACCACCATATTTTTGGAAACCAAAAAAAAAAAAAAATACAATAATATCAGACCTGTAATATCAATTCTGCACAAATATTTTTTTACCTTAAAAAAATTAACTAACATGGCAGAAGTGGTCACAGAATTTTTCACAAAAAAAAAAAATAATAACAATTAATTATGAATATTTAAAGAGTTATAAAATGGTCTGAGCGGCTGCCACCCCCCCTTTGTTTCTTTTGAATATTTAAAGATTGTTCCATTGAAATGCATTGGAGAGCGCCAGGTAGCGAGAGGTCATACCTGTCGCTGTTCAAGGTCGGACGCTGGTGCTGTGGGCTGAGGCTGGAATAATGATGAATGAGTCGCTATATGGCGCTATCTCAGTCACTAAGCAGGATTGGCTTGATAAATGTGTGATTGTGGTGGGGAGCCGGTGTTCTCGTGGCGGGGCCCGTCATTACCGGCCGCTCACCAGTCGCTACCTGTCGCTATTCCTTCATAAATAAGGGCCTAAGTCTGAAGCCATACTCCCCCAACTGTCCCTGATTTGGAGGGACTGTTCCTCGTTGTTTCTTTTTGTCCCTCTTTGAGGTGTAACATGCAGATCTGCATTAATAAATGATTAATTTGCCTATTCAAAGTGTTTCTATTGTTTTAACTGTTACACCCTATCTCCTATCCATCAATCAAGGAAGGGGTGTGGCTTAATTAAACATGTGTCCCTCTTTCCCACCCTTAAAAGTTGGGAGGTATGCTAGAGGGGATCTTCACACTTTGGTCTCCTTTGGGTCAGCAGCCAGATGCAAAGTACTGACTCTTGGAACTGTCCTTTAATGTAGATATTACTACAGGTCATCGGATTTGAAATACAGAATAGGCGATTTATTTATATCTGATGAAGCCAGTCTAATAAGACTTACAGCCCTGACATTTTAATTCTCTCTGTCTTTGCCAAGGCACATATAATGCCATTTCAACGTATATCAAAGTAAACGGAATAAGGTTATATATTCTAAGGGAAACCTTATTTCTGAGCATGGTTGAACAGGGGAGGGGTGTCATTGTGCAGCTCTATGCTCTGTTAAAGCGGACCTTCACCCTGAATCATTTCTTATATATTTCCCACACACTGTACATACAGATTGCTCACATTAAAAATCATCCTACCTGCATCTACTGCACGGTATGAGCCTTTAAACATCCAAGATGGCGGCTCATGCACCATCAGGAAGCCTGCAAACAGGAAGTGTCTTCTGACTGTGTCGCACTGCATTCTGGGATTGCTGTCCTTTCCCTGACCCCAGCTCTGCTCTGCCTCTGCAAAGCACAGCTATAACCCCGCCCCCTGTGCTTTATCCCACTTTCCTCTCCTCAGTATGTGTGATGCTTGTGAGTAAAGATGGTGGCGCCCGTATCCTAGAGGCTGAGTTGCAGCCCGGCGGGGGAAAGAGTAATAAGTAAGTGACTTAAAACTTAAAATATATTAATTTTAGATGCTGGGGAATCGTTTTTTAAGGGTTTGGGCTTTTCATTAAATCATGCTGAAGGTCCGGTTTAAGGTAAGAGACAGCTGCAGGACCACTGTGGATGGCTTTGCTTGCTTGCACTTAGTGCACAAGGAACAGAGTGGCTATTAGACCACTTTTTGCATGGACTGTTCCTTTAAAGTGGACCATAAGCCGGGATTATGACTATCCAAGGTTTTGGTTCTTGCCCCAAGGGCACCCCGATCTAGGAAGCCCCACTGTGTTATAACCCCCAGGTCGCCGAGTAAACTCATGTTTCCCAGGTTGTACTGCACGTGTGGCCTCTCCTCCAATCAGCGTACTCGTTTGCGCTCGGCAAAATCAGCTAAGACTAGACGGGGAGGCTGATTTATTAATAGCAACATGTAGCGACAGTTGAGCGACTGTAGCGGCATTTTCACAGCGCCCGCTAGTAGTCGCTGTGCTTGGCCGTTGTTCGGTAGTTGATAGCGACTCGGTTTGTCGTAATGTTGAATATTGGGTGAGGAGTCGCTATTTGACAGGTTCCGCGCTGTATGGGAGCGCATGATAGCGACTGGCCCTAACGACCGGCTCCCACCATATTCATTAACAAATCACGCTCAAAAAATTCTCGCGCTGTAAAATGCATGTTTAAACCCCAGAGCGCTGGCGGCGATGGGTTAAAAGTAGTTTTTTAACCCCCAAACAACCATATTTTTGGAAACCAAAAAAAAAAAAAGTTTTTTAAATAATTTTGTAATATGAATACATTAATATCAGACCTGTAATATCAATTCTGTACAATTTTTTTTTTTTTTAACCTTAAAAAAATTATCTAAAATGGCAGAAGTGGTCACAGAATTTTTCACATTTAAAAAAAAAATAATAATAATAACAATTAATTATTAATATTTAAAGATTGTTCCATTGAAATGCATTGGAGAGTGCCAGGTAGCGAGAGGTCATACCTGTCTCTGTTCAAGGTCGGACGCTGGCGCTGTGGGCTGAGGCTGGAATAATGATGAATGAGTGGCTATATGGCGCTATCTCAGTCGCTAAGCAGGATTGGCTTGATAAATGTGTGATTGTGGTGGGGAGCCGGCGTTCTCATGGCGGGGCCCGTCATTATCGGTCGCTCACCAGTCGCTACCTGTTGCTATTCCTTCATAAATAAGGGCCTAAGTGCTGAGTGGAGCCGAGCTGATCGCACTCGACAGCGGCCGCATCTCCGCTACCCGCTAACAGGGTATGCACCATTCACAAATGTCTGGCATCTGCATTTGTGAATGTGTCCATGCCCTGATAAAGGTGTAGCACTCAGCAGCTTGCACATGCGCCATTGGTCATACAAATATAATACAAATTATATATCATAAAATGTAAGCAGGTGGTGTGTCCCTCCCTGGGATAGCTAAATATAACTAATTTGCTACTGGTTCACTTTGAGGGTAATTCAAGTGGACAAAATGTAACTTCAGAGCATAAAGAGAACTTTAATTTGCTACTGGTTCAATTTGAAGGTAAATCAATTGGACTAAAAGTAACTTCAGAGCTTAAAGAGGTATATTTATTCAGGATATGCTTGCGGCAAGAATGGATTTGTATCCAGCTGGTGACTCACTTTCCAACAAATAGATCCTGAAACTGTATTGTGTGCAGTTTATATCTGCCTACACTTGATAACACCACCATAAATCTACAAACACCCAACACAAGGCAGGAACTGTCAGCTTTCCTTCAGGCATAATGTGTTCATGAGTACTAAGCACTTAAAGAGGAACAACCCCAACCCTAGAGTCTACAGGACTACAGGGTTGGCCATGTTCCACCTTATGGAGCATCACAAATTGGGTTACCTTGCTGTGTGCAGCCTTGGCGATAGCCCCGTACACTAAACTGGGCATGGATCCCTTTGGCCTAAGCATGTACCCACACTAGGCATTCCTGAGTGACTGGTGCGGGCACATCCCACAGCTAGAGGTGACTGCAGAGGAGGCCGGAGGGACGTGCAACATATCTTGATGCACTGAGCTCAGAGCATCAAGAAAAGAAAGGTGAGGTTTTGGGCAATCCCAGGGGATACACCCAGCAGGGCATCCCACATTGTGATGCCCCAGGCAGAAGGGGTGAAACCGAAGTGAAAATCATGGGTTTTGTTTCTCTTTAAAAGTTGTTAGATAACTATAGGGAGTGTCATTGCCCATTGTATTGATTGCATTTTGACCGTAAGCTCTGTTCTTGGCAGTTTCACTGTATATTCTTTTTAGAAAGAATAATATGTGCCTTTAAACCAAAACAATGTCCATCTTTCACACAGTGGATGTTGTTCCGAGTAGCGGGCCGATACTCTTGCAAATTAACAGCAGTAAGTTTGTGAAAATGGGTGTTATTCCCGGTTTAATGTGGACCAGTCATTTTATTGCTTGTCCTAGCTCCTGGAAGGATGCCCTGCAGGGTTAGGTGTCACCTACACCCCCCCCCCCCCATGGGGACCACATACTCACCTACACCTAGATTCCATTGGCAGATCCCATGTATGTCAAGTAGCGAACCATAGCAAACATAGTAAATCACCCCCTTTATTCTTTTCCTGGAAATCCTTGGACATTCCTGCAAAAATCACAGTTAAACATGTATAGCGAAAAATTGTGAAAATGGCCTGGCAACAGAGGGTGACAACATCTCCTGGTAGGCTGGCAGTGTAAGGGTTGACTGCTAATTGGACGGTGCATGCTCCTACATTGATGATTAATTACTGTACACAGCAATAATGATCACTGGCTGCTACCTCTAGCGGGGTGCACCCACCAACAGCCATTCAGATATGCCCGGTGTGGGGTGTGCGCAGGGGGTGCACAGGATGCAAGAGGGCACCATGAAGGTGACAGTCTGGTGGAAGTCACAAGTGAACTGCAGTGATTCACACATGCAAGGACAATCCCAATCGTGGTGGCAGGCTATCACCCAAACCTAAAATCTTTTAGATTCTGGATTTAAAGCGCACCTATACTCAGAAAGGAAGTTTATGTGGTCACCTTCCATCCCCAGCCCTGTGCCGCAAAACAGCCTGTGTTTCTTATTTTACGTCAGCCTGTGCCCAGTATCCATAAAGACACCAGGAAATAACAACAGGAAGTATTATAGTGAATAGCCTGACATATGCTAAGTTACAACCAAACTGTCACATAAAGAAGGGCGCCGGCCCCTTTAGGGCTGGCAGCCCCATGACTGGCCTGCGCTTCCTGTTGGAAGCTGACCAGCCATGGGATTGGGGGAAGAGATTGGGGGAAGTGACCTCAGGGGAGGGGGAGGGGGGGAGTATATAGGGGCAGGTCCCCCCCTCCTCTTCCTCTTTGGCCCCTGATCTCTTCGCTGGAACGTGCTTTCCCACCCGCCCGCCCTTTATTGGGGGTGATGGAATGGTCAATTTGCCGCAGCGGAAGCTGGTTGGTTTTTGGGGCAGTTTGGTCGGGTTAGGTTGTATTATGTTGTATGTATATGCATATATATATATTAAAAAAAGAAAAAATACACATTAATATATCAAAAAAAATAAAAAAAAAAAAAAATATATATATATATATATATATATATATATATATATATATTGACAATGTATTTACTTTAAAAAAAAAAGATTAATATATATTTATTGACATTTGTTCAGTTAACAGGGTACGAGTAGTGGTGATTTTATGTATACCGTATTTTTCGCCCTATAAGACGCACCTGCCCATAAGACGCACCTAGGATTTGGGGGAAGAAAATAAGAAAAAAAAAATGTAAACCAAAAACGCACCATTACAGACAGTGTGGCATTCCCCTATCCAATTCCCATAGGCAGTGTGGGATGCCCCCATTCCATAGACAGTGTAGCATGCCCCCATCCCATTCCCTGTATATCCAGTGTGGCATCCCCCCCTCCCATTCCCCATATACCCATTGGCTGTGTGGCATCCCCCTCTCCCCCCATTAGTATAGGCTGTGTGGCATCCCTCTCTCCCCATTCCCATTGGCTGTGTGGCTTTCCCCCTCCCCCCATTAGTATAGGCTGTGTGGCATCCCTCTCTCCCCATTCCCATTGGCTGTGTGGCTTTCCCCCTCCCCCCATTAGTATAGGCTGTGTGGCATCCCTCTCTCCCCATTCCCATAGGCAGTGTGGCATCCCCATCCCCCCATTCCCATAGGCTGTGTGGCATACCCCTCCCCCCATTCCCAAAGGCTGTGTGGCATCCCCGTCCCCCCATTCCCATAGGCTGTGTGGCATACCCCTCCCCCCATTCCCAAAGGCTGTGTGGCATCCCCCTCCCCCCATTCTCATAGGCAGTGTGGCATCCCCATCCCCCCATTCCCATAGGCTGTGTGGCATACCCCTCCCCCCATTCCCAAAGGCTGTGTGGCACCCCCCTCCTCCCATTCCCATAGGCTGTGTGGTATCCCCATCCCCCCATTCCCATAGGCTGTGTGGCATACCCCTCCCCCCATTCCCAAAGGCTGTGTGGCATCCCCATCCCCCCATTCCCATAGGCTGTGTGGCATCCCCATCCCCCCATTCCCATAGGCTGTGTGGCATCCCCATCCCCCCATTCCCATAGGCTGTGTGGCATACCCCTCCACCCATTCCCATAGGCTGTGTGGCATACCCCTCCCCCCATTCCCATAGGCTGTGTGGCATACCCCTCCCCCCATTCCCATAGGCTGTGTGGCATACCCCTCCCCCCATTCCCAAAGGCTGTGTGGCATCCCCATCCCCCCATTCCCATAGGCTGTGTGGCATCCCCATCCCCCCATTCCCATAGGCTGTGTGGCATCCCCATCCCCCCATTCCCATAGGCTGTGTGGCATACCCCTCCACCCATTCCCATAGGCTGTGTGGCATACCCCTCCCCCCATTCCCATAGGCTGTGTGGCATACCCCTCCCCCCATTCCCAAAGGCTGTGTGGCATCCCCACCCCCCCATTCCCATAGGCTGTGTGGCATACCCATCCCCCCATTCCCATAGGCTGTGTGGCATCCCCATCCCCCCATTCCCATAGGCTGTGTGGCATCCCCATCCCCCCATTCCCATAGGCTGTGTGGCATCCCCATCCCCCCATTCCCATAGGCTGTGTGGCATCCCCATCCCCCCATTCCCATAGGCTGTGTGGCATCCCCCTCCCCCCATTCCCATAGGCTGTGTGGCATACCCCTCCCCCCATTCCCAAAGGCTGTGTGGCATCCCCATCCCCTCATTCCCATAGGCAGGGTGGCCGCTCTCCCCCCATTCCCACCCCCTCCCCCCATTAGTACAGGCAGGCGCCATAGTAAAAAAAAAAAAAAACTTAAACTCACCTGTCCGCTGACACCGCTGCGCTGAGCGGCCGGCTCCGTGAATGGGGTGGGCGTGGCCTGCGCCGCAGCGTCGACGCAGGCCACGCCCACCCCATTCACGAGCTGGCTCTGTCCCGGCCCCGCCGCTGCGATCGCTGTCTTTTCAGGCAGCGATGACAGCGGCGGGGCCAGAGACAGAGCCCCTGCCGCTCCTCCATCTGCTCCTCCACATGCGATCACGAAGGTCCGGGCAGCGGGCGGGCGTGGCCTGCGCCGGTGCAGGCCACGCCCACCCACTGCCGGGACCTTCGTGCTCATGGCAGTTAGGTTGAAGTGCTCCCCATTGCTGAGCTGTATGTACTCAAACTGATTGCATCATCAATAGGGGCGTTGTTGCTCACACAGGGAGCAATGTGGCCGACTGCATACAGTTCATTTTGTTGTGGATGTTGGGCAAATGCTAAAGTTAAACTGGGTCACAGGGCTGGGAATAGAAAGTGACTACATATACATCACTCTGAGTATAGGTGCACTTTAAAGAGTTTTGATCACTTTATTATTATTTATTTATAAATCTCAAATCATCTTCCACAGCACTGTACAAAGTAGTAATTACAGACAGGAAAGAACATACAGTTCATACACTTTACGGTTTTATAGAGTTCACAGTGAATATTCTGAATTCAAAATACAATAGAAGAGAAAGAGAGTGAGAGCCCTTTTCTTGCAAGCTTACAGTCTACATAAGAAACTGTATATACACCACCTGTAGGCACTGATGAGCAAAAGAACAAACACTGTGTAAATGTAAAACTCTCCTAAACAGGGGTTGTTTTCCTTCCCCCTCTATACCTGCAAAGAGGAGGAAAACAACCCCCCCCCCCCCCCTAAAACATAAATGTAAAAGTGTTTTTAGTGGGGACCTGCAGAGGAACACCAGACCTGCCAGGGACAAAAGGTGAGTATAGGCCAAAGCTGCCCAACCTGGAACCACTCTGAAAAGAATGACATCAACGCGCCCTTTAACCGGAAATCTGACATCTATATCTGTTCTGTCCTCCGGATATGTTAATTAGAGATGAGCGAACTTCTTGAAAGTTCGATTAGGGCGATTCGCTGAATTTCCCCAAGAAATTCGGGTTCGCCCGAATCGAACTTTCACGAATCGCTCATCTGAAAAAAAAATGCCGGCATGGTGGGAGCGGGCAGGCCGGCTACGCCTGTCAGCAGGCCGCCGCCGGCCCGCTGACAGCGCAGCCGGCCTGCCCGCTCCCACCATGTCGGCATTTTTTTAAAAAGCAAACACTTACCTGCATGGTCGGAGCGTGGAGGCCGGCGCCGCTCTCAGCTGTCATCAGAGGACGCGTCATCAGAGGGCGCCTGAGAGCGGCGCCGGCCTCCACGCTCCGACCATGCAGGTAAGTGTTTGCTTTTTAAAAAAATGCCGGCATGGTGGGAGCGGGCAGGCCGGCTGCGCTGTCAGCGGGCCGGCTTCCGC
This sequence comes from Gastrophryne carolinensis, assembly GCA_027917425.1. Classification (NCBI taxonomy): domain Eukaryota; kingdom Metazoa; phylum Chordata; class Amphibia; order Anura; family Microhylidae; genus Gastrophryne; species Gastrophryne carolinensis. The sequence continues at coordinate 48,711,830 of CM051234.1, read as the reverse complement.
CGCCCGCTGACAGCGTAGCCGGCCTGCCCGCTCCCACCATGCCGGCACTTTTTTTTTTTTTTATTTCAGGGAAAATTCGATCGGCACGAACCAAAAAAAATTTGGGTTCGTGCCGAATCGAATTTTCCCTGAAATTCGGAGCGAATTCCGGTTCGTCCGAACCGGTTCGCTCATCCCTAATGTTAATGTTCTTCGGCATTACTCATTCCATTGCATTCTGTTGTGATTAATGATTTCATGTATTTCATATATATAGTGGCCACCTACTGGTCGTTTCTTATAACTGGTGGGTCAGTTCTACCAATAAAAATATGTTCCTGGTAGAACTGATAATGCAGATGCACCTCTGATTAGCTAGTTTCTTTTCCTGCCTGAGCAGAGACTTCTGGTAAGGGGAAGCCCATATCCTCTATTTCTACACGAGGCTGCAAAAATACCCACCTCAATCTCACCTTGTAGAGAGCATCATAGATAAGAGACTCAATCTACAGTCAACAGCAGCTGGGGAACATGTTATTTTCTATTTTGGGATCAGAGTACTGTTTGATAGCCAGACATATTATACAGTTTACTTAGTTAACAGCCATGCTGCACTCTATTGACTAAAGCCTGTGTCATATTAATGTACCACTGCATATTGTGCATGTATATTTATACTAGATTGCCTTATTTCTTCCCAGCTTTAACCCACCCCTATTACCTTGTTATTTAAGCTACAGACTAGTCTCCTTATTAACCTGTAGGAGGATGTTGGACTGCCTGTAAAGCTGCACATAGATTCTGGGAATACGTGTAGTGGGAACAGGACAGTAAAACTGCGGCTTCTAGCAAGGCACTTGCATCTTTGACTACACAGAAGATCACTACTCACAACAAAATCACCCTTATACGCTACAATAGTGAATTCTAACAGTCAATCGCAACTTGTAGAATGCCATCTTCTAGCAAGAGGAGAGCATGGCTGACTACAGGAACGCCTCCAGTGACAGAGCAGCTCCCAGCAGGTGGTGGGGATAGGAAAAGACTATCCAAATGCCCTGATACAGTCAGTGCAGCCATCTGTCAATGACTTAAAGTCACCTCTACGCAGTTAAGCCATGTCACAGAACCATGTATCTTCCTTTAAGACAAGGTCCCAGGTCAGTGGCTTGACCAAGTCTTCTATTGCTGCCATGATTGCAAAAGTGAAAGCTCTATCTGCGCAGGCACGGTTAATATTTGCCAAGGAAGAAATGCTGTTAACAAAAAGAGAGGGCTTGTCTTGAGGCCGAAAGAGAGCAAGAGAGAATATGCTTAGTGGCTGAAAGACAGTGTGAAGGAACGGTCCAGCTTAAGGCCCTTATTTGACAAGGGATAGCGCCAGGTAGCGACTGGTGAGCGACCGGTAATGACGGGCACCGCCACGAGAACGCCGGCTCCCCACCACAATCACACATTTATCAAGCCGATCCTGCTTAGCGACTGAGATAGCGCTCATTCATCATTATTCCAGCCTCAGCCCACAGCGCCAGCGTCCGACCTTGAACAGCGACAGGTATGACCTCTCGCTACCTGGCGCTCTCCAATGCATTTCAATGGAACAATCTTTAAATATTCATAATTCATTGTTATACATTTTTTTTTTTAAATGTGAAAAATACTGTGACCACTTCTGCAATGTTAGATATTTTTTTTAAGGCAAAAAAAAAAAATTGTGCAGAATTGATATTAAAGGTCTGATATTAATGTATTCATATTACAAAATGTTTTTATAAACTTGTTTTTTTTGGTTTCCAAAAATATGGTTGTTTGGGGGTTGAAAAACTACTTTTAACCCATCGCCGCCAGCGCTCTGGGGTTTAAACATGCATTTCACAGCGCGAGAATTTTATGAGCGTGATTTGTTAATGAATATGGTGAGAGCCGGTCGCTCTGGCCATTCGCTATCATGCGCTCCCATACAGCGCGGAACCTGTCAAATAGCGACTCCTCACCCAATATTCAACATTACTGTACACCGACTGAGTCGCTGTCAACAACCGAACAACGGCCAAGCACAGCGACTACTAGCGGGCGCTGTGAAAATACTGCTACAGTCGCTCATCTGTCGCTACCTGGCGCTATTACTGAATCGGCCTCCCCGTTAAGGAACCTCACATATCCCAGGTTGGAGTTCCCCTTTATTCCCCCTGTTATATATGCACAAGTCCTTAGCTCTATTCAGGAAAATAAATTAGCATTTACAGGTTAAGCAGCACAGATCACAGACCCCCTGTGATGCTGCTTTCCTGCCGATTGTCACACCTTAGTCTGGGAAGATGCCGCTTAGTCTGTAGCTTGCTAGACCCCTTGCTGTGAATTTGTCCTCATCAAGGATGAGAACCGCAGACTAGCAGCACCAACAGAAATTGCTCCATAACTGCGCCCCCATGGGTCCCAGCACCAAACCGGGTACAGGATCAGAACTGGCTCACAAAACCGCATAAGGGGATAGGTAATTGCGTCCTTAGAAATAAAGCAAAGCCCCATAAACGGAGATCTAAGGTTCTGATCTGCTCAGGGACCCCATGTCTGGACTCATTGGGTGCACGGCATCCAGCCCGATAGTTTGGTACCACTTCCAAGGCCATACGACCCCCCTGCTCCGAGTTATAACCCCTAAAGAGTTCTGGGGGTTAAGCCGAACTCCCAGAACAGTGGGAGGTGACGATCCAGCCCACAGAGGGGAGGGGTGGAGGACTCCCGCGGCATAAATAGGATAATCCGGGACCAGGGAGGGGTCACTCATCTGGAGGGGATATGCGGTCAGCATACTGGGGGTGGCCATCATCAACGATAAGCTCTTGACATACCCCTTGTGAGAGCTCCCCATCATCACTACTACTCTGCAACTGCATACTAAGGTAACTGCTTATTGTTTCTCTGTGTAATGCACTCAATTCTGTAACCATCTCAGGATAGCATAATTGTATCTTCTGTATCATATAATATTACATCATAGTTAAATGCTTGTTATCAGTGCCTAGTGTGCTTATAGCATTAAAACTTATATTTAACCTGAGCGATCTGTTGCCTTAAACCAAGAATCTGTGTGTCCGTGGCTTCGGGCCTTGTATCCCTAGTAGGAGGGGTCGGACAAAGGGTTTTGGGGAACGCAGTCTTTGTGTCGGGAGGTCCCTGGTTTGTAGTTGGACCACGTGACTCGCGGTTCCCTGACAAATTGGTGGCAGCGTGGTGGGATAAGGCAAATAGTGTAAGTGAGTGTGGGCCCCATACTCTCATACATTAAATATTACCAGCAGTGGCTTTTCTTTTGCTGGGATCTTAAGATCAGCTCAACACTAGGCATATTCTGGTTACAGTAGGTTATGTGATTACAACAGTGTGCAATATCTGTCAGTGACCAGCAGCTGCAGGCATGGCAAGTGGCACCAGGGCCAGAAGCAGGGATGTGGCTGCCGATGTTGCACTGGGTGTGGAGGGGCCCAGCCAGGGCTCTCCCAGAAGCCAGTCACCAGCCCTCAGCATCCCAGAGGACCGTGCCCCGCCTGCCGGTCCCCCCAGCCAAGCAGGCTCAGATGCTCTCCTGCATGCCGCTTTGGCAAGTCTACGGGCTGGAGACCGCGCCACCTATGAGGTCCTGATGGAGGCTGCCGAGCGCCGGGAGCAAGCTGAACGTGAGGAACGCCGGGAGCAAGCTGAACGTAAGGAACGCCGTGAACGCGAGCAAGCTGAACGTGAACACCAGCTCCAAGTATTGCAGCTAAAGCTTCAGTACCCTCAACCCAGCACAGCTGGTAGCGGGCCCCCTGAGAACCAGGCCCCAAAGTTGCGTGCAGAGGATTTCCCCGTCTTGGACAAAGGCACAGATCTGGACACCTTTCTGCTGGCTTTTGAAACTGGTTGCCATCAATATCATGTCCCGGAGGATCATTGGGTCAGGTACTTAACCCCTCAACTTAGGGGTAAAGCCCTGGAAATCTTTGGGTACCTACCCAGCGAGACCGCCCTGTGCTACGAGGGGGTCAAGCAAGCTCTGATCCGTCAATATAACCTTACCCCGGAATTTTATCGCAAGAAACTGCTGGGTTTGCGTCGTGGCCCCACGGACAGCTGAGCTGACCACATGAGGGCGCTACAGAGAGCAGTCGAGCAGTGGACCACCAGCTTAGAAATCACCACCATCCAGCAACTGAAGGAGCTGATTGCCATAGAACAGTTCCTCTGGAATTGCCCTGAGGATCTGCAGCAGTTTCTGCGTGACCGGAAGCCAGAGGGGGCCTCAGCAACTGCAGCACTTGTGGATGAATACAGTCACAACAGAGCCCAGGAGCCCCGAAACCTGCCAGCTGGAAAGTGGGTAAGCCGCCGCTGGTGTCTGTTGTACATGCCCCTCAGCCCAAGACCCCTGCCCCTACCCCCTTCTCCAGGCAAGGGGGGCCCCAACTGTGTCACCACTGCAACCAACCAGGACACTTCAAGGCTACATGTCCTCAGTGCCAGCAGGGCCCATCCCAGAACTCCTCCACGGTGCTGTATGTGGGTACGGTGCTGGGAGGTCCCGGTACAATTTGCAATTCGTCACTGTGGGCCAAGCTGTGGCCGTGGGACTTAGGGACACAGGCACCGAGACAACTCTTATGCGCCCAGAGATGGTGTCCTCACCGGACTTCCTCCCTGGAAACACTGTCTCAGTCTCCGGAATTGAGGGAGATGCATAGGCACTCCCCATGGCAAAGGTTTATTTGGATTGGGGTGCCGGGCGGGGTGTGCGGGAGGTGGGGGTATCGCCGAATATCCCTGCCGGTGTTTTGCTGGGGACAGACATGGGGCGGCTAGTGTCTCAGTATGTGGCCACTGAACCCCTGAGGTCTAGTCCCCCAGAATGTAATAACGTATATTCCAAGGTGTGCAAATAATATGAGTAATGTGAGTAACCTACCTGCTACAGGGAATGTGGGAGTAGGGAATATAAAGTGTGCTTCTTCCTCCCGGAGGGAGAAGAGGTTACCCAGCAGCTGGGGAGGCTGGGGAGGGCTGTTCCAGGAGAGGTGGGACCCCTAGGTAAGTCCACATCTCAGGGTTTCTTCTCCACTGGGGTATCAGAGGGCCAGGCTGGTCTGTCTGCACTGGCAGCTTGGATGGGAATGGAAGGGGGCAGGCATTACCTGATAGGTAATTGCGTCCTTAGAAATAAAGCAGAGCCCCGTAAACGGAGATCTAAGGTTCTGATCTGCTCAGGGACCCCATGTCTGGACTCATTGGGTGCACGGCATTCAGCCCGATAGTTTGGTACCACTTCCAAGGCCATACGACCCCCCTGCTCCGAGTTATAACCCCTAAAGGGTTCTGGGGGTTAAGCCGAACTCCCAGAACAGTGGGAGGTGACGATCCAGCCCACAGAGGGGAGGGGTGGAGGACTCCCGCGGCATAAATAGGATAATCCGGGACCAGGGAGAGGTCACTCATCTGGAGGGGATATGCGGTCAGCATACTGGGGGTGGCCATCATCATCGATAAGCTCTTGACATACCCCTTGTGAGAGCTCCCCATCATCACTACTACTCTGCAACTGCATACTAAGGTAACTGCTTATTGTTTCTCTGTGTAATGCACTCAATTCTGTAACCATCTCAGAATAGCATAATTGTATCTTCTGTATCATATTATATTACATCATAGTTAAATGCTTGTTATCAGTGCCTAGTGTGCTTATAGCATTAAAACTTATATTTAACCTGAGCGATCTGTTGCCTTAAACCAAGAATCTGTGTGTCCATGGCTTCGGGCCTTGTATCCCTGGTAGGAGGGGTCGGACAAAGGGTTTTGGGGAAAGCGGTCTTTGTGTCGGGAGGTCCCTGGTTTGTAGTGGGACCACGTGACTCACGGTTCCCTGACAGACAGCAAGAGAGGGTAGAATCTGAAAGAGAACTACAGAGAGCCCTTCTGGAAGCAGACCTAGAGAGGCTAGCAGTGGAAAAAGAGACTGCTGCTGCCACAGCCAAGGCAGAATTACTTGAACTTGCTGCATGCAAGAGTGAGAACAGCAGGAGAAGCCATGTGCTAGGCACAGAACCAGACAATCAGGATTCACTGTAGCGAACATCAGAATATGTCTATCAACACTGAACACTTCAGCGACCCCCGGCCTGCACAAGAAACAAATAATGTATTCTGTGAAACCAAAAAGGTACAGTGTACAAAACAGAAAGATGACCTTGAACCCCAGTGCTACAAGCAGGACAACTTAGAACAATGCAACCCAGTCAACATCCATCCCCCTTGCACAGCAAGTAACCCAGGCTACCCTCCAGCATCCAGAAATGCGCATGCCAAGAAGGTATGACACCAGCTGGCCACAACCATACCCGGTATGATTGCACACCACATACACATCATGGCAATGCACTGCCACCTTATCCTAGTGCTAAGTTCCTCTCACAGTGTGAGTTAATCACTAAGGAACTTGTGAAGTTTACTGATTGTCCTGAACACTGCAAAGCATGACCCTCTACTTTTCAGAATGTAACCAGAACTGTCATGCAGCAAGGAGGTAGATCCCCTAGTTAAATGGCTTGGAAATTAGTCTGCTGAACATGCTGAAGAGATAATCAGAGACATTACCATAAACTTCCCAGATACTGGCCTTAAAATGATCTGGGACAAACTTGATGAGTGCTACGGCTCACTGGAAGCCATAAAAGGTGCATTATTCAAAAGAATTGGGGACTTCCTAAAAATATCTGACTTAAAGTAAGTTTCCTCTAACTGACCTCTTAATGGAACTGCAAGTAGCCAAAGCTGAAGGGGATTTGTTAGGACTTGCTTTCCTTGATACCGCCAGGGGTGTTAACCCTATAGTGCAAAAGCTTCCCTACAACCTACAGAAACAATTGCTCAAACACAACTCTAGGTGAAAACAGATTCCCAAAGTATTATTTCCCCTATACACTGTGTTTGTGGACCTTGTTGCTCAGTAAGTGAGAATTAGGAATGATCCTAGCTTTGATTTTACACTGTCATGTGCAAATCCTACTGGTCTCAAGCCCCATAAAGCACTGGTGGCTGTTCATAAAACTAACTTTTCCTCCACAGATTTTCCTTACAGGTCTTTATTCTCATCTCACCAAGAAGACAAAGATCTCAGCAGACAGTGTCCTCTGCACAGAAAGCCACATCCTTTACTAAAATGCAGAGGCTTTAGGGAAATGTCCATAGAGGACCGCAGAACCTTCCTCAAAGAGAATAACAACTGCTACAAGTGCTGCTCATTCACAGCACACTTCACCAGGGATTGTTAGGTTGGTTTAAAATGCACAGAATGTGACATTGCAGATCACATTTACATCTCTATATCCAGGGCCAGCCCCATGCACACTTACACCTCGGTTCAGGCATACGACTTTCTACTCCCTACACTATAGTAAACAGAGTCGATCCAAAACTTAAACGGTGCCAACCCCGAGCCGGCCAGCGGCAGGGCCTACCCACGTGACCACTTGGCAGCCAATCGTGGGACTCCTTTCCCAATGCTGGCTCATAATGAATGTGAGTAACAGACAGCGGGACCAACACCTGTTAAAGAAAAAACGTGTGTTGGTCCGGAATAAACTTTGCACCAAAATATGCCTGGTGATAGTTTACCAAGAAGAGAACCCAGGGAAGTCTATCAGAATGTATGCCACATTATATGAACAGATAAACAAAACGAAGAACTAGACGCGCACAGCCCAATGTACTTCACTAAGTGGGGGTGCCAGATCAAACTGTGCCTATCTATACCATCATTGCAACCATTAGAAAGGGGATTCTGGAAGCCCCACACAGGTCCCCAGAAGGTCTGCACTCCGCCCACGAAAATATCTAAATAATTTGACTGCACCACAATACCTGATACTATAAAAAATATACAATTTTATTAATTATTAAAAATAAAAAAGGACTCCTATGGGAGCCAATACACACAACAATACAAAAAATAACAATATTAAAAAACATATACACACATTACTAAAACACAGGGGGGTAGAAGAGAGGATAATTGGGCTATGTGTTTATAATACAGCAAGTATTAATCATAACATGTAATTCATCTCATTGCCAACAGTGAGCATATAATCAATGAAGTGTTCTGTCATACATATAAGTTCCCTGGATATGGGACTATCAGAGAATAATTATACATAACCTAATATATCACTGTAACTAAATCCTAGCTCAGTGTCTGCTAGGCAGACCAGAAGACACTGATGATATACTGACAATGAGGAAACAATCAGAGTCGAATATGTCAAAGACAATGTTTACATTACCGCATGTGATCTCTTGCCCGCCTCAGAGCCCCCCGTGTGTACCGGCCCGTCGACGCGTTCCATGGACTTGCCCACTTCACCAGGGCGCAAGAATGGCCAGGACATTATATGAACAGAGCAACAGTTCTCTAGCCAAGAGTTCATTGATTACTTTGTCATAACAAAGCTGGCAAAACCATATACCTTGAGAACCTGTTCTGGATTTAAGAAGGTCCATGGCCAAATGACTGATGGATTCATTGTTTCATCACTTGATGGAAGTATGCAACTAACTCTCCCAACATTGATAGAGTATGATTAGCTACCCAACAACAGGGAGGAAATCTCTACCTCAGAGGCTGCACATTGTTATTCCCACTTAAAAATAATAGCTCACTAGATTTCTGAACTGGATGAGGAGGCAGGGATCCTATTACTCCTAGGCAGAGACATTTAACTGTACATAAAGTGTGTCCTTTGTTTAATGGTCTCTAGCCAAGAGTTCATTGATTACTTTGTCATAACAAAGCTGGCAAAACCATATACCTTGAGAACCTGTTCTGGATTTAAGAAGGTCCATGGCCAAATGACTGATGGATTCATTGTTTCATCACTTGATGGAAATATGCAACTAACTCTCCCAACATTGATAGAGTATGATTAGCTACCCAACAACAGGGAGGAAATCTCTACCTCAGAGGCTGCACATTGTTATTCCCACTTAAAAATAATAGCTCACTAGATTTCTGAACTGGATGAGGAGGCAGGGATCCTATTACTCCTAGGCAGAGACATTTAACTGTACATAAAGTGCGTCCTTTGTTTAATGGTCCAATGGTCCAGATGATGCCCCATACGCCCAATAGCTAGAACCGGTCTGGGTATTTGTAGAAGACATTCATGCAAACAAAACAAACAAGCCTGTTGAAATACAAACCTTTAAAACTCACACACTGATAGAAGAAGCTACATTCCTACTGTATTGGGGCTTAGCCACCTAGAGGAAAAGCTTACAGTGTCTAACACTGCTTCGTACACCTCAAAGGATTTAATCTCCCTCACAACACATGACAACTGTGACAATTGTTCTATCCTGTCGGTTCAAGACATTAAACCTTCCATAGACTCTTTTTTCAAAGTTACATCCCCACCTTGTGTCTCAAGGGTTAAATTGTCAGATGAAGATAACCAACCTGTTTTCAAGTTGTTCTTATCACAGGAAACGTCAAAATGCCAACCTGAGATAAACGCCCATTTATCTTCATGTACTGTGCTCATGTACTCTACTGTAAGCTCACAAGGGCAGGGCTTTCTTTTCTATTGTCTCCTGTGCTAACAACATTTGGTTTGAACCTCGTAGCATTTAGTTTGTATTGGTCCCTGTACTAAATGTTTTTCCCTGTCTTTAATTATACCTTGTAAACCGCTACAGAAGATGATGGTGCTATATAAATAAACAATAATAATGGTGAGAATATTCTACAACACATATGCTCATCCTGAGGAAAGTGGAAGTGTTAAATAGACGTGTAAAGGTAGTTAAAAAAGTGCACAGTAAGGTTGCATGGACAGTGATATAAGAGAGGCACACTGGCAAAAAAAGGTGGCAGCGGTGCCTTTAGGAACATGATGACATTAATTAAACACCACCACCCCTGGGTGAAATTTCTGGAAAAACAAGATGACAGTTTTGTTTACTATATTGTATGCTTAGCACCGATGAGAGTTTATATGAGTTCAATATTGGGAACATGCTTAGCATCCAGGATTGACGGGGGCGGCTATAAAATCCGGGACCCATATATTTGGAGAAGTAAGGCAATTGGCATGTGTACTGTTAGCATGTGATAATGGTGTGGCGGTGAAGGGACATACAAGCACAAAAAATCACTCTAATGCCCATCAGGGCTATGGACGTCCCTGGTGGGTATCCTGCTTTTTGTAGAAAATCTTTTCTAGGCTATTCTAGATAGATTCCAAGTCGCCTATGTGGCCCTCACTCTTCGAAAGGTTGAGCACCCCTGTTCTACAACAGCCAAGTGGAGCCAGTTCCATCTTTACAACTCATCAATGAGTACTTTAAACCCCTTTTTCTTTATTGCAACATGTTACACACAATTGGGCAAGCTGAAGTGACATGTACCACTGACACCAAGCAGCACCAGCAGGTACCCCTGACTAGCACTATGTTTAGTGTTTCTGATCTGACCAACAGCCTTGTAGTGCAGTCTACAGGGCACAGCAAAAGATGATGCTGATTCTTTACTGAAAGTGAAGCCACCTAAAGTCACTCTCAGGCTTCACCGGACTTCTTGTCACAGGGAGTTTGCCAACTTGCCACAGGATTTAAAGTTCTACACAGGGAGGCTGATTTATTAATAGCGACATGTAGCGACAGTTGAGTGACTGTAGCGGATTTTCACAGCCCCCGCTAGTAGTCGCTGTGCTTGGCCGTTGTTCGGTTGTTGACAGTGACTCAGTCGGTGTGGCGTAATGTTGAATACAGCGTTACGAGTCGCTATTTGACAGGTTCCGCGATGTATGGGTGCGCATGATAGCGACTGGTCAGAGCGACCGGCTTCCACCATATTCATCAAAAATCACGCTCAAAAAATTCAAGCGCTGTGAAATGCATGTTGAAACCCCAGAGCGCTGGCAGCGATGGGTTAAAAGTAGTTTTTTTAACCCCCCAAACCACCATATTTTTGGAAACCAAAAAAAAAAGTTTTTTAAATAATTTAGTAATATGAATACATTAATATCAGACCTGTAATATCAATTCTGTACAATTTTTTTTTTATTTTTTTTCCCAGAAGTGGCAGAAGTGGTCATTACCGGCCGCTCACCAGTCGCTACCTGTCGCTATTCCTTCATAAATAAGGGCCTAAGTGTCAGTAATACCTGCAACAGAGGTGTTCTCGGAGACTTCTAAAACTAACTTTAGTCTTCGCAAAGCCATTCTGGACATTCCTACTGATGCTAAAAAAGCATGTCCTGACAAACCAGTCTTGGGATTTAAAGACTTACAACTTACAGCTGAACTAAATGCAACTTGCAGTACCTATTCATCTGTTAGAAGCACCTTAAATAACTCTCTGAGGAGTGGTACTCCAAACACCACACTAGTCTTTTCTCAGCTGAGACAATTCTCAGAGACTTGCCAAATCCTACAGCTCGACATGTAAAAAAAAACTCACTTTTGCAGCCATACAGCTTACTGGAATGCCAGATTTGCATCTCTAAGTGACTGCCACTCAAGACTTCAAGCAACTACCTTTGCAACACTTAACAACTTTCAACAGGTGACCCTGAGTAGGAAAGAAGGTTGTCTCAATGACACAGCCATGTCTTCACCCCCAACCAGGGAAGGGGTCACATAAACCTTGTCTGTCATCATTGCAAGCTCATGGCAGGGAGCAACCCTCAGGGTGGTGTGCCAACCACTTTAGAACTTGGACCTTACAGAGGAAAACCCCTACTGGATTACACACTGGGCTGGAGTAGCCTTGGCCTAGTGCAGCTTCTCAATTCTCAGTATGGGTTGTACAATGGATTAGTCAAACTGATCACCTTTTAGTGTACCAAGGACCTCTACAATGGACTCTACCAGTACATGAATATCAAGTCTCATCAATGTTTGTTGCTTGTTAACCCATCTTTTTTTTCAGGTTTTCCAAATGAGTCATTAACTATCTTCACCCCTTCGCCTCATGAGGAGTTTCTAATCGTGGCATCAGACAGTGCCAGGCGGGGAGTGTTCTGTCCTCTGGACATATTAATGTTCTTTCAGCATTACTCATTCTCATTGTGATTTATGATTTAATGTATATTTTACATTGCCGGCACCTACTGGCCATTTCTTATAACTGGTGGCCTGTATGTATTCTGAAAAATAAATATGTTCCTGGTAGAAGTGATAATGTAGATGCACCTCTAATTAGCTAGTTCCTTTTCCTGTCTGAGCAGAGACTTCTGGGAAGGGGAAGCCCATATACTTCATTTCTTCATGAGGCTGCAAAATTACCCACCTCAATCTCGCCTTGTAGAGAGCATCGTAGATAAGAAACTCAATCTACAGTCAATCTGCTGTTCCCAGCAGCTGGGAAACATGTTATTTTCTATTTTGTGATCAGACTACTGTCAGACTACAGACATATTATACAGTTTACTTAGTTAACAGCCATTACTGCACTCGTCTGACAAAAGTCTGTGTCATATCAATGTAATTGCATATTGTGCATGTATATTTATGATGGATTGTCTTATTTCTTCACAGTTTTACCCCATCCCTATGACCTGGTTATTAAAGTTCCTTGTTAACTGGTCTCCTTAATAACTTGGACTGCCTGTAAAGCTGCACAAAGATTCTGGGAATACGTGTAGTAGGAATCACTGCTTCCAGTCCACTGCTATACCTGTTGAGCCACTTGCTTTTGTGCTTGTGTGTGTATTGTGCTGTATTTGTGTGGCTCTTCCTTTGGGTCCTAATGCTCGCTGCTCTCCCTCAAGTGGGTTTCATTATCTCCTTTGTTTTTTCCTATAAATTAATGGGTTGGATCATTGCATCTGCTAGCCTGAGTGAACCTGTGTTCTTCAACACTCGTGAATTGTATCATGTCTTGAATTGTGTACTGGGGCCTAGACCCTACATTGCCTGTACTGGGATCCAGAACATCCATAGTCTGTCTTAGCTGTGTACTGTTTCCACTTCCCAACTCTGCGACCACCACAGGACTACCTGGGGCCTGTGTACTCTTCCATTTTGGGCACTGCCTAAGACATGGGTGTTTAACATTGAGTACCAGCCTTCCTACGCCCCCGGTGGTCAGCAGCTTTCCTCTCTGGTGTTGTAGACCGGTTTTATTGTCTTGTGTATTCAAGCATACTTCCCAAGTGTCCCTGATTTGGAGGGACTGCCCCTCTTTTGAGTCCCTGTCCCTCGTTGTTCTTCCTTTGCCTCTCTTTGAGGTTTAACATGCAGATCTGCACCAATAAATGATTAATTTGCCCATTTAAAGTGTTTATATTGGTTTAACTGTTACACCCTATCTCCTATCCATCCCCCAATGAGGGGCTGTGGCCTAATTTTACAAATGTCCCTCTTTCCCACCCTATAAAGATGGTAGGTATGTATTGAAGTTCTCAGCCAGCTATTATGCTCTCTAGTCCCCCACCCTTGTCCTGGAAATTCCCCAAAACTCCCAAAACTGCCCAGTGATTTAGTTTGCCTGGGCATGACACTCTCAACTTTCCTAAGTGGCTGTTGCATTTCACAAGTGCAGTACTGTCCTATAGGAAAACACTGAGCCTCCCAGCAGTAGATAAATCATCTTTTCAGGGTGCCAGAAAAAATCAGATTCTGCTTTTACTGAAATTGATAATGCTGTCTCATTTTGAAGCAAAGTAAATTCTTAAAGCCAGGGTATGTTCCTGTTTAATATATGTTTAAGGACAGGAACATAGCTCTGCACCAGATCAAGGAAGAGATAACTGACAGGCTGGAGAGAAGAATGAATCTCTCTCTGCTATTTCTGTTTTTAGCACAGGAGGTGGAACAATGTGTGCCGAGTGAGGGAACTCATATATAAGGCTGTATACAGCATAAGGAGGAACTTACTGTCATTGGAAACAGCTTCTGTCCTATCCATGTGTTGAGAGATGCTCACTGTTGTCTCAGACGTCACAATGCAGTTCCAGGAAATATCCAATTTTAATTCTATGTAGGAGACACTGCAAGTGTGTGTCAAGCTGTCAGTGGGCCAACAATGCAGAATCTTGGAGTAGAGCTGTTCTCACTGTTATTCATAATGATCATTATTATGTTTGTTAATATTTCTGATTTCATCTGCAAATGGTTAGAAAGTACCAGAATATTTTAATTACTGTGCTTCATTAAAGGGGCCAGTGTCCCATTTTAGCACATAATACATCCACATCTCGTCACCCTTTTTACAAGGCTCAGGTGTATTTCACTCACAGAAACCAAAAAAATAATACCCTGCCATTCATCAAAAGGGCCAGTGGCTCATTTTAAAGCTTTTTAGAAACTGGCATTTCAAGTGGGCCTACACTCTCCTTTGCAATTAGGGAGGGCCCAGCATCACAGGGTGAACTAACCTAACTTGCTTCTACATGCCATCAATGAGCCCTGCATTAGAGGACGAGATACTCGCCTTTTCTAGCAAAGCTCTATCCAGTGGGGGACAAGTAGCTACACACACACACGTGGAACAGCTTCTCCAATATGAGACATGATTCACTGTAGTGCAGAGCTACTTCCTGTCCCCCATCATAATGGACTTAAAGTGAGCAAAGTCAGATACTGGGAACACAAGGACTGAGTCACGGACTGGGAGCAGATGAACAATGTGACTGGGAACATAAACACGCAAGAAAAATGCCCCAGTACAACCCATCTACACCTCCAGAGAGGCAATCCATGACCACCCAAGGTACTGAAGGTTGAGTATGAAACAGGAAGTCCATAACCAACATGCTTTTTCAACCAAGCTCTGCAAAAATAAAACAAGTTGGTGCTTTTACTTATCCTCCTTGCAGTTGAGTGTCTGTTTGCTGAGATACCATCTTGTCAGCTCTCCATGCTGCAGTCCCATTGACCCTGCTGGTTACCCCCGAAAACTTCTGTTACACAATTTAAGACTAGGAATAAACAGAGAAGTTACACAAAGCAGCAACCAGAAATGGAGCAGAAGGCTGAAGTGCACAATAGGAACTACAGGAGGCCTGTGGCCCAGCACAGCTACTGAGAGCATAAAGTCTTACCAAGGACTCAAGCATAATGATCCTGCCAGGTGGCGGGGTACACAAACATCCTCTTAGAGAAGATTGCAAACACCTATGCGAGGGCAGAGGACAGCAAGCAGACAACATATGAGCGAGTCAGATCAACACAAAAGCCCAGCACATATACAGCTGGGGCTGGATTAAAGAGGGAGTAGACCATGGTTCCCACCCTGGGGCCTCCACTACGTGTTAACAAGTGTAGGGATTAATCCACAGTTATTTACAGGCCTTCCCTAGACTTTATGACCAAGGGCTTCCACCACACTTAAAGCGGAAGTGCAGTCATGGGTTAAGCCCACCCGCTCTGTCACCCTCCCCTGGTGCTGAGACAGGACAGGGGAGTTACAAAGAAAAAAAACCTTACCTTGCCCGGGATCTGGTGCCCGTCTTCCAGCTTCTGCACAAAAAAAGACACAAAGCGACATCTCCAGCAATATGCGTGCACCTGTCCACCCCATTCCATTGAATGGGTAAATGGGAGTACTCACGGAGCTGGGAGAAGCCGCTTTGTGCATTCTCCCAAGATGGCGGCGCCCAGGAACAAGAGTGTCAAGAGAATGGCTTTAGACAGCAAGTGAGGTAAGGTTTTTTTTTCTTTGGGGGTTACCCAGTGACTGGACTTCTGCTTTAATTCAGTCCGGTACACAACAGCAGGTGGCATAATATGGAAATCATTGCACTTGGAGCAAGGACAGACCACCCACAAGGCCCCATCTGTCCTCACAATTTCACAGCATTTCTGCATGGATATAATTTCAGGTTAGCCATACACGGGCCATGAACTTAGCCAAAAAAGGCAATTTAGCCATGATGAGGCCCAAGATCACAGAGCCACAGTCAGCCTTGGACGTGAACCCTATGCATTTTGCGGTTGCCACCTTGCCTGTAGACATTACTTATTCTGCAAGTCCACCCATTTTCCTATATTCGTGCCAAACTTAAAAGTATGTAAAATTGTTTCTAATAAGTTCGAATAAAATGGCTTTATTAAAGAAAACACAGCTAATTGTTTTCAAATGTATAATAGTAATAGAAACAGGAAACAGAACTGGTAAGAACAGGGGAAAGTTGAGGAACTTGATGAGAGTGAACGGTTAATGTAAAAGGCAACATCTGCTCTATAAAATGTGGTGACATTACATTTTTTACTCTTCCAGCCGAGTAATGAGAAAATATATAGACTAGATTTTTTTTTCCGGAACTTTGCGAGGCCAAAAAAGTTGGATGAATGTGGAAAATACTACAGGACAAGTCTGATTAATATGAGTGTTCTGATCATTGTCCAAAGATAACAATGGCGGTGAAATCCACAGGAGCTAGCCTCAGCCTTTAGGAGAGGATTTCTTCTGCACTGGCAGACCTCTTTACATTTAGTTGGACAGCTGATAACAGATGGAGACTTCTTCTACTGTCAACGCATAGGTGGATCGGTCCAAGGATAAGGTGTAGGAATTTTTGCATCCATACATTTTCATCAAAAGCTCATCTACATGAATATTACATTAGCAATATTATTTATTTTGGGATTGTTCAGCCAGCATTAGATCATAGTATGTAAGACCACTATGAAATAAAGTTTAAAAAGGGCAGCATGGATGCCCTGGTTGATGTTCCGGGAATCGGAGGGGTTTAGGGCCCTGTTTGGGCAATAGAGCCCTTGGCCGCGTCCGCGCTGCTGGATCCGTGCTGAGCGAGATGGTGCTGTGACTTAGGAAGGGAGGCCACGCCCATAATATCAGTGTACCCCTGGACCTGTTGCATGGATCTCTGCTGGTCATTACTCCCCCACCCCCTGGCCCCTTTACCCCCCCCCCCCCCGCCAACCCGCCAACCCTTACATGCCCTCTCTACCCCGCCCCCCTGTGTTATGCAGATGCCGGAGAGAGGGGTTCCCGGGCAAATCAGAAAAGAGAGGTGGAAGAGCCATCTAGAACTTAGATGCATAGAGATATTTAAAACATCGAGACTATATCCAGTGCCCCTGTCAGGGGGCTATAGAGTAAATTACCAGATAATGGGGTCGATTCAAAGAAACATGTAACAGCTTTGATTTTGGTGCCGATCATCCTATTTTTCCCGAACGCTCGTGCGCTCGTATGAACTTGCGAGTGATTCTATAAGCTAATACGTTTCTATCCTAAAATGTCCGTCCGTTCGTATGGCAGTTCGGGAATCAGACCTATGTCAGTTTCCATCCTGAATTTTCCGTTTCATTTCTCAGGTTGCAACATTGGTTTTGCCCTTTTTCCTTTTTTGTCTGGACGTAAATCCTTCTGATCTTGCGGCTGCGCACTACAAACTTACCTCATTAAAGTGCATTCTAAATATTTGGTCTTTTATTTTTCTTTATTTCATTCATTTTGTAGTAACCAACCATTAATGAATGCATTTGCATAAGTAAATCTTACTTTGTTTAATTTTTAGTTAACTTGCATTTTTTACTTGTGGATTTCATTTTAATATTTTGGCTTCAAATGGTACAACTTAAAAATTTTTGTGTGGTTACCCACACCCTCTACATACAGATTTGCTCTCAAAAATTATAAAACACCCAGCAACTTCTGCATGTTATGAGCCTAGAAACAGCCAAGATGGTGGGTCAGGTATTATCGGGCAGCCTGCAAACAGAAAGGGCCTTGTGACTGTGTTGCTCTGCATTCTTTGATTTCTGACCTTTCCGTGCCCCCAGCTCTGCTGTGTCTGTGCAAAATACAGCAGTAACCCACATCCTGCACTTTATCCCGCTCTCCTCTCCTCAGTAAGTGTGATGCATCTGACCAAAGATGTGCTTAAATAATTAAACAAAGCATACAATTTATGGCCTCGGCCATGCTGATATATGCAGTTCATTGGAGCTCAAGACGCGCAGACTCCTCCACATAGCCAAAAAACCTGATCAAGAACAGCAATCCGACTGCTAAAAGGTGTCGGCAGTGGCTTTCTTTTAAAACGTATTTAGAGGTTGGAAAACTGCTCTCTGAATCACACCTAAACACATCCGATTATCCTAAGTTTTACGTTTTGATCCTAAGTTTTAGGATTTGAACCTAAGTTTTACGTTTTGATCCTACAATTTAGGAACGAACTTCCGATGATCGTAAGAGCATATACGAATTCGTACGTAGGCTCGTGCGAGTCGGAAATGGCCAAAAAAACAGGAAAAAATGACTAACACCCACCCAAACTTACGAATCTCGATCTGAAATCAATTAACTTTTGCTCTTTGAATCGAGGGGAATGTATAAATCGTGCCTGAGAGATGGCAGAAATTGCACATGATGTAGACGTGTGACCCAGTTCCCCATTTCTCCCCCTCTTGCTTTCAATATTGTGTGTACTTGTTGTATTGTATCGTACTTTAAAAATGATTAAATAAAGAATATTAAAAAAAAAAAAAATGCCGCATCACACCCAGGTGCAGTTTCACATATGGCCAGTAGGGGTCATGCTCAAAGTGCTGAGTAAGGCACAGCACACAGTGCTGAATGATGAGTTCAGGAGCATGCATATGTATAGCACAAAAAACACAGTAACTGCTACAATATGTGTTGATATAACTAAACAAAGATTGGATGTCCTACGTTAGTAAAACGTAAGCAGTTTCCCAGCAATGCATCAGTCCATTTCACTATACATTCCTCAGCTGAGTGAAATAGCTGTAACACATGTAATGCCCGATCGAAAAATGTAACAGCTTGATGACTAGGAGAGAATCATCATAACTCTTAATATAAGATTTTCAATAGATGAACTACAACGGATCAGTGGTAAATCAGGAAGGCTTGGTTTCTTTTGACACATTCCATGTTATTCAATGCCAAGGGCCATAACCAGATCACCTACTTGCTACATCCTCATTGCAGATCAAATTCTTTATAGAACTAGTACATTATAGAAAAATTCAGAATGTCCAGCTTTCCAACAATTGGATCTGTTCCAGCAGCCCCCTGCAGGTGTCCTCTGGAGCTACCTGACCAGGCCTAATAGGTTTCCACCCCAGCACGCCTGATTTGTGTCACCAAGATGCATTCTAGTAAAACTAAAAATAAGTGATGGTTTTATAGCAAATGGTATGGCAAAGCTAAACACATGATATAAGCATAATTCAGCCTAAAATCGACATGCATAAAAAATATTGTCAAAATAAATGATCAAGTTGCCAACTTCCTTTCTGATTCTGCTGAGAGTATTGATTCGGCACCAGTTGAAAATTGACATCTGGTTACTCAATCATTCCCAGGATAGACAATGAAGGTGAATGGCAGTTTTCTTTCCTAAAGAGTAGTAAAGTTTTCTCACCTGGTACTTAATCGACCATTATGTTTATGCTTTTCTTTCCTCCACTCTCGTCTTGCCTCAGGTTAGCTGGCTTCTTGAATCCTGGAATCACAGAGATCCCCCAGTCTTTTCCTTGTCCTGGACTAGCTAGCATCCCAAAGCCCAAAAGCATTGAGGCCCTTCAATCTGATTCTTGGCCAGGGCTAGATGGCTTCCAAAATCCTAGAGGCACCTTGGCTCTCCAGTTCTGTCTTTGTCCATAGGGAGCTGGCTTGTGCTTCTGGAAGCCACCTAGTTCTGGACAAGAAAAAGTCTGGCGGGTCTTATTGCTACTGGAATTCAGAAAGCCAGCTAGCCGTGGACAAGGACAAGCCTGGAGGACCTAGTTGATTCTGGGATTCAGGCAGCCAGCTAGACCTGGACAAGGAAAAGACTGGAGGGCCTTACTGCTTATGGGATTTGGGCAACCAGCTAGCTCTGGACAAGCAAGAGACTGGAGGGCCTTACTGCTTCTGGCACTTGGGAAGCCAGCTAGCCCTGACCAAGGACAAGCCTGGGATCCGGGCAGCGGGCTAGCCCTGGACAAGAAAACACTGGAGGACCTTACTGCTTCTAGAATTTGGGAAGCCAGCTATCTCTGGACACAGACATGACTGGTGAAAAGATATGGACAGACTTAGAAAAGTTAGAGAGGTTGTCTAAGTTAGGTTGTCTAATGCATTGGTCCCCAACCCTCTCCTACAAAGCCCACCAGCAGCTTATGTTTTATGGATCTCCACATAGTTGCCTCTATAGCTCTGCTGTTGCACTAATAATTTCACCTGTGCATGTGTGTGGAGATCTGCTAAACCTGGCCTGTCTGTAGACCCTGCTGCTCCTAACTACGGGTGTGGTTTCTTAATATAACATCCGCCATGATGTCTGTGGAAATTCCCAACATATATCTATAGGTTCCCTATATCTTAGGTTAGCATGGCTGCATGTCAGCCTGGACTGCATTCCTGGATTTCTGCAGTCCTTGATTTATCAAGTCCATCTAAGAATTGAGGCAAAAGTGAGCAGAAGGGAACGAGCACCAGACTCTGCCCGTCTGAAGACAACCCATCTATAATGCTCCTCTGCTATTTTACAG
Source organism: Gastrophryne carolinensis (assembly GCA_027917425.1). Classification (NCBI taxonomy): domain Eukaryota; kingdom Metazoa; phylum Chordata; class Amphibia; order Anura; family Microhylidae; genus Gastrophryne; species Gastrophryne carolinensis. The sequence goes on along the minus strand of CM051234.1, from coordinate 48,691,346 downwards.
TCCTGCTTCCTCTCACTCTCAAATTCCTAAGTTCAGAGTATGCCCTGCTCCTGGTAAGTCTATCTATATCTTTCATCACCTTACCTGTCCTCGTAGGTAAAATTGCTCTCCCTTTGTTCATGCACACACAAAACATGCTCTGCAACTTTTAAATCCCACATTCACCTCCTCTCCCTTTCTCTGCTCCTACTTGCCACTGGTGACATATCTTCTAATCCAGGTCCATTTTCTTCTCCTCCTTGCTCCTCTATGCCTCCCGCCTCATCACAAGCCTTCACTCATCACTGTATCAAACCTGCAAACACAGAACCTAGCCAACCTCAGAACTATCTCCTCCTCCCCATTTACTCCTAATGCTGTCACCTGCGCACTGTGGAATGCAAAATCAGCGTGCAACAAACTTGCATACATCTATGACTTGTTTACTACCAATGTCTTCACCGTCATGGCCCTTACTGAAACGTGGCTCACTCCCTCTGACACAGCCTCACATGTTTCTCTGTCATATGGCGACTTACATTTTAACCACACCCCAAGTTCGAGCAATATACAGTGTGGAAGTGTTGGCATCTTACTATCTATTCTCCCTGTCACTTAAATATTGTCATTATCCCTCACCCTCCTAGAACTTCTAAACTCTTCCTGGACCACTTTTCCCTATGGCTCCTCCACTTCCTGTCCAATGACATACTAACTATAATCATGGGTGACTTCAATATACCCGCTAACACCAACTACCCTGGCCCCACCAGATTACTATAACTCACCTCCTCTTTTGACCTCAATAATGGTCTGCTACCCTTACCCACAAGGACAGACACTCGCTTGACCTAATCTTCACTCACCTCTACTCTGTATCCAGTCTCTCTTCATCACCACTTCCCTTATCTGATCACAACCTTCTAACACTAACACTCTCTTCCCTCACCACTATACCCTCTGGACACAATCCTGCCATTCTGCACAGGAACCTTAGAAACCTCAGAAACCTAGACCTTCAATCGCTCTAACTCCCCTCCACACCCTGTCCTCACTCACCAATGAAGACACTGCAGTCTCACAGTACCATAATACACTAACCTCTGCCCTTGACTTTGTTGCTCCCCTTAACTATAGCCCCCCCAGCCCCCAAAAAGACAACCCTGGCTTAATACTAACACTGTGTCAGGAACTCACTCACCGCATCCTCGCTCCCGCGCCGTCCCCGGGCAGCCGGCCGCGCAGCTTCCGGCTCGCATCTCGGCCAAGCGGCGGCTCGGGCGGCGTCGGCTCAGGCAGCGCACTGCTCGGCCACGCCCCCCGCTCGCAGCTCCCCGTCTCCGGCTCCTGTCTCTTATGCCCTCCGGCGGCGCTGCTCCCTGCGCGCCCGCCGGAGGAGAAGTTAAAGGGCCAATGAGCCCAGAGGTTTCAGAGTTGGGCCAATGAGCCCAGGAAGGGGTGGTTGTGGGCATTCGCCCTTTTGGTCCAATTGGACCAATCAGTGACAGGTTTTTGTAGTTGCACCAATCACATGCGCCCTTCCCATTTTCCAATCATGCTGGTCCCTATAAAGCCCTACCTCATCATTTGCCCAGTGCCTGTTATAGCGCCTAGTACTTAGTTGTCTAGCTTGTCTCTAGTGATTGATCCGAACTCCCGTTGCCGACCACCGCCTGTATTGACCATCCTTGATCCGAACTTCAGTTGCCGACCACCGCTTGTATTTGACCATCCTTGATCTGAACTCCCGTTGCCGACCACCGCCTGTTTTGCCCGTCCTTGATCTGATCTCCTGTTGCCGACCTCTGCTTTGATCCTCGACCACGATTTGTCCAACCCTATTGTACCGCTGCCATCTCAGAACTTCCGTTGCTGACCCTAAGCCTGTTTGGACTTCCGTTATACGCTCCTGCTATTGGGCCCACTCAATACCGCTCCCAGCCATGGGTTCTCCAGACCTCCGAACAGTAAGCCTACATCCTTTGAGCCAAGTCCTGGGGCAACCGATCCCGGGCAGGCGTTTTCTGCGTCCCGGCAAGCGGGGGCTCCTATAGGTGAAGCTGGCTGTGGAGATTGGGGGTTGAGGGCTTACTTGGAGGGCTGGAGTTACCTGAGCGGATCATTGAAGTACCCAGAGCGTGACACACTGCAACATTAAAACGGCATTCTCAAGTTGCTGAACAGCAAACAGGAGGAAAACCAAAGAGAACTTTCTGTAATACAAGCAAGCCCTTCAGGAACTTGCCCTTTCTTCTGCTAAACAGGAACATTTCTCATCACTCATATCCGCACAGGCCCAGAACCCAAAACAACTATTCAACACCTTCAACTCTCTCCCCCCAGCTAACAGCAGATCAATATGCCACATTCTTTAAAGATAAAATAAACAAGATTTGAAGTGACTTCACCCCTCAGAACACCTGTCTCCTTCTAACCCCCCACCTACCCCACTAATGAACTTATTTCACTCAGTTAACTGCACAAGGTCTCTCCTCTTATGCCTCTAAGGCCCATATAACCACCTGCTCCCTTGATCCCATTCCATCCCACTTTATCCCTCAACTGTCTCCATCTCTCCTCCAGGATAAACATCTCTATTCAACCTCTCCCTCTCCACTGGTACCTTTCCTTCTGCCTATAAACATGCTGTTATAACTCCACCCTCTCTGGACCCCTCTGCCCTCCCCAGTTACCGCCCTAAATCTCTGCTCCCTTTCTCATCCAAGCTTCTTGAACAGCATTTCCACACAGAACTGGCTCACTATCTGTCTACAAACTCCCTCCTAGATCCCCTCCAGTCTGGTTTCCACTCAAGATGTCTCATTAAAACTGCCCTAAGTCACCAATGATCTACTGGCTGCCAAATCCAAAGGCCACTACTCTGCTCTCATTCTTCTCGACCTATCCTCAGTCGACCATGCTCTGCTTCTCAAAATTCTTTGTTCTCTTGGAATCCAAGGTTTCGCACTCTCTTAGCTCTCCTCCTAGCTCGCTGATCGCACATTTAGTGTATCTTACTCTAACACAATTTCCTCTCGTCATCATCTGTCTGGTGTACCACAAGGCTCAGTCCTAGGACCCCTACTTTTTTCAATATACACTTCTGGTCTCGGACAACTAATAACGTCACTGGGTTTTCCAATATCACTTTTATGCAGATGACACTCAGATCTACCTCTCTGGCCCAAATCTCTCTTCTATCCTCTCTCACCTTCCTGACTGTCTAACAGCCATCTCTTCCTTCATGACTTCTCGCTCCCTTAAACTGAACATGGACAAAACAGAACTGGTCATTTTCCCACCATCCCACTCCCCTCCCACCACAAACTCTGTAAATAACCTTACAATAGCTGCAACTCCTCAAGCCGCTATACTGGGGGAGGCATCCAGAATTCTGGAGCCTCCCCGCACATAACCCCCCAGAACACCCATAATCCTTACCTTAACCTCGGTCCCCTGCAGGGAATCTAGCTTAATGATTGACCACCTGGTGCTTACATGGGTAGCAAGCAGTGCCAATGTTCTAGATGCCGGCAGCCAATCGCAGCTCTAGATTCATGGGAGAGGACCAATGTGATGCCCCCACAGCCTATCTTATAACAAAAAACAAATCACTAAAGCTAAGCCATAAGCTATTAATCCGGACCTTCACCCTGAATACGAGCCTATCTTGTATGTTTCCCCCCAAACTTTGTACATACAGATTGCTCACATCCTACCTGCACCTATTAGGTTTTCCGAGCCTTTAAATATCCAAGATAACTTAAAATACATTAATTTTAGATGCTGGGGAATAGATTTTTTAAGTGTTTGGGTTTTTCATTAAATGATGCTGAAGGTCCAATTTAAGAAATGCCTAGCAAAGGGTACAGGCAGGTGAGTTCACATGGTGATCCAGGGTATTTGACACAGTGGGGCATCCTAATTCAGGGACAGGGATTTAAAGATTCCAGGGATGCAAATATTCCTTTTTAATTTAGCCAGCTGTGTCCCTACTTAGAGGACATTCAGGTCATTTTACAATAACCAATAGGAACCAACTGTTTCTGTAACTTTCTTGGAATCTGGTTTGGCAATACAAAAACAGCAGGACTCATCCTAGGCCAAGGTGGACAGATTGGGTTTGAACTGGACATATGGAGGCTACGAGGTATGTGGAGGAGTATTACCAGCACAGGGGACAGTTTTACCTGATCAGAGTAACAAAATACATTTTGCATGCCGCTTTCTTCTGCACAGTCTGCTCTGAGGTCTGTGTGGTTAACACGCTTGCAGCTTTTTGTGCATAGAAAGAACCTCAAACTATTAGTGCATTGGAAACTAAAATATGCAAGCTCTCGCTTATAATAGTTAAGGGAAATTTTCTTTACATTTTTCTATAACTATATAAATAACAGCAATCTATGCATTTAAAGTGGACCAAAACCCAGCGCGATTGGCCTGGGAATCTATACGATTCCCAAGCCGATCGATTACCTCCCCCCAGGGCATCCAAAATTAGGATGCCTCGCTGTCTGAAGCTCCCTAGGTCGTCCTGTTCACTTACCTTGCTCCCCGGTCCAACGGCGCATGAGCGAGCCGCGGCCTGCTGCCAGCATTTCTTCGGAGCTGCTGGCCTTAATCTGATTCACCAATAGTCACTGTAAGACAGAATTTAATTAATAGATTTAATGAGACAATTAGGATACCTGCGTAAGTGTCTTATTTCTAAATTCAGAGCACTAGGGCCTCAATTTTTAGGAGACGCGGCGGAGACAGCGCAAATGGCAGCCAGTACAGCGAAGAAGACGAAGACAGCAGGAAGGATGGAAAGGTGAGGTTTTTTTTTAACTTTTGCCTATGGGGAATGGGAGGGGGGGATGCCACACTGCCTATGGGAATGGAAGGGAGAATGCCACACTGCCTATGGGAATGGAAGGGAGAATGCCACACTGCCTATGGGAATGGGAGGGGTTTCTGTCACACTGCCTATGGGAATGGAAGGGAGAATGCCACACTGCCTATGGGAATGGGAGGGGTTTCTGTCACACTGCCTATCGGGGGAATGGGAGGGGGGAATGCCACACTGCCCATATGGGGAATGGGAGGGGGGATGCTACACTGCCTATGGGAATGGAAGGGGAAATGCCACACTGCCTATGGGAATGGGAGGGGGAATACCACACTGCCTATGAGAATGGGAGGGGGGATGCCACACTGCCTATTTGGGAATGGGAGGGGGAAAATGCCACACTGCCCCTAGGCGGAATGGGAGGGGGGAATTCCACACTGCCTATGGGAATTGGAGGGGGGTAAGCCACACTGCCCATGGGCGGAATGGGAGGGGGGAATGCCACACTGCCTATGGGAAGGGGGGAATGCCACACTGCCTATGGGAATGGAAGGGGGAATGCCACACTGCCTATGGGAATAGGAGGGGTTTCTGTCACACTGTCTATGGGAATGGAAGGTCGGATACCACACTGCCTATGGGAATTAGAGGGGGGATGCCCCACTGCCTATTTGGGAATGGGAGGGAGGAAATGCCACACTGCCTATAGGCGGAATGGGAGGGGGGAATGCCACACTGCCTATGGGGAATGGGAGAAGGAAATGCGGTTTAGAAAATAGTTAATCTAAACTTACCTATCCAGTTGCATCACGCAAGCCATCCCTCCGCTCCCCCATCGTCCTCCGTAGGGCAACACCATCTTGGATTCCCGACATACATTGAGCTGCGTGTCATTGCATAGGCGATCTGAGGAGCGGCACGCAGGTTTTGAAGCGCAAAGGAGGGGTGGCAGCCGCTCAGACCATTTTAGAACTAACCTGGGAGGTGCACTTGAGCAGGGCAATTAGGATACACAAGTCTTAAAGGAGCCACAGCACTCAACCCTGTTAGCTTGCAGCAAAACCTATAATCTGTCTCTAAATCTGTTTAAAAACAGAGGAGTTGGTCCACACACATCTGCAGAAGTATATGCTGAACCTGATTGTTTGAATAGAACTATATATATAAGGTTTATTCATAATTATAACACTGCACGTTATACTATATAGGATTTATTGTTTAAGATATTAACTAGTTTGCAAATAGCACTTTGCACTTTGTTTACATATTTATGTATTTAATTGATTGTAATCATTTATTTAATCTTTATTGTATGGGGGATTATTTATGTTTATATATATATATATATATATATATATATATATATATATATATATATAGTTCAGAGGTTGTGCATTAACAGTCAACCTAGGGCATTTTACCCAATAATTCCTACATATATTTATGGGTTATGATCCAGGTTAGACAGGCTTATTCTTTTTTAATGAGTTGTTTAATGTGTTTATGTTTTTTAAGTATTGTTTGTTGCTTTTAAAGTTGAATAAAATTACAGATTTTATCATCGGGTTGTAGTGCCCATTAACATAGCTCCAATTTGTTTTTTGGTTTACAAGTTTTGAAGAGCAGATGGCTATCTGTCGTTCCTCTTTAAAGTTTTAATAGTCAATACCTTTAAAGACAGCCATGACTTGCAAAATTGAAAAACCTTCACAGACACATTCCCTTCTTTTATATGTAAATATAATAGCGAGAGGTTAAAATTTCACCTTTTTCAAAACAACCAGAAACCCATCATCTCAGAGTTTCATTTGAAGAGAAATCCATCCATTTCCACTGACAGAGTTCAAACCCCCTCCGGGCCCTCCGCCATTGCTACCATAGGTAAAGCTCTTATATTTGAGTAGGTGTGTAGCTATGTGTGCTGTTGTCCCCGGTGGTTTTGTTACTTGGCTGTTTTCTCTTTCCCTCCCTCTCTTGTCTGTGGGTCATTGGGTTTCAGCGCGGATTGGCTCGGGGCTATTCGTTGCAGTTGTAAGGATGAATAGTATTTGCGTGGCTCAAAGAATAGCACATGTGACATTTGGCTTTGCTGTCATCGCTTTGGAGTCCCTCATAAAGCTGGAAAGTAAGCAGTGAGCACAGAGAATATTGCTATGTATATAAATGACACACCGTAACTGAACTATAGGGGTTATAGGTAACACAGCAATGAGATGACTAGTCAAATCTTTAGGTTTGTTAGGGAGGCCCCTTATCTCTTTCCTGATGAGTTATTTATTACTTTGAAGGGATTTGAAATTAAAGTAGCAGTATCGCGAAATTTGCATTAAAAAAGAAAAATAATTAAATAGCCACACAATAGCTTCTAACATGTGTATAAATAATGTGGCGATAGAAAAAGGAAAAAATATCTGCCTTTCTTTTAAATTGTATAATGACAATGGCTCAGTCCATTTGCTGAATAGGGGGATCTGCTGGGTTGTATTTAGTGAGCTGCTTCATTTAGCCCACTGGTCTCCTAGCAACACTTTACCTCAGAGGCTGACACTGTAATCAGTGGTAATGGCTGTGTGTGTGAGGTGCTGCTTTTGTTATGAGACCAGGTGACTCAAATGTGTAAAATCTATACAAAATAAACTAAACTGACTGAAAATGACTGAAATTCTTCTTTGAATAACTGTGCAGGAAAATCTAAAGGTATTAAAGTGGAACAAAACCCTGAGTGTCGACCCTGAAGTCTATAAGACCCGGCCATTGACCTTGCCCCTTGGGCATTCTAAATCAGGATGCCCACTGTGTGAAACGACCCCCTGGATAACCACAGATCCCCCCATTTTTCTGGCGCGCTCACGCAGATAGTCATTTAGACAGGCCGGGCGGCCAGGAAGGTTACTGCTCAGGCTCCCCATCTGCGTGCAAACAGAGCTGATTGGGTGAGAGCCCGCGCATGCGCTGTGGGACAGGGAAAGGTACGTTTTCACAGGCGAACTTGGGGATTTCACATATCAGGGCATCCCAAGTCGGGATGCCCCTAGGGGCACAAAACAAAACTCCAGATAGTGAAAATCCTGGGTTGGGCTTTGCTGATAACACACAAAGCTGAAAGAAAGATCATATGGAAAAATGAAAAATAAGAATATGAAAGAGAAAATGGTAAACTGAAATATTCTGCAGCAGAGCCAACATGAAGGGAAAACTGGCAAAATAAAAAAATGTTAAGAGCAAAAAAGGAATGTAAAAATAAAAATCCAATTCTGAAATAAAATAACCCCCCCCCCCCCCCAAAAAAAAGGATGTAAACATAAAAATCCAATTCTGAAATAAAATAACCCCCCCCCCCCCAAAAAAAAAAAAAAACTGGTGAGTCTGAGATTCGAACCAATGACTCTCTGGTTCAAACTGACATTGAAATTACCAATGAGCTAAATGACTTCTGAGCTTTTCTTTCTGTTTTAGATATATAAGTTCTGGCCAGGCAATGTTGCAATATTATCTTATACTGGACGTCTGCCAGCACTGAACAGCTGATACTTTGTTACATTGTTTCCCCCTCTCCTCAGCGTGGAACAGGCCAGAGTGTGGGGCCCCGACACTCAGCAGACATAAACATGAGCTATTAGTCTCCAGCTGCTCAACACACACATCATTTTTTTCTACATTTGTAATACTAACTCCAACACTTACCTACATTCAAAGTACCATTTAAATATAAGTCACCAAGAAAAATTCGCGATACTGCTCCTTTAATGAATAATATTTTCTAGCACACAAGCTCTCAACCAGCTTTAAACCGGACCTTCACCCTAAATAAGAGTCTATCTTATATGTTTCCCCCACCCTGTACATACAGATTGCCCACATAAAAAATTACCCTACCTGCACCTAGTACATTTTCTGAGCCTTTAAACATCCACGATGGCAACTCATACTAGAAATAAAGATTATACATATTGCCTATAGTTATCCTTTAATATTCTTTAATATAACACCTAAATGTTAAAAGGGACCAACGCTCATGTGGCGCGGGTGTTGGTCCCTGCCGCTATAAGATAGGTTGGGGGAGGCCTCCAGAAAGCTGGAGCCTCTTCGCACATAACCCCCCAGAACGCCCGTAATTCTTACCTTTACTTCGGACCCCCACCAGGAATCCAGCTCAGTGATTGGCCGTCAGCAGTTACATGGGTAGCACAATTGAGGGGATGAAACTTAAGTCTTGTTAAGATTTTACACATACAGCTGTGTAGCCTTCTAATGTGCCACATCATATTTTAACAATGTTGTCTCAATAAGCAAGTATGCTCACATTACTTACACAAATTTTGATCTGTTAAACTAAATATAGTAAACGTAATTGTAACTTTAAAATCCTTAGGCAGAAACTCCTAGTCTAATCCCTTTGATCAATAACTAATTGTATTATTACTTAATGATATTAAATGAGTTTATGTTAAAATGTATATGCATTTAGAATAAAATATGGTAACTGAATGAGTTATTTGCTATAGTTTTTTCACATTAGAATAGTATATTGAATAATCACATGAATATTAGTTAATAATACTTCTACTCCTTTCAAATAATATTACTTCTACTCCTTTCAAATAATATTACTTCTACTCATAAGAATATTACTTCTACTCACAGAAAAAAATTCACTCTGTGAAAAAAAAGTAGGAGGATTTCACTAGGTAGGAAGACAATGGAAGTCAATGGCACTTTTTTACTTCTAAGAAAAGTAGTGAACTTGTTACTCCTTTTTACTCTTTTACTTACTTTTTGTAGTAAAAAGTGCCATTGACTGTAATTGTCTTCCTAGCTGGTGATTCAGTAACATTGAAATTCTCAGGCTTTTTTCTCATAAAGTAAATTTTTTACTACCATGAGAATTTTTTCTACTTTTATTGAATCAAGGCCATAGAATCTTATCCGTATACAGCAATTGGGCATATCCCTGCTATAGATATACAGATATATAATCTGTCAGTGTACATACCCGGATGGAGATCAGTAGATGTAACCAGGTGCTTTCCTGATGGCTAAGGGGGGCTTTTAAAATGCATAGGGGGTGGATCGACCGAGAAGCCCGGTCAGCTGCCGAGGGCCCCCACCCCCCAGTGGGGCCCACTGACAGCTGACACAATGTGGTTAAAGAATTTAAACTTTATTTGCCATTAACATTACATTGGGCCCCTGTGCTGCTGTGCCCCATCCACCCATGCCCCCCAGTTCTGCCACATGCTTCCCAGTCCCCTCTGCTCTGGCCCACAGCCCTGAACCCCTCAGTTCTGTTTCATCCACCCCTCTACCCTCAGCTCTGCCCCATCCCCACAGCTCTATGCCTCTCCATCCCTGTTCTCCCAGCTTTGCCCATCTCCCCCTCTTCCTTCCAGTTCTGCCAATCTGTCCATCTCTCTTCCAGCTCTGCCCATCTACCCCCCTCCCCCCCACCAGCTCTACCCAGCTATTACTGTCCTTTTTATTTTGCCCATCCATCCCTCTTCCTCCCAGCTGTCTCTCCATCCATCCATTCCTGCCCTTCCTGTTTTGTCCATCTCTCTTCCTCAATACTCTGCCCATTCATGTGGGCCAAACTAAAGAGGATCGGAGGGCAAGCAGCCCTTCTTAGTTTTGGCTATGGAATTTATAGACCCCTGACGGGGAGTCTAAGGCACCTGTCTAGGGCACCAGCCAGGGTGAGGGCAGCGGTCCTAAGCAGAACAAGAAGAAAACTCTTGACATATTTATTTTGTGTGTAACTTAGAAGCTGATTCATCATTAGCGGCAGGTAGCGACAGATGAGTCTGTAGCAGGCATTTTCAGAGCGCCCGCTAGTAGTCACTGTGCTCAGCCATGGGTCGCTACTTTATAGCGACTCAGTCGCTGTTCAGTAATGTTGAATACATTGTGAGGAGTCGCTATTTGACCAGTACAGCGCTGTATGGGAGCGCATGTTAGCGACTGCTCATAGCGACCGACTCACACCATATTCAGCAAAAAAACAGCCTAACAAATCTCTGGCGCTGAATATACTTGTATAATACTTGTTTGAAACCCAGAGCGCTGGAGGCGGTGTGTTTAAAGTCTGTTTTTCTGCATCTATCCACTAGTAACAAAGCGAAAGCATATGGAATTACCTGGCGCTGTGCAAGGCTGAACGCTGGCGCTGTTCGCTGAGGCTGTGAAAATGATGAATCAGACGCTACATGGCGCTATCCAAGTCGCTAAACAGATTCTGCTTGATAAATGTGTAATTGCGTGCCGTGTCGGGCGTTTACCAGTCGCTACCTGTCGCTACCTCTCATTAACCAGCCACTATCCCTTCTTAAATAAGGGCCTTATTGAGTTTTGGAAGTTTTAGGGAGAAAGGCAGGTTTCTGTTGAGTAGCGGAGTGCTGCTGCATGAGAGGTACAATGTTGATGAAGAGGGATTAGCCATTTCTGGTATTGGGAGCATTTGGGGGCTTGTATGAAGCTGGCCAACATGTGGATCACGTGATAGTGGTTCTGGGTACACAGTTGGCCACTGGGGCATACAAGAAGTTTTAGCAGACTCCCTTCTCAAATGAGGCATAAACCCCTTATTGTAATGGGATATTGCTGGAAGTGATGACATCTAAATACCTTCTGTTGGAGACGGCAATGTTGCACTTCACAAGTGTTGTGGGAAAAACCTGTTAACAAGGCAGCCAATATGATGACATTGGCAATGAGCTATGCGGTGTACATATTTGTTCAAACAAGGGAGTGTTTAAGACAAAAATGTCAATTAGAGCGCAGCCGCTTTGTCGCTTTCACCCTGCCAGCAAGGAACTAAACAAAGGAATAAAAATAATGCGATTATGTAACAAGATTTATACTGACCCTGTCTGGAATGACTGCTATAAATATAACTATATTCATATATGCTCCACTTCTCTCTTACATTCTATTTTTTTTAGGATTATTATACCATTAAAGGAGCAGTATCGCGAAATTTGCATTAAAAAAGATAAATAATTAAATAGCCACACAATAGCTTCTAACGTGTGTATAAATAATCTGGCGATAGAAAAAGGAAAAAATATCTGCCTTTTTTATAAATTGTATAATGACAATGGCTCAGTCCATTTGCTTAATAGGGGGATCTGCTGGGTTGTATTTAGTGAGTTGCTTCATTTAGCCCACTGGTCTCCTAGCAACACTTTACCTCAGAGGCTGACACTGTAATAACGGCTGTGTGTGTGTGAGGTGCTGCTTTTGTTATGAGACCAGGTGACTCAAATGTGTAAAATCTATACAAAATAAACTAAACTGACTGAAAATAACTGAAATTCTTCTTTGAATAACTGTGCAGGAAAATCTAAAGGTATTAAAGTGGAACAAAACCCTGAGTTGCCGACCCTGAAGTCTATAAGACCCAGCCATTGACCTTCCCCCTTGGGCATTCTAAATCAGGATGCCCCACTGTGTGAAACGACCCCTGGATAACCACAGATCCCCCCATTTTTCTGGCGCGCTCACGCAGATAGTCATTTAGACAGGCCGGGCGGCCAGGAAGGTTACTGCTCAGGCTCCCAATCTGCGTGCAAACAGCGCTGATTGGATGAGAGCCCGCGCATGCGCTGTGGGACAGGGAAAGGTACGTTTTCACAGGCGAACTTGGGGATTTCACATATCAGGGCATCCCAAGTCCCTAGGGGCACAAAACAAAACTCCAGATAGTGAAAATCCTGGATTGGGCTTTGCTCAAAACACACAAAGCTGAAAGAAAGAGCTTTTCTCTCTGTTTTAGATATATGAGTTCTGGCCAGGCAATGTTGCAATGTTGTTATCTTATGCTGGACTGCTGCCAGCACTGAACAGCTGATACTTTGAGGCCGATTCAGTAATAGCGCCAGGTAGCGACAGATGAGCGCCTGAAGTGCGGCGCTACGAGCGCCGCTAGCGTACGCCACGAACGGCTATGAGTCGCTATAGCAGGCCTCCTCAGTCGCTATCTGCCGTTGTTGGGAAGAATGCCTACATTGGTGAATATGATGTTTCAGATCAGCTTTATAGGCGCTGTAATTTTTTCACACGCTATTCAAGACAGTGCCTGAGCGTTGGTTTGCTGTTGGATTGAAATCAATGTTAGAACCTTCAGTAGTAAACACATTGCACCATGTTTATTTGTTTAATTTCTTTTTTTTTTTTTTTTTGTTCAAAAATAAATGCATACAAGTGTGGCTTTCTCTTCATGGTGCCTAAAAAAGAAGAAAAAGTGTAGTTAGTTTTTATTAATAATATTGGTTTGTAGCATTTAATTACATTGCAAGGTTTTTTTTTGGCCAATTTTTGACAACTTGCACAACACCCATAATTGTTATGTGGGTCAACTTACACACCCCCCCTTATTGTGGTTTGGGTCAACTTACACACCCCCCTTATTGTGGTTTGGGCCAACGTACACCCCCCCCCTTATTCTGGTTTGAGTCAACTTGCACACCCCCCCTTATTCTGGTTTGGGTCAACTTACACCCCCCCCCCCCTTATTGTGGTTTGGGTCAACTTACACACACACCCTTATTCTGGTTTGGGTCAACTTACATCCCCCCCCTTATTGTGGTTTGGGTCAACTTGCACCCCCCCCTTATTCTGGTTTGGGTCAACTTGCACACCCCCCTTATTCTGGTTTGGGTCAACTTACACACACCCCCTTATTGTGGTTTGGGTCAACTTACAACCCCCCTTATTCTGGTTTGGGTCAACTTGCACACACCCCTTATTCTGGTTTGGGTCAACTTAACCCCCCCCCCCCTTATTCTGGTTTGGGTCAACTTGCACACCCCCCCTTATTCTGGTTTGGGTCAACTTACACCCCCCCCCCTTATTCTGGTTTGGGTCAACTTGCACACCCCCCCTTATTCTGGTTTGGGTCAACTTGCACCCCCCCCTTATTGTGGTTTGGGTCAACTTACACACACACCCTTATTCTGGTTTGGGTCAACTTACACCCCCCTTATTCTGGTTTGGGTCAACTTAACCCCCCCCCTTATTCTGGTTTGGGTCAACTTGCACCCCCCCCCTTATTCTGGTTTGGGTCAACTTGCACACCCCCCTTATTGTGGTTTGGGTCAACTTACACCCCCCCCCCTTATTGTGGTTTGGGTCAGCTTGCACCCCCCCTTATTCTAGTTTGGGTCAACTTGCACCCCCCCCCTTATTGTGGTTTGGGTCAACTTGCACACCCCCCCTTATTCTGGTTTGAGTCAACTTACACACCCCCCCTTATTGTGGTTTGGGTCAACTTACACACACCCCCTTATTCTGGTTTGGGTCAACTTACACACCCCCCTTATTATTGGATCCAACAAATAGTTCCCCTGTAGTGCAGTACTTGTATTATAGTGAAGGTGAGGTAGCTTACCGAGAAAAATGACATGATCATGCTTTCCCTTAGCTCAAATCCAGTCTGGGTGTCCTCACTCGTTTCTGCGGCCATGTTGGGGATTTCTGGCACCAGTGCTGTTTCTTCAGGGGGTTGTATTCTGTGGCATATGCAAATATTGTGTAGGACACAGCATGCGAGGATAATTTTGGAGACCTTTTGTGGACTGTACAACATTTCTCCTCCTGGGCGTGCCAAACACAGAAAGCGCACTTTCAGCAGTCCAATGGTTCTTTCCACAATGCTTCTGGTTTTGCGATGTGCTGCATTGTAGCGTCGTTGGGCAGAGGTCTGTGGGTTTCTGACCGGAGTCATTACCCACGTTCTCTGCCCATATCCCTTGTCCGCTGTGGAATAAACACATTGAGAGAGACAGCAATTAGTAATAGTCCATGTTATTTTTCGCCATATTTTAAATTTAGCTTACTAGGCCACATATTTGTATCAAAATACTTTGTCATGGTTATTTATTTACCCAGTAGCCAGCCAGGTGGCATTTCATTGTTCTCAAACTTCCGGCACAGGACTGACTGCTGGAGCACGTAAGAATCGTGGTATGAGCCGGGGAAGCCAGATCTCACGGCCCACAGCTTCATATCATGGTCACAGACCACCATGACATTCATGGAATGGTATTGCTTCCGATTCCTATAATGCAGCTCCTGTGCACGGGGAGGGCGGAAAGGGATATGTGTACCATCCACGCACCCTAGCACATTCGGAATCCCTCCCATGCGGTAGAACGCATGCTTGATTTGGGCAACCTCATCCTCATCCTCAGGAAATTTGATGTAAACAGGGATCAGGTCACAAATAGCCAGTACTACCTGGAAAAATATGCGGCTCATTGTAGCCTGGCTGATCCCGCTGAGGAGGGCAGAGGTTGCCTGGAAATTCCCTCGTGCCACAATATTAAGCGTGGCACATAGGCGAACTATGCCTGGAATGGATTGGGTGCGTCTGGTGGATGGATCGATTTTGGTCTTAATCTGATCATATAGGGACTGTAGTGCTGCACGATTCAGACGAAAGCGGCTTCTGATCTGCTCGTCACTTAAATCCCACACTGAAAGACGGATGCCAAAGGATCGGGGTGCGCTAAGCCTCACAGCACCCTCCTCCCTGGCCTCCTGTTCTTCCAGCAGTCTACCACAACCATACACCCAGAAACCATACATCAGCCTCTTATCCATCTCACACTCACTGACCAGATATCCAAATTAAGGCAAACCAAAATAACTCCACAAACACACCACACACACAAGCACACTCCTCACACAATCACAACAATGCAGCTCACCACAAAACCAGATGTATAGTGGTCAGAACCACCAGACTGCTGAAAGTGTGCTTTCTAAGTTAGGCACAACCAAGAGGGGATTTGCTGCACAACCCACAAAAGGCCCCAAAATCAATCCTCACTTGCTGTATGCTACACAATATTAGCATATGCCAACAAAATAAATCTCCTAAAGAAACAGCACTGATGTCAGAAATCACCCAACAAGCCACAGAGAGTAAGGGCCAAACCCAGCCAGACAGTGAAATGAAGCAAGGGACCAAAGGAGCACACCACAGCCTTTGCCACAGTGTAACAATACAAGAAGGTTGTCAAATAAAGCCATTTATACTTAACTTGGGAAAAGGACTGGTCCGCTTTGCCGCCTTTTGCGTTGCTTTGCTATTTCCTGTCTGCAATTAGCTTACCCAGGTGTGCTAGAAACGGATTGCGCATGCGTACGCTAAAGCGGACATGGTTGAACATTCAGTTTTGGACCAATGAAAGGTAAGCTGCTCTCAAATTAAATAGCCGTTTGTAGAGCCACATTTAACAAGTGTTTAATATACCTGAGTATATTGTTGTCTTTGGTTGTGTTGTTTGCTTAATGAGCTCTCTAATTAGTTAATTGGCTTCCACACATGGTTGCAAGAAACATCAGTCATTGCAGTGAAGCTGTTGCTACAAGCACCTGGCCAGTATGTGTGAAGCAATTAAGTGGACCTGTTTGTGATTGGTTGTTAGAGCACATAAAACCTGCCACCCCCAAAAAGCACTTGTTGCCATTCTGCTTGTGTGTTGTCTAGTGGTGTGTGTGTGCAGCTACAGGATGGAGCCAAATTCTGGACATCTGCCGGCCACAGCTGGCCCAAGTAGGAGTGTGTTGGGTGCTGTGCGCAGACTTCCCTTAAGGAAAAGGGCCCAGGCTGAAGGTGAGCCAGCACCCAAGGCCAGGCGCCCATTTGCCAAGAGGGAGCCAGAATTTAATTTGGCGGATAACAATACTCTTGTGCGTCTTACCCTGGCAAAACGGGAGCTAATCTTTGGCTCCCAAAGCCAGTCTATAGGCAAGCAAGAAAGGAGAAAATTGTGGGATGCCATTGGTGAGGAGCTTACTAGCAGTGCTCAATACCCACGTAGTGGCCCATCCTGCAAGAAACGCTTCTACACTTTAAAAAGGGCCCTTATGCAAAAGATGAAGCATGATCTTCAGGTCGAGAGTGGGACCATCCAGGGTCCAAAGAGTACCTACAGGCCATATGAGGAGATGCTGAAGTCCAAGATTCCGCTCATTCGGCTGCAGGGTGTTGATGCTGGGGATGACACCACAGGTTGGGCAGAAGGTACATATTTTTTTTTTTAATTTTATCTGGTGATTTCAATATATTTGATTTGCTTTGTCTCTTTCTGGCCAACTAACAGTAGGACATGTGAAGTAGTACATTATACCTCATAAATATTTGACTTTCCTGTCTCTTGCTTTATGCATAGGTGCACATGGTGATGTCCATGATTCGGGGGAGGAGGACACCCCAAATCCTGCCCTTCAACCAACCTCAAGCCTAACTCAGTCTGCCATTGAAGGTATTTATCACTAATTTATGGGATGGTTTGTTTGGAATAAAGGGGGGTGGGAGCACCTCAAACAATAGTTTTTAGCCTATTTTAGGATTAGTAATATGGGCCTGGGAACTAATTTCACGCCCAGTTTAACCCTCTCATCAACTAAATAACAAGCCACAAACATGTGTAGCTATGTTGGAAGCCAGAGATGTGTTTGCATATATTTGCAGATACATGTGAAAGCCACACTGGCCCGCCAAGGCACTCTGTGTTTTGTGGTTTCCCTACTCTTAAATCTGACTGCACAAAGTTGGGACATGCAATGCTGAATAATGGAATCTCTAGTTCTCAGGCCCTGCGTAATCTGACTTTTGGGGTCTAAATATTAGTGATTGAGCTGCTCACACACACACCTTTATTCATGGTTTATTTGGTGCCGCACATTACCAATGCCTAAATCCTTACTTTGCTTTCGGATAGCTGCACCGCCATTGGCACCAGCAGCATCTCCTCAGGAGCCAAGCTACTCTTTGGATGCTGGTAAGTGCATGTGTCAACCTTGCTTTAGCCGCTTTAACACAAGTGCATGTCTTTCATTCCTCTTTTTTCTTTGTAGGCCAAGTCACTGCTTCATCTTTGGACACCACTTCCTATGTTGCAGGTCAACAGGACCCTGTTGGTGTGTATTGGCAAAAACACTGTATCCTTTATGCTGGTTATGTTACTCTGGGTCTATTTTGTTAGTCTAATAATATACATGTATTCAATGTCAACTTGAAGATGGCTATTTATAGTGGATTTGCCACCCCCATGCTCATTAGTAAAGTGTTTTGAGTGATTTCAATGCATTTTTGTGGTATATTAAAAGACAAACATTCACCAGAGTAGTGTTGCAAATATTTTTAGACATTCATTGTGTATTTTAGTTGGCCGGAATATAGGAAGTTGCCGTCCGGAAAGGGCCCTTCACCGTGAGGCTGCTAGAGATGAGGGTAAGTTGGGTTTGCTTTATTATCTAGTAAGGTTGTTGCCTAACCTTTTTTTTGAATTTATTAGTCCAACTTGTGTTTACACATGTATTTTCAAGGGCAAAGCTCGAGTGAGGGCCTAACTCTGGACATCTGTGAGATGGCGGGTATGTGTAATTTGAGCAATGTGTCTATGTTAGTGTTTGGGCCAATGATTGCCTACTCTTCCTCTTAGTAATAGACATCCGTTTGGGCTACGGATAAGAAATGTGGGCAGCACCAGTAAATATTTCTATAGGTGCACTGCTCTGTGGGTTAATACCCAAAAACCAATTGTATTAGTTTGGGGTAACCTCTACACCCCCTGCCAAAAAGCCCAACAGAGACTCACTATTGCACTCAAACAATCAATTTATAAATCCATTTTATTGTAGCATATTGTTTAAAACCAATTTAAAAACAATTTTACTGAACCATATGCATGGTAAGCCACCAGGGGGCGCACTCCCTCATTAACAATACAATCTCATATACATATAAGTAATTTCAAAGTGATTCTGTGCTAATCTATCAATAAATTCATATATATACAACTATTCTAAAACTTAATATACAATTCACAATTAATATCCTCACCCTAATAAAGTGCCAGTGCTTCCATCACAAATAGTCCCTTGTGCAAAGTATTTAAGCCCATTCACAAAGAGCAAGGGCACACAGACAACACACAACAAACAAGTGCTTACTGTTAGTATGGTGACAGGCAGGCCCCCCTCAGGCGCAGACCAACGCGTTTCGAGCCCCCAATGGGCTCTTGCTCACGGTCAGTATGTGTGTGGGGACAGAGGGCCACAGCCCTCCTTAAATACATACCCTTCTGACCACTCCCACGCCTGGCCCCAGCTGCATGTGGTGATTGCATACTCCGGCCGGAAGTACACAAATCACCACAACTGCACACACTGGTCCTGGCCCCATCCCCCACGCTGATAGGTGGGAGGTGGATGGTAATGGGCCAGATACAGCCAGGCGGGGGAGCCATCGTTCAGGAACACATTTAACCCCTTCCTCACTTATCTTTATACATTTCCTGCTACTTGCTTAATCCAAAGTCTTGTTTGCACATAATCTATATTTATACTTAACGGCATCTAATATATACATCACATTTTATAGGTAAATACACTTTACAACTACCAGTCACAGTACAGCTGGATTTCCTCTGCATCTATTTATACAATTTCAATAACAGGAGGAGAGAGGGACAAAGATCCAGAGAAAGTTTTTTCAATCCACAGAATTTTTATCAGTTGGCTTCTTTATCAATAAGGTTCTAATATTAAACATCTGTATATATGTTTGTACATCTCCAAGCACAGGGGGGAGAGAGGGATAAAGTTCCCAGGTGAACCACCCCGGTCAGTCAGAGATATGCAGGCACAATTGCCATCTAATGGCAACTATCCCTCACATTATTGATGTCTATTTATAGATTGTATAAGCCCCCTGACCGCGACAGGGGGAGAGCGGGATAAAGATCCGAAGTGCAAATGCTCAAAAACAACAGAGGCAGATGCTGGCTATTAATGTCTATATTGCACCATATTTGGCCTCTATATACAAGAGTACAACTCTCAAAAAAAAAGGGGAAGGGGGAAAAGGACGGGGGGGGGGGAAAGGGAAAAGGAAGCCCAGTCTAAAGTAAATACATTCAGATATGCATCCCAGGAGTTAAGCAGCCAATCAGTGTGGCAGAGGGGCTCTGGAGGATGTTATTGACTATTTGTCATTCAAATTCCTCATGCTCCACATAGATTTACTCAGGAGAGGAGGAGGAGGGGTTTGACTACAGGATATAAGGTTCAATCAACAACATTGATGTAAGTCCTTTGTTTTACTACGGGTGAAGCTTTAAGGAAAGCCGGGGGTCCGGTCCTCTATATAAGGTGGCAACGCATCAATAACATCAGCATATATTTACAGTAATTACTCCATGTGATTAATTACATCCAGTCAAAAATAGAGGTCCACAGTGCACTTTGTTCTCCGTGTGTGTAGGTTCTTTTCTGCTTCAATCTCCAATTTGCTCCTTGCCACCAACAAATCTTAATGGAGGCCCCGGCTTCTTCCTCTTGCCAGTATCATATAATACCCTTGATAATAAACTTCCCCATCATCTCCCGGGCATCCCAACAAGAAGAGTCGCCAGTTGCTACTACACCAATAAAAAAGGAAAGGTGACACATTATATATCTACACACCTAATAAGTGTACATAAACCGTGAAACACCCCCCCCATCCCCACTGCACACTCCCTACCCACCCCCCCAAAACCCCCCCACCCACACTCCAATACAATGCTATTACGTGATTCTTAAACAGGGACAATCTGTGTCCTAATTTGGACAAATTGAGATCCCCAAAACTATACATAAAACTAAAAATAGTGATCAAAACAATGTAAAATATATTACTTTCATCCCACTTAGTGACTAACTAGACAATATGTGATATCATACTAATATGTGTCACCCTAAATATGGTGTGAAGGCTACATCTTCATTTAGGCCCCATGGGGCTTGGGTATCTAAATCATAGATCCAGCGTAGTTCTTTTTGCTGAAGCCGCTTCTTCAGATCTCCTCCTCTCAACCCCAGAGTCACCCTCTCCAATCCCACCACCTGTAGTTGGTCAACATTACTCTCATGTTTCTCAAGGAAATGTCTTGCCACTGGAGATAGAATTCTGCCCAAGTCCCTATTTCTTTCGGCCAATCGAATAGAGGATAGATGTGCCTGTAGGCGCGCCTTCAATGCATTCTTTGTCTCGCCAACATAGCTCAGAGGGCAACCACAGGTTAAGAGATATATCACTCCCACCGAGCGGCAGTTCAAAAATTGCCTGATCACAAATCTCTTGCCAGTGCGCCTATTCCTGACCTCCCTTGTAGCACTCATGTGTCGGCACACAGAGCACCCCCCACATGGATGGCTGCCTGTGCCCATAGTTCTAGACCCCAACCAAGTATTAGGCCTGGTGTAGTGGCTCCTACAGACCTTGTCACGCAATGTCGGTGCACGCTGTGCCACCATCAAAGGACCCCGTCTGGTCCATCTGGCCAGGGATGGGTCACTCCTTAATATACCCCAATGTTTATTGAGTACAGATCTAAGTTGGTTCCAATTAGTATTATACTTGGAGATAAATCTTACCTCTTCCATGGTTCTTTTTTTGTCCCTTGGGACTAGTAAGGCTTCCCGTGGCGTGTCACCTGCTCTTACCACGGCCTTCTTAATCGTTCTCTCGGGGTAACCCCTGTATTGGAATCTCTTCTTGAGCCCCCTGGATTGGACTTCAAATTCCTGCGTAGTAGAGCAATTCCGCTTGAGCCGCAAGAATTGCCCAACCGGGATGGCTTCCCTGGTCTTTTTCTGGTGAAAACTTGTATAATGTAATAGGCTGTTGGTCGCCGTCTCCTTCCTAAACAATGTAGTCTGGAGGGAGCCATCATTGGTAAGGTTGATCGTAAGGTCCAAGAAATCCACCTGTGCAGCCGAAATATGGGAGGTGAGGAAAATGTTAAACGTGTTCTCATTCAAAACATTGAGGAACTCCACACATAGTTCTTCTGGTCCCTGCCAGATGAGCAGCACATCATCAATGAATCTGTACCAGCCCAGAATGTGGGGCTGGTACAGATTCATGTCGGCCCCAAAAACAACCTCCCTCTCCCACCAGCCAAGGAAGAGGTTGGCTATAGACGGGGCACAGCGTGCCCCCATTGCCACGCCACAGACCTGTCGATAGAAAACTCCATCGAACAGGAAGTAATTATGTGTCAAAATGAAGGTCAGCATCTGTAGTACAAAATCCTGTTTCTCTTGTTCACTATCTGTTCCCATTCTCAGAAAATATTTGCATGTCATATGGGCCATTTTATGGGATATATTTGTATATAACGCTTCCACATCAAGTGTGACAAGTAGAGCGCCCCTAGGTAATGTTAGTAAATTCAACCGATTAAGGAGGTCCATAGAATCCCTTATATAGGAGCTAAGTGTAAGCACATGGGGCTGAAGATTCTTATCCACAAATGTACAGGCTCTCTCCGTTAGGCCCCCAATTCCTGCTACTATGGGTCTTCCGGGGGGACATTTAGCATTCTTATGTACTTTAGGTAGTATATAAAATGTGGGCGCTACTGGGTGTTGCACTTTCAAATACTCATACAGATCCTGACCTATAATGCTATTTTCCCATGCATCCTTCAAAAGGGAGTCGAGTTCTAATTTGTATTCACTTAGTGGATTGTGGGCCAGTTTTTCATAGCTTGCAGTGCATTGCAGTTGACGTAGGACCTCGGCTTTATAGTACTCTGATGACATAATTACTACGTTTCCGCCTTTATCGGCCTCTTTGATGACTATATCACTGATGACTTGACGGCTTTGCTATATGAGCAAGAAGTTACCTTAGACCCGGACAGGGCACTACGTAAGCCCTCCAAATATACTCCATCTTGGTCCATCTGCCCAGCGGTCCATACATTCTTCAAAGTGGTGAGTCAAGACATTCAGAAAATGGGGGTCCCACGTAAACATGACAACCTAACTAGGGAGGAACGGGAGGCGCTTCATAGCTTGCAACAGCGCAGTGATATAGTCATCAAAGAGGCCGATAAAGGCGGAAACGTAGTAATTATGTCATCAGAGTACTATAAAGCCGAGGTCCTACGTCAACTGCAATGCACTGCAAGCTATGAAAAACTGGCCCACAATCCACTAAGTGAATACAAATTAGAACTCGACTCCCTTTTGAAGGATGCATGGGAAAATAGCATTATAGGTCAGGATCTGTATGAGTATTTGAAAGTGCAACACCCAGTAGCGCCCACATTTTATATACTACCTAAAGTACATAAGAATGCTAAATGTCCCCCCGGAAGACCCATAGTAGCAGGAATTGGGGGCCTAACGGAGAGAGCCTGTACATTTGTGGATAAGAATCTTCAGCCCCATGTGCTTACACTTAGCTCCTATATAAGGGATTCTATGGACCTCCTTAATCGGTTGAATTTACTAACATTACCTAGGGGCGCTCTACTTGTCACACTTGATGTGGAAGCGTTATATACAAATATATCCCATAAAATGGCCCATATGACATGCAAATATTTTCTGAGAATGGGAACAGATAGTGAACAAGAGAAACAGGATTTTGTACTACAGATGCTGACCTTCATTTTGACACATAATTACTTCCTGTTCGATGGAGTTTTCTATCGACAGGTCTGTGGCGTGGCAATGGGGGCACGCTGTGCCCCGTCTATAGCCAACCTCTTCCTTGGCTGGTGGGAGAGGGAGGTTGTTTTTGGGGCCGACATGAATCTGTACCAGCCCCACATTCTGGGCTGGTACAGATTCATTGATGATGTGCTGCTCATCTGGCAGGGACCAGAAGAACTATGTGTGGAGTTCCTCAATGTTTTGAATGAGAACACGTTTAACATTTTCCTCACCTCCCATATTTCGGCTGCACAGGTGGATTTCTTGGACCTTACGATCAACCTTACCAATGATGGCTCCCTCCAGACTACATTGTTTAGGAAGGAGACGGCGACCAACAGCCTATTACATTATACAAGTTTTCACCAGAAAAAGACCAGGGAAGCCATCCCGGTTGGGCAATTCTTGCGGCTCAAGCGGAATTGCTCTACTACGCAGGAATTTGAAGTCCAATCCAGGGGGCTCAAGAAGAGATTCCAATACAGGGGTTACCCCGAGAGAACGATTAAGAAGGCCGTGGTAAGAGCAGGTGACACGCCACGGGAAGCCTTACTAGTCCCAAGGGACAAAAAAAGAACCATGGAAGAGGTAAGATTTATCTCCAAGTATAATACTAATTGGAACCAACTTAGATCTGTACTCAATAAACATTGGGGTATATTAAGGAGTGACCCATCCCTGGCCAGATGGACCAGACGGGGTCCTTTGATGGTGGCACAGCGTGCACCGACATTGCGTGACAAGGTCTGTAGGAGCCACTACACCAGGCCTAATACTTGGTTGGGGTCTAGAACTATGGGCACAGGCAGCCATCCATGTGGGGGGTGCTCTGTGTGCCGACACATGAGTGCTACAAGGGAGGTCAGGAATAGGCGCACTGGCAAGAGATTTGTGATCAGGCAATTTTTGAACTGCCGCTCGGTGGGAGTGATATATCTCTTAACCTGTGGTTGCCCTCTGAGCTATGTTGGCGAGACAAAGAATGCATTGAAGGCGCGCCTACAGGCACATCTATCCTCTATTCGATTAGCCGAAAGAAATAGGGACTTGGGCAGAATTCTATCTCCAGTGGCAAGACATTTCCTTGAGAAACATGAGAGTAATGTTGACCAACTACAGGTGGTGGGATTGGAGAGGGTGACTCTGGGGTTGAGAGGAGGAGATCTGAAGAAGCGGCTTCAGCAAAAAGAACTACGCTGGATCTATGATTTAGATACCCAAGCCCCATGGGGCCTAAATGAAGATGTAGCCTTCACACCATATTTAGGGTGACACATATTAGTATGATATCACATATTGTCTAGTTAGTCACTAAGTGGGATGAAAGTAATATATTTTACATTGTTTTGATCACTATTTTTAGTTTTATGTATAGTTTTGGGGATCTCAATTTGTCCAAATTAGGACACAGATTGTCCCTGTTTAAGAATCACGTAATAGCATTGTATTGGAGTGTGGGTGGGGGGGTTTTGGGGGGGTGGGTAGGGAGTGTGCAGTGGGGATGGGGGGGGTGTTTCACGGTTTATGTACACTTATTAGGTGTGTAGATATATAATGTGTCACCTTTCCTTTTTTATTGGTGTAGTAGCAACTGGCGACTCTTCTTGTTGGGATGCCCGGGAGATGATGGGGAAGTTTATTATCAAGGGTATTATATGATACTGGCAAGAGGAAGAAGCCGGGGCCTCCATTAAGATTTGTTGGTGGCAAGGAGCAAATTGGAGATTGAAGCAGAAAAGAACCTACACACACGGAGAACAAAGTGCACTGTGGACCTCTATTTTTGACTGGAT
Source organism: Gastrophryne carolinensis (assembly GCA_027917425.1). Taxonomy (NCBI): domain Eukaryota; kingdom Metazoa; phylum Chordata; class Amphibia; order Anura; family Microhylidae; genus Gastrophryne; species Gastrophryne carolinensis. The sequence goes on along the minus strand of CM051234.1, from coordinate 48,666,242 downwards.
GTAATTAATCACATGGAGTAATTACTGTAAATATATGCTGATGTTATTGATGCGTTGCCACCTTATATAGAGGACCGGACCCCCGGCTTTCCTTAAAGCTTCACCCGTAGTAAAACAAAGGACTTACATCAATGTTGTTGATTGAACCTTATATCCTGTAGTCAAACCCCTCCTCCTCCTCTCCTGAGTAAATCTATGTGGAGCATGAGGAATTTGAATGACAAATAGTCAATAACATCCTCCAGAGCCCCTCTGCCACACTGATTGGCTGCTTAACTCCTGGGATGCATATCTGAATGTATTTACTTTAGACTGGGCTTCCTTTTCCCTTTCCCCCCCCCCCCGTCCTTTTCCCCCTTCCCCTTTTTTTTGAGAGTTGTACTCTTGTATATAGAGGCCAAATATGGTGCAATATAGACATTAATAGCCAGCATCTGCCTCTGTTGTTTTTGAGCATTTGCACTTCGGATCTTTATCCCGCTCTCCCCCTGTCGCGGTCAGGGGGCTTATACAATCTATAAATAGACATCAATAATGTGAGGGATAGTTGCCATTAGATGGCAATTGTGCCTGCATATCTCTGACTGACCGGGGTGGTTCACCTGGGAACTTTATCCCTCTCTCCCCCCTGTGCTTGGAGATGTACAAACATATATACAGATGTTTAATATTAGAACCTTATTGATAAAGAAGCCAACTGATAAAAATTCTGTGGATTGAAAAAACTTTCTCTGGATCTTTGTCCCTCTCTCCTCCTGTTATTGAAATTGTATAAATAGATGCAGAGGAAATCCAGCTGTACTGTGACTGGTAGTTGTAAAGTGTATTTACCTATAAAATGTGATGTATATATTAGATGCCGTTAAGTATAAATATAGATTATGTGCAAACAAGACTTTGGATTAAGCAAGTAGCAGGAAATGTATAAAGATAAGTGAGGAAGGGGTTAAATGTGTTCCTGAACGATGGCTCCCCCGCCTGGCTGTATCTGGCCCATTACCATCCACCTCCCACCTATCAGCGTGGGGGATGGGGCCAGGACCAGTGTGTGCAGTTGTGGTGATTTGTGTACTTCCGGCCGGAGTATGCAATCACCACATGCAGCTGGGGCCAGGCGTGGGAGTGGTCAGAAGGGTATGTATTTAAGGAGGGCTGTGGCCCTCTGTCCCCACACACATACTGACCGTGAGCAAGAGCCCATTGGGGGCTCGAAACGCGTTGGTCTGCGCCTGAGGGGGGCCTGCCTGTCACCATACTAACAGTAAGCACTTGTTTGTTGTGTGTTGTCTGTGTGCCCTTGCTCTTTGTGAATGGGCTTAAATACTTTGCACAAGGGACTATTTGTGATGGAAGCACTGGCACTTTATTAGGGTGAGGATATTAATTGTGAATTGTATATTAAGTTTTAGAATAGTTGTATATATATGAATTTATTGATAGATTAGCACAGAATCACTTTGAAATTACTTATATGTATATGAGATTGTATTGTTAATGAGGGAGTGCGCCCCCTGGTGGCTTACCATGCATATGGTTCAGTAAAATTGTTTTTAAATTGGTTTTAAACAATATGCTACAATAAAATGGATTTATAAATTGATTGTTTGAGTGCAATAGTGAGTCTCTGTTGGGCTTTTTGGCAGGGGGTGTAGAGGTTACCCCAAACTAATACTCTTCCTCTTACATACATGTTTTGAATCTGAGTTTCCAAGATCCCTTTTGCTATTGTGCAATCTGGCACTTTGTCGATGTATGGCCTCGATAGTCTATCCCTAAAAAAATTCCACAATCTCAAATGACCTACTAACCTGACTTTCCTGTTTAGCATATGCCAGCTTGCCCCCTCTCTCAGATGTGGATTTGCCCCTTTCTGGCAGCCAGACCCCGGAACTACTTAGGGCGGAGCACACTGAGGTAACATGGCAGATTTTTGGGAACACTAACCACATTGACATGTTCGTGGGTAGTCCAGGAACCACCATGTAACATGAAACATATTTTTGGTTTTGCAGGAGGACATACCTGAAACCCAGGCTGTGCCGTCTGCCCAAGTGCCATGTGGCCAAGCTACAGAGGCTCAAGCAACGGTAAATTAGAATTTAACCCTTTTGGGAAATGATTGGGAGGGGCATACCTGCATTGTTTCAACTTCACTACAATATTGTTTTTTTAATTTTTAGGCTGAACACCCAAGAAGAGGAGGTCTTGCACCCACAAGTGCGGATTTTTATGAGCTAGGGGTCCGGATGCTGGAGGACTACAGTCACCAACAGCCGCGTGATGGAAATAATGAGCGCATTGCGGCGTTGGAAAATCAGTTGCTGTTGGCTCAGCAACAAATTCAGGCCCTGCAGCACCAGCTACAAGAAGGACAAAATCGCCATCAATCTGAGCTCACAATGGCAATACAACAAATGACACATGCCATGGAGCAATCTGCACAGCGCCAGGACCAAACTTTGTTGTTGATCCATCAGCTGATACAATAGCAGTCTATTTTTTTTACTGCACTGTTGTCCCCCAACACCACCCCTAGCAATGAATCCCAACCTCCAAGGCCACCTAGTGAAGAATTTTTATTTTATTTATTTTGTTTTAATATTTTGTGTGAATAAATGTTAGTACCCAAGCTCAAAATAGTGTTTTTGAAAAGACATAGCTACTAACACAGTCAGGGATGAGTCTCTAGATCTAGGTATGTACATGTAGCCAGAAATGTATGACACACATTGTTAGCCATATATTACTATTGTTTACACATTAAATGGCTCAAAATTTACCCAAAAATTTAAAAACTAATGGGTTGCTAGACACTTAAACTATGCTTTACAAGGCACAACACACTGTAATTAGAAAAATATCAAACATTTATTTTTCCACAATGCGGCCAACATGGCCAACATTAAGCCGCACAGCGGCCAAAACCATACCGCCCACCCCAACGATGTCTTTTCTTGCCCAGCAGCATAAGGCACGTCCGACGGACATGCTGCCACAGTCTGCGATGCTCGGTTTCACAAGCTGTAGAGAGTCGAAAAAAAAAATGTGATCTCAACATACACAGATGTAGCAATGTTATGAAATTGCCTCAAATTAGCTGACCCACACATTAACATTGGTGTAAACTGTGCCCTTATGTGTTACCATTATATGAGTACTAGTACCTGCCTTACATGTGGCTACAACATCCAAAGCATACATTTACTCTGAACTCTTGGGAATCAATGAAGGGATAAGTCCCATTGTGGACATTTATTTGGTTATTTACAGCCAAACATCAGTCCTAACAATTAAACTGCTTGTGCAAAGCATATTAGAGTTCCCAACCTTAGCAGCAAAATTTTTGGGTTATAACCCCACATTTTAACAGTACGTGGAAAATGCAAGAATGTGAGCCAACAATCAAGCATGCAGACATGCATGTAGGATTGTAGGACAATCAAATGTAACCTAGATGTGTGCTTTGAAAAGACATAGGGACATTGTCAATTTATAGACATTTTAGAATAACACATAGGTGTCCAAAGTCTTTAGGCATATGAAGTGGGATGTAATCACCATCGCAGCTGTGGCTGGGGCCCATGCTGCTGGACGTCCCGAGAGCTGGGGTGGGGAGTATGATCACCGGCTCCGTCTGCGTGGAAACATCTGTCATGAGAAAGGGAAAAAAAAAACAAAAAAAAAATGAGTTAGCCAATTACATATTAAGATTTGACATCCATCTGTTTATGGAGTCTGCCAAAAAATGCTTGCATGGTTACACACATGTTGTCAGATATTAGCATATTTACTGGTCCATGGGAATTATTTATGTGTGCAACATGGACACATCAAGATAATGTGGCAATAACCTTTACAGTGCAATGCTAAGGCCTAATTTGAAGTTGAGAGTAGAATCTTACTTGTAGAGTGTGCAACATGTGTTAGCAGGAACAACTTACAAAACTAACACATTTGCTAGCCACCATCATGGTGTGGGCAGAAACATAGGGGTGGTTGGCAGTTGGAATGCACTGGAGTGGGGTTTGTGAGGTTAATTTAAATTACACTACCATCTTGTACTATGGACCAGTAAACATGTGTATGTTTAAGGAATGTCATTACATGTGAGGGATAACAACAAACACTTACCACGACTATGCCCGCGGGCAAGGGCTGGCGCATAGCTGCTGGAGGTGGTGGCTCTATGATGCCCTAAAAACCAGATAACAAGGGCACAGGATTAGTGCTAAGTCACCCGGATCACCTGTAACAGACAAACAAGAATTAGAAATGCACTCACCAGGGGATGACCTGCCGCTGGTTTCCCAGGGGTCCTCCCTCTGAGGAGGAGGCGTGGAGCCTTGACTCCTCACAATTGGCCCCGAAGATCCCAAACCACATGGGCCACCCTTCTCCCTCTCACTCCCAGATCCTCGAGGGAGTGTGGGTGAGTCCACTTCCACCTCCCCACTTGGACTCCCCACTTGAGAGTGGCCCACGGGGTTTGCGGACTCAACAGAGTCCAATTGTGAGGAGCTGAGGCTCCAGACTGCCCGCCCCCAGCAGCATACTCCTCTGGGGCGTCATCCCCTTCCTCCCCTGGGTCCTCTAGATTGGACTGGTGAGAGGGCCCCTCCCCCGCAGAGTCATCCGACCCCACCACTCTTCTGCGGGGGAGGAAACCCTTCCCACGTTTGCCCAGGGGAGGACGCTTATCTGTGTAAAAGGGGGGGAAAAAATGACAACTTTAAAAACCAGAATTAAAAATATTTAAAAAAATTATAATACTACGTTAGTGGACTGATTTACATGTTGTGAGCTGACACTTACCTGAAGCATAGGCATCATAGAGCCTATACACGCCCTCTGGGTCCCGGCGCTTGAAGTCCGACCACTTCTGGACTATGGACCGGACAGTCAGCTGGGTGTGGAAGCGCCGGGACACAGTGGCCTTCACCTCCAACGCTATGCGCCTCTTTGCACCACAGGCATAGTCGTATTCCCTCTTTAAGAAATCCTAAAAAAAAAACACATTTAAAAAAAAAACATCAATACATATATATATATAGACTAATAAGCATAAATAACAAGCTATATGGTTGCACAGCATAAATGCAACATATACTTACTTTGACCACCTGGCCGTTCACACGAGGATCCACCCTCTTTCTTTTTAATTTTGGGGGTGCAGGGGATGTTGAGGGACCAGGGGAGACAGGGGGAGGAGGGGGGGAGGGATTGGGGAGGAAGAATCGGAGGAGTAGCTGGGGAGGGGGACAGCTCGCCGTCTGGGTCGCATGGTGAATCCTCAGAGGTGGAAACTGGAAGTTGCAAAATGAATGTAAAATGAAAAAAACACGAATCGCTAAAATACGCTTGAATACGCTTAGCAATTGAATACGCCTAGCAATTCGCTAGGGTACGCAACATCACAATAACGTATAGCGACGAGTCAGCTGCGGCCGTGTCTGCTGCGTATTCAGCAACAGCGACTGGGGGCGTAACAAGTGAAATAGCGAACCAAAAACAAACACACATGTATGATCAGCATAGCACCGCGGCCTGCTTTACCACGGATTCATCAAAGACATTACTCTCATAGAGCGTGGGCGCTGTTGTTCGCTGACTGCGGCACAGAGCGCCTGTAAAGCTTTGACAAAAAGATAGTTTGGGGGATTACACACCTTCGAAAACGCTAACAATAACTGAAATGACATTGGGAGAGGGCTGTGATTTGGACATCCAAGTGACACAGTCCGAAATTAAAATTTTTTTGAAAAAAAAACAAACAAAAGCATTACAGAAAAATCATAAATTATGTTTAATGCATGTCAGAATTTATTTAAAAAAATAAATAAAAAAAAGCCAAAAAACACAAAAACAATGTCTGCCATAGAAGTGTATGGGAGAGCGCCAGGTAGCGAGAGGTAATACCTTGCGCTGTGCAAGGCACAACACTGGCGCTGTTCGCTGTGGATGAAACATTGATGAATCATCTGCTACATGTCGCTATTCCAGTCGCTACACAGATTTCGGTTGATAAATGTGCTATTGTGTGCCGTGTCCGGAGTTGACCAGCGTTGATCAGTCACTAGTTGGCGCTACCTCCCGCTAACCAGGTGCTGCATGACGCTATCCCTTGTTAAATAAGGGCCTTTGTTACATTTCCCCCTCTCCTCAGCCTGGAACAGGCCAGAGTGTCGGGTCCTGACACTCAGCAGACATAAACATGAGCTATTAGTCTCCAGCTGCTCAACACAGACATCATTTTTTTCTGAATTTGTAATTCTTACTCCAACACTTACCTACATTCAAAGTACCATTTAAATATAAGTCACCAAGAAAAATTTGCGATACTGCTTCTTTAAGGGAACATGGGACCCCTGCATGTCTTAAAATATCCAACATTGGGTTCCTTGGGCCTGATTTACTAACAAGTTAGCTCATATTCACCTGACGTTTGTGGGTATTGGTTGTGTTTGCTGCATTCACCAAAGTGTGCAGTGTTCTCCCTACTTCCCCCGTATCAGCTGTACTTACCACTAGTTCAGTGTGGTTGGGCGACAACCAGCGAACACTTTAGCAGTAAAGTGGATTTTTCCAGCAAACACCATTGGAATCAAGAATGGAGTTTATTCATCAAGGGATAGCGGCAGGTAGCGCCTCGTAGCGGCAGGTAGTGTCTGGTGAACGCTGTGCGCAAAACCACATTTATGAAAGGGAATCTGGTGAGTGACTCTAACAGCACCATGTAGCGACCGATTCATCATTATAGGCAGCTCAGCGTATAGAGCCGGAGCTTTAGCTTCCAGAGCGCCAGGTATTACCTGTCGCTAACTGTCGCTCTCCCATACAGCACGTTCTTTTACTTCTGTTTAAACAGGGGTTTTTTTTTCTCTAAAATAATTGTGTGACGTCTCCTGGTCTAGAAAAATCATTTTTGAAAACATTATTTGATTTTTTATATTTTTATGCAAAATTGTCATTACAGGTCTGGCATTAAAGTATTACAACAATGTAATTCCATATGTTTTTGCTTTGTTACTGGTGGATATGTGTTCAAAAACAGACTTTAATGACACAGCGTCTGGCACTCTATGCTATAGCGACTAGATTTAGAGAGCCTACGCTCTGTGAGTTTGCACTGAGCTGGCGCTACCTTTCGCTCGCTGCAACGCTGTACTGGTATTAGAACGAACAAACATACATCTCATTCATCAATGCGGGCCAGGTTACTACACCGACTGAGGCGCTCTGTTACAGCGCCCGATAGCCGATCACAGCGTATACTAGCGGTCGCTCTAAGCGCCGCTATACAGACGCTCATCTGACGTTACCTGGTGCTAGTAATGAATCAGCCTCATAGTTTCTTTAGCTGAATTTTGCATTGATACCGGATATTTTGAGCTTAAACATCAGTTAGATAAGTATTTGAAAAACTAATTCAACTGTTTTTACATTACTTTTCTTTTTATTCTGTTTTTTTTTTATTTTGCTCATTATATAAGGCTTTCAAACTAACACGATAATCCCAAAATGCCACACATATATTCTATACACTCCATGCTGACATAAAAGGTAAAAGTGTGTTTTCAACAAAATTTCCTTAAAGTGGACCAACAGTCAAAATGACTTGAAGATTTGATTTATATTGCTGCACATAAAATGTATTTAACTTTTTCTAACTGCTGTGGTAAATTTTGAAAACAAATTGGCAAATTATGTATCTGCAGGCTGCCTGCAAACAGTTATGTCAGTTGAATCCAGGCAGCAGAATAGCTGAGATGCTGTCTCTGGATCTATAAGAGGGATCTCCTGCTGATATATATATATATATATATATATATTATATATACATGTTAGTTAAACATTTATTCCTATTTCAAATGCTATTACTTTACCCATTTATTTTTTTCCTTTGTCTCGATATTCATGCAGGAAAGCACTATCCCTTAACATGAGCCTCGATTCAGAGACACATTCGTTCGGACTTCCGTAGCTGTCTGTGAAAGTTTTGGTGGGTGTTTGTCATTTTTTTGCTTTTTTTCGTCCATTTTCTACTCGCACGAACGTTCGGGAAAATGTGTATATGCGCTTTCGATGAACGGAACATTTCCAAACAAAATCGGAAATTTTCCGTTCGTTCAGAAAACTTCCGTTTCTGGGATGGGTTTCTGTCTGATTCAGAGAGCTGATTTCCGACGGACCACCACCCTATAAATCCGTTTCATTTCCGATCCACTTACGGGACCTTTGAGGGCTTGCTATTGTTGAACATGTTTTGCGGCTATGTGGAGGAGTCTGCGCGCCTTTAGCACCAAGGCATTGCATGTATCAGCATGGCCGAGGCCATAAATTGTATAGCAATGCATACCTGAATCAATACATTTCATGTATGCCTTATAGATGCATTTTAATGCTGACCTAAATTAGTCCTTAGCATGTAAACATTTATTTTCCCACACATCCATATAATTGCTATATTTTTTTAGACTTATGTCCTTTGTGAATTATATTTGGATTGTTGAAGTTGAATCTTAATTTGTTGTTGGAGTTATTGTTTTAGTTGGTTACCTTTGCTTTGTGTAATTATTTTATATTTGGTTGCAGGAACTGCAAGATGTGCCACTCGCCCTTGCTCCTGATGCCCGTTCTTTGCCTGCAGAATGTGGGCCAGGGGTTCTCTAATCGGGCACTATGCAAAACCCGGGCCGTGGCGAGGGCCCTCTGGCTTTTGAAGTCCAGATTTAGGTGTTTGGACCATACGGGGGGGGGGGGGGAACTGCAGTATGACCCCAACAAGGTTATACCAAAATTTTAATGTACGTTTTGTAACAGGGACCACACGTGCCAGAGTGGCACAACTGAGTGTCAGGGTCCTTCAGTTGGTGGGCGAGATGCAGGAGCTGCGCAACTCGTTGGGGTCCACAGATGAAGAATAATGTTCAGTGGCCTACTATTGCTATGTATTTTGTTTTTTATAGTTGTAAAAATTTGAAATTTACAAAATTTTTAAAAATTTAATATTTGATGATGGTATTTAAAAAAAATGTTACATTGTCATTTTATTTACAAAATACATTAACACAAAACTAATGGGCCCAGAAATATTTAAAGATGAATATTCACATGACCGAGAAGAGATTTGGGTAAGTTTTAGGGGGCTAAAATGGAAGAAGAACCTAACCGAAAAGTGGTTTGGGTGAGCTTTAAGGGTCCAAAAGGGAAGATGGAGGATAGTGCTAAGTGGTTTGGGTGTGCTTTAAGGGTCCAAAAGGGAAGATGGAGGATAGTGCTAAGTGATTTAGCTAAACATTGTAGTAGAAGTGAGGGTGGCAAATATGTATGCGAGCACATTAATAAGTTAAGTTTGTAGTGCGCAGGCGCAAGATCGTAAGGATTCCATCTGGACGATTATTTTTTGTAAAATGGAAACAGAATCTATCGGGAAACGTAAAGGATTCGTTGGAGGATACGATGGGAAAAGGGCAAAAACAAAAGGCTACGTTGTAACATGTGGAAATGAAACGGAAAAGTCTGGATGGAAAATGACATCCTCGTAATTCGCAATCTGCCGTACGAACGGTTGGAAACTTTACACAAGGTTTTCAATGCATGCATAGAATCGCTCGTACGCTCATACGAGAACAAAAACATTTCACAAAAAAAAACAGATCGGCCCGAAAACGGAAGTTTTTTTGTGTCTCTCTGAATCAAGGCTATGGGGTTGGGGGCATTCTACTATATGGTAATTTACCCAGTTTTCTCTCTCTGATTATTCCTTCCCATACATGTTTGTAAATCTTTCTTTATATTTGAATCATGCATTAAAGTAGACCAATCACCCCTTAAGGCCGGACTGGAATAGAAAGATTCTAGGGCCTGCTGCTAGCCTGCCCCCGGGGTATCCTATAGCAGATGCCCTGCTGTGCCAAACCCCCCGGGGTGCTGGTAATCATACCAACGGCGCGGTCTTAGCCAGCGGCCATATCCCCGGCTTTGTTGTAGCCGTGCGCACACTCCTTAGGGAAGCCGGTTATGTGACCACCGGCCTGCATTGCCGGCAGGAATTTCAAATCACTGGCTTTATGCGGTGCATGAGTATGCGCCGCATAAAGTGCCGTTTGGACGAGCGGAAAGGTGGGAACAATGGAAAGGTGAGTGAAAGTGGGCGACTTGGGGGGTGTTTCACACAAGGGGGAATTCTACATCCCGATGCCCCCGGGGCAGGGACCAATCACCAGGACAGTCAAAATCCTGGTGATTGGTCCACTTTAATACATGTAAATGTAATTATATTGTATTATAAGTTGTTAGTTATTTCATTTTGGATGTCCTAAACTTGTACCTAAAAGGGCTCCTTTACCACTAACCCAAGCAGTTTTTTAGTCCAAGTATTAAATAAAATAGGTTTTACATGGATAAATTTAAGGTTATGCGGATGGAAATGGAAAAATCCCAAATGGGATAACACTGGGTAAAAGCTGGGGGTTTTAATTAACCTCCATTCATTGCCAATGTTGTGTCATTGCCACACTTACGCAATGACTAATTACCTGCAATCCTACAGAGAGGTAGAGCCAAAAAGTGTTCCAGGGAGATTTGATAAGCAAAAATATCCATTTCTAGTTCTACACCCTAAGAAGAGAGTATCGGCCGGGGCTTTGGTCAAAATTATTTCACGTTTGGTTTGGTGGGTTTTGGTCCGCTTTAACTGTAATAACCAATGCTAAGCAGCAGCTGCCAAGGCAAACATAATTGTATTACTATTTTTAAAACTTGAAGCTAAAAATTAAATCATTGCCATATATCGTATATCACTATAAAATAGTGTGTATGTGGTGAATATATATCTGCAGGTTTTATGGATCAGCTATGCAGATTAAATATGCATCACTGCTCATTTCAGGTATATACAGCATGGACAAACAATTTAAAATTGATTAATGTGATAATTCAACAATGTTGTCAATTTGAATCTTTAATGTGGGGGATTTTGTAGTACGTTTCGAACTGAATATTTTTTAGTCACGTTTCAAAAAAAAAGTCCATAAGTTGGCAGATAGTAAAACACCTTTCATCATTCAAGAGGACGCACTATCATTGCATTTACAATTAACTTGCACATAGCATTGTGTATAGTCCTTGTAGGCTTGTGTAGAGATCACAGAGGTCATCATGACAAACCGTTCTTGTGTTGAGGCGGCTTCCAGACAGAGTTGGGAGTTGGGAATACACTCGTGAGTCTGGCCAGTATAGTAACTTTTACTCACAGCATGCTTTAGCACTTTGTCTGATCTTGTGGCCTGCTCATTCATAGCTGAGCTGTTGCTCTCAGACATATTCCATCTTATGGACGTCACCAATTTAGTGGTTTGATGAACTGATTCATTCCAAATGTAGTGTTCTGTCACCGTGCCATGGTGAAAGCTACTGGTTTCTTCAGTATCACCCTGGTTTCTGCTAGACTAGACCTTGTGATAATGATTAGTGCTGGGCAAACTGCAAAGTTTAGGTTCATACCAAACCTTGTAAGTTTGGGTTCCCAAACCTGAACACGGACTTCAACCATTTTTGAATTCAGGGTGCAGTCCAAACCCAGAAAAGCTGGATGATGGGCTGCTGAGCGTCTCCCAAACCGAAACTTATGAGGGTTCACCCAACAGTAATAATTATATAAATTGTAATGCATGTATGGTTCTATAATTATGTACATTACCATACTTACAAGTAGGAGCAGTCTGCCCATAGGCATACCTGTTTTTTTCCTGGTGGGCCATGCTTCTTTGAGGCCAGTTAATCTGCTTCTTATTACACCCCTATCCAATCCAGCCCATGTTCTGCCCCCAATGATATAGCCTCAGAATCATGACTGTGCTGAGGCCATGCCCACCTTTTAAAGACCACCACCAAGTTGGCCATACTCAGTTTATTACCTATCCCTACAATGGTATAGCCTCAGCCGTGGAGGGAACTCGGGCTTTGCAGGGATTTAAAGTGATAGTCATGGGCTGGCAAGCTGGTAAAATCCTGGATTGATTTTTGGCCCAATCCTCTAGTGCATACACAGAGTTTTTGTGGGCAGATAGGTCATATATATTTGGGTATCAGTAGATACAATGTGTTTAAAGGTTAGGGGGAGATCTTCCTTTAGCAGGAGCCTTCTCAGCCAGCCATTCCAATGATCCACTTAGAGCAGGAATAATTTGAAACACAGAATTATAAGATGTAAGGATAGTGAGGGGGTGTCATGCATCAAGCACCTACCCAGGCAGCCATTCCGGTCAGGTATTTGATCAGGTAATGAAGGGAAACTGGTAAACAACAACAAGGTTAGGAAAGAGAGATAGGGGGTTATATGGTGGAGGGGGCGCCACCATCATGTAATGTGAGATCCCTTGTAGAGCTCCTGGCCTAGAAAGGAGGCCATTGAATAATTATTAGTAAGACAGTCATTAAAAGGGTAGATAGGAGGAGGAGCAATGGCGTGGAATCAGTGAATTGCTAGCCAAACCCCAGGATGTCCTGTAACACTGAAGAGCCAGTCCATGTATTTCCTCTGTTTCCAAGAACCCTCTTTGATCAAGACCGCAGGGAGTTAATGTGCGATAAGCAGTACTCACCTTTGTGTACACATCATTAGTGTTCAATATTTCGCTTTAGGAACAATTTCTGTGAATGAGTATTACAAATACAAGTGTCCGGTATGAATGGAACACCTTACTAACACAACAGTAAGGCTAGGATAAATGTTTTTATTCCATTGGTTCAGGCCTGTAGCACCTCCAGATGTAGGCACACGAGAAAGTACAGTATATGGTCATTTAAGTACTTGGCTTGAAACACTTTTTGCCATGGACAATGTTTGCATAGGCATTATAGAATCTTGCTGCTCACAGGAAGGTTTTCCCTGGCAGCATATGCCCCCCCCCCCCCCCCATAACATATTGCTATAGTTCTGTGCAAGATACTGTCCAGAAACAGACTGAAAAGTGCCACAGAAAAGCTTGTCAGAAGTCTATGAGCCAGTAGAGTATACACGGAGTGACAGTGTAATTTCCCATAAATATGTCTTGTAAAGGTATGTGCTATTATAAGGGGCCATGTTATACTAGACGGCTCTAGTCACATAGTTGTCATTCTTGAATTAAACTTAATCCTGTCTGATATGATTTGTATTCATTTATTACACATGTCTAGTTAAAGAGAATAGGCAAAAATCCCAAAATACTTCTGGTAACCAGCAAAACATGAATTCAGAGGGTGTTACCTGCATAATGCATGTATGAAGTCCAACCAGTTTGCTGTTGTACAGAGGACCCGACTAGCACCACTGGTCTCTTTGTCACTTTCTAGACATATTGACTGATTACTTTATTATAGAGTTGGGGTAGTTCAGGGAGGAAGTTTAGTGGAGGTCCCCTGTAAGTAAATGCAAACCAATCGTTGCCCTTGTTAACAAATATTGGAGGCCTCGGGGAGGGAGCCTTGGTTTGCCATTCCTTATCTGCGCTATAGAGATCTGCAACATAATGTGTGTGTAATGTTAGGTCGAATGAGGGTTGGAAGCAGTTTTGCATACCAGATAATAGTGTAGAGGGGTCCTGAAACAGTATAGGGGACATGGGTGTACTGCAGGCAAAAGCAGACTCAAGATAGAGAGCCATACTGGTTTAGAGCTGATGAAGCTGAACATTGCCCCAAGCATGGAGCTCACCTGACCCAGAGCGTGTGCCGGTGTTCACTCATTCTGCTTCTTACATTGCCCTTCCCTGCCTTCCATATCTCCTTCTCCAACCCCTCTGCCCATACCTACACTAATAATGGTATAAATTGGAATGCCTGTATGGTTCTGTGAGTATATACATTACCATACATACAAGCAGGGGCAGTCTGGCCATAGGGATACCCATTTTTTTCGGGTGGGCCATCCTTCTTTGAGGCCAGTTAATCTGCTTCTTATTACACCCCTATACAATCCAGCCCATGTTCTGCCCCCAATCATATAGCCTCAGAATCATGACTGTGCTGTGACCATCCCCACCTTTGTAAAGACCACCACCAAGTTGGCCATAACAAGTTCATTAGCTACCCCTACAATGCGAGAGCCTCAGCCATGGAGGGAACTCAGGCTTCGCAGGGATTTTAAGCGATAGTCAGGTGCTGGCCAGCTGGGTTGATTTTTGGCCCTAATTCTCTAGTGCAGTAGTCCTCAAACTTCCTCCTCAAGGGCCGAGACAGGCCAGGTTTTGCAGCTCTCCACGCTACTCCACAGGTGAATTAACTGGTGCTCAGACAGAGCTATAGCCCTAATTATTACATCTGTGCATCAGCATAGAGAGCTGCGAAACCTGGCCTGTCTCGGCCCTTGAGGAGGAAGTTTGAGGACTACTGCTCTAGTGCATACACAGAGTTTTTGGTGGCAGGTAAGCCAGATATATTTGGGTAGCATTAAGTACAATGGGTTTAATGATTAGGGGGGAGATCTTCCTTTAGCAGGAGCTTTCTCAGGCAGCCATTCCAATGCTCCACTAATTTGAAACACAGAAGTATATGTTGTAAAGATAGTGAGGTGGTGTCATGCATAAACCACCTAACCAGGCAGCCATTCCAGTCAGATATTTAATGGATCAGGTAATGTAGGGAAACTGGTAAACAACAACAAGGTTAGGAAAGAGAGATGGGGGTTATATGGTGGAGGGGCACCAACACATGTAACATGACACAACTTTAAGGCTTCTGGCCTAGAAAGGAGGCGGAGTAGGCCATTGAATATTGTAATCTGCCCATACCTCGCCCTTCTGTACCCCATACCTGGCCCCTATGGTCTCTATACCTTTCTCTGGCTCCAGAGATACCCTAACCATAATCATGGCCATGGCCACCCCTGCCACAGTTCAATACTAAAGCTTTAGTACAGATGATGAAGTGGTCATTCCTGTCCTCAGCTAAGGAATGCTCTTGTTGACTGTTTTTGAAGCATATTGGGGGTGGGGCACAGCTCGTGGGCTGGTCATGATTTTTGACGGTACACAGGGTTGCATAAAGAAGCCTTTGGATAGCCTCAGGGGTCTTTGGGTGTTAGGATGGTATGAATTGGCCTTAGAGTTATATAAGAATATGATGCTTGGATTTAATACAGGGTTGAATGAGGGATTTTATTGGACCTGGGGGGAGAGGCCTTGTGGTGGTAGAAAGGCCTTTGGCTGGTATTTGGGACCTTAAAATTGTATTGGGAAACTGCGTGGGGATACCCGAGGATCCTGAGGGAGGAGGTTAGTGGCTCCCCCCTCACTTCAGTCCTGAGGCTGGTGGCAGGCGCTGTCTCAGCAGCGGCGTAATTTGGCTTTTGCAGCTGACAGCGTGGCCAGCTTCTCCTGCTCCCCTCTTGCTGTTCTATACACCACACAGTGATGGCCAGTGTGCAGAAGAGCCAGCGTGCACCCACAAAGTAATGGGGGAGCGGAGGAACTTGGCTGTGCTTTCAGCTGCATGAGCCGGCTTCTGCCACTGCGAAGATAGTGCCCACCGCCAGCTACCCATTGTCACAACCGAGCGACGGGGGAGCAGGCGTGCAGGTAATGCCAGTGAGTTTCTGGTGTTTAAAAAAAAAAATGTGTGAAAATTTGACACGAATCCAAGGAAATTCAAATTCCTTCCAAATCAATTTTCCCTGAAATTCTGAGCAAATTCCGATTCATCGTCTGGAATTAAAGGAGCACTATCATTGTGAAATTGTGTAATCAAAAATGCATATCAAACACATATGCTAATGAGAGGAGGGGTCACTTGTACAACAGAACTGAATAATATTCCCGCCAAGCTTGTGGTTTATTCTTTCATGGTAGGAATAAAACCCAGGGGTGACAGGTTTAGTCTATCCAGGATGACAGACTCTCAGGCTGATTCATTAATAGCGCCAGGTAGCGACAGTAGCGTTATTTTCACAGCGCCCGCTAGTATTCGCTGTGCTTGCCCGTTGTTCGGCTGTTGACAGCGACTCAGTCGGTGTGTGGTAATGTTGAATACGGGGTTATGAGTCGCTGTTTGACAGGTTCCACGCTGTATGGGAGCGCATGACAGCGAACGGCCATAGCGAACGGCTCCCAGCATATTCATTAACAAATCACGCTCCAAAAATTCTCGCGCTGTGAAATGCTTGTTTAAACCCCAGAGCGCTGGCGGCGATGGGTTAAAAGTAGTTTTTTAACCCCCAAACAACCATATTTTTAGAAAAAAAAACATTTTGTAATATGAATACATAATTAATATCATAATAATATCAGACCTGTAATATCAATTCTGCACAAATTTTTTTTTTTTTCCTTAAAAAAAAAATCTAACATTGCAAAAGTGGTCACAGAATTTTTGACATTAAAAAAAAAAAATTAATAGCAATTAATTATGAATATTTAAAGTTAGCTCCATTGAAATGCATTGGAGAGAGCCAGGTAGGGAGAGGTCATACCTGTCGCTGTTCAAGGTCGCTCGCTGGCGCTGTGGGGTGAGGCTGGAATAATGATGAATGAGTCGCTATCTGATGCTCTGTCAGTCGCTAAGCAGGATCGGCTTCATAAATGTGTGATTGCGGAGGGGAGCCGGCGTTCTCGTGGCGGTGAGCGTCATTACCGTTCGCTCACCATTCGTTACCTGGCGCTATCCCTTGTTAAATAAGGGCCTCTGTCACCCCTGATGTCCACTTCCTTCCATTAAAATATAAAGAAACAAGCCTGGCTGGATATTTCTTGATGCCGCATGTATAAGTGACCCCTCCTCCCACCATCCAGCATATTTATATGGATTTTTATCCATACAGCAGTGATGCCTATACTGCCCGCGTGGTGGCTCAGGGTCCATGTAAGGAGTAGAAGGAGAGCCTTACAGTGGAGGTAAATGTGGCTGCTCACCAAGGTGCAGGAGAACATATGATTGCCTGTTAACCCCCCCCCCCCCCTTCAAAACTTGGCTGCCTGCAGTCCAGGGTAAATAGGGGTAGATAAGTGACTAGGAGCATGTGGCCTCACTTGTATTGAGTATAGGTATTGTAAAGGGCCGAGGGTGCCCGCTGTTATACAATGCTGTAAGTCTGTAAGTGTTTCTTTTTAACACAAAGTCCCATTAAGGCTGGGACAAGTATTTGGCCTTTTGTTTCTAGTAATGAGTGACATAATGCAGAACTGGTTTTTATTTGCAGCAAAGGACATAATAGCACTTGACCTTTCCTAAAATAGACCCCAATTTTATTCTGTCACTTCCCCTCCCTTCCTCCAATTCATCACTTCTACGAGCCCAGAGCTGGATTTACTGGTCTTGGTGCCTTGAGGACCATTAGGCAATGTTATAAGTATGTCACTGTTGAAGGCTGAATGACACAGTGCTTGCTTTATTTATTCAGAGATAAATGACATGGATTAGAGATCACATCTTCTGCCCTAAAATTACTCAAATTCTATTATTATCCATACACATTGGTTTACATATTAATTTAAGCCAGACCTTCACCCTGAATAAGATCATATCTTATATGTTTCCCCCACACCCTGTACATACAGATTGCTCACATTAAAGTGGAGCAACACCCAGGATTTTGACTATCCTGGGTATTGGTCCACTTCCCCGGGGCACCCCGATCGGGGGTGCCCCGCTGTGTGAAACCCCCCAGAAAGCCCCCAAAACTCACCTCTCCCCGCTCCCACGTGGCGGCGCCGACGGACAAGCTGATTGACAGCGACGAACAAGCAGCTTGCCCGTCGGCACCTCCCGCGCGTCACTCTTGACGTGTGCGCGCCCGCGCCGGCCATTCAGAGACGGCCGGCGCGGGCGCGCGCACGTCTAGAGGAGCGCGAGTGAGGCGGCGGCGGCGGAAGCAGCGGCTGGAGAGGTAAGGTTTTTCGGGGGTTTTGGGGGGTTTACACCCCGCGGGACATCCCGATCTCGGATGTCCCGCGGTGTGTGAGGTGATCGGCCCGGGAATCTTATAGATTCCCGGGCCGATCACCTCAGGGTGTTGGTCCACTTTAATCTGGACCTTCACCCTGAATTAGATCATATCTTATATGTTTCCCCCACACCCTGTACATACAGATTGCTCACATTAATCCAAACCTTTACCCTGAATAAAATCATATCTTATATGTTTCCCCCACACCCTGTACATACAGATTGCTCACATTAATCCGAACCTTTACCCTGAATAAGATCCTATCTTATATGTTTCCCCCATACCCTGTACATACAGATTGCTCACATTAAAAATCATCCTACCTGCATCTACTGCATTTTCTGAGCCTTCAAACATCCAAGATGGTGGCTCATGGAGTCTCAGGCTGCCTGCAAACAGGAAGTGTCTTCTGACTGTGCTGCTCTGCATTCTGGGATTGCTGTCCTTTTCCTGACTCCAGCTCTGCTCTGTATGTGCAAAGCACAGCTATAACCCCACCCCCCTGCACTTTTGACCCCTCTCCTCAGTATGTGATGCTACTGAGCCAAGATGGCGGCGCCGGTATCCGAGAGTTGCAGGCCAGTGGGATATATAATATATAAAAAGTATAAGTAAAACGTAAAAAATATATTAATTTTAGATGCTGCGGAATAGTTTTGTTAAGGGTTTGGGCTTTTCATTAAATGATACTGAAGGTCCACTTTAATTGGCTCATTTTTGATTGCTTGTTTGTTAAAGGGCATCTGTAGGCCTTCTACATCCACCCATCCTATTGCTTTCCGCCAAGTCAGGCTGTGTCTCCATCACATTGTGAGTAAATCCATTGGTCATAGACTGCCTGTCTGTTTACTGCAGCCAGGGCCAAAAAATCAGACCCTGGGCACAATTTCAAAGCAGGGCACCTAATTTGTGGGGTTAGGTGAGAGTCTGTGGGTCAGCAGCTGAGGAAGGGGTTAGGTTAGGGGTGCAGGTCAGCAGCTGGGGAAGGGGTTAGGTTAGGGGTGCGGGTCAGCAGCTGGGGAAGGGGTTAGGCTAGGGGTGCGGGTCAGCAGCTGGGGAAGGGGTTAGGCTAGGGGTGCGGGTCAGCAGCTGGGGAAGGGGTTAGGCTAGGGGTACGGGTCAGCAGCTGGGGAAGAGGTTAGGTTAGGGGTGCGGGTCAGCAGCTGGGGAAGAGGTTAGGTTAGGGGTGCGGGTCAGCAGCTGGGGAAGAGGTTAGGCTAGGGGTGCGGGTCAGCAGCTGGGGAAGGGGTTAGGCTAGGGGTACGGGTCAGCAGCTGGGGAAGAGGTTAGGTTAGGGGTGCGGGTCAGCAGCTGGGGAAGAGGTTAGGTTAGGGGTGCAGGTCAGCAGCTGGGGAAGGGGTTAGGTTAGGGGTGCGGGTCAGCAGCTGGGGAAGAGGTTAGGTTGGGGTGCGGGTCAGCAGCTGGGGAAGGGGTTAGGTTAGGGGTGCGGGTCAGCAGCTGGGGAAGAGGTTAGGTTAAGGGTTCGGGTCAGCAGCTGGGGAAGGGGTTAGGCTAGGGGTGCGGGTCAGCAGCTGGGGAAGGGGTTAGGTTAGGGGTACGGGTCAGCAACTGGGGAAGGGGTTAGGTTAGGGGTGCGGGTCAGCAACTGGGGAAGAGGTTAGGTTAGGGGTGCGGGTCAGCAGCTGGGGAAGGGGTTAGGTTAGGGGTGCGGGTCAGCAGCTGGGGAAGGGGTTAGGTTAGGGGTGCGGGTCAGCAGCTGGGGAAGAGGTTAGGTTAGGGGTGCGGGTCAGCAGCTGGGGAAGAGGTTAGGTTAGGGGTGCGGGTCAGCAGCTGGGGAAGAGGTTAGGTTAGGGGTGCGGGTCAGCAGCTGGGGAAGAGGTTAGGTTAGGGGTGCGGGTCAGCAGCTGGGGAAGAGGTTAGGTTAGGGGTGCGGGTCGGCAGCTGGGGAAGGGGTTCCCCAGCTACTGACCCGCACCCCTAACCTAACCTCTTCCCCAGCTGCTGACCCGCACCCCTAACCTAACCCCTTCCTCGGGTGTGGGTCAGCAGCTAGCGAGAGGGCTTGGTGAGGGATGTGGAACAGCGGCTTGGGGGTCCTAGGCAAAGGGTGCAGGTGATTATCTAGGGGAAGGAGATTAGTAGAAGGGTTCCTGCTAGTGGCTAGGGAGGTGGTTAGGTGACTGGTGCGGGTCAGCTGCTGGAAAAAGATGCTAACTGTGGGTCAGCAACAGGGGAGGGGGCTAGGTGAGGGGTGTAGGTCAGCCACTTGGGGGAGAGTTGCAGGTGAGCAGCATGGAGAAGCGGATTAGATGAAGAGTTTGTGTTAGTGGCTGGGGGCGGCAGGTGCGGGTCAGTGGGTAGAAAAAGGAGTTAATTGTGGGTTGCGAATTCGGAGGCTGGGGAGAGAGTCTTGCTGAGGGGTGGGGAGCAATGGACGAGGAGAAGGGCTAGGAGTGGGTTGCGGGTCAGCAGCAGGAGAGGGGGGTTGGATAAGGATTTCGGTAAACAGCTGGGGAGGAGGTTAGCTGAGGGTTGCAGGTCATCAGCTGAAGAGGAGGATTAGTTGAAGGCTGCAGATAAGCAGCTTTGTAATTGGAATAGGAAGAGGGGTTTGTGTTAGCGGCAGGGGAGGGGAATTAGTTGAAAGATGCCAGTTGGCGGCTGGAGAGAGGGTCAGGTGAGGGATGTGCATCAGCGACTGGAAAGGGGGTATATTTGAGCTGGGAGGGGGGTTGGGTGAGGGGCCTCGATAAGTGGCCTGGAGGCTGATTCATTAATAGCGACAGATAGCGGCCGATAGCGACTGTTGAGCGACTGTAGCGGTATTTTGACAGCGCCCGCTAGTAGTCGCTGTGCTTGGCCATTGTTCGGTGGATGATAGCGACTCAGTCGGTGTGCCGCAATGTTGAATACAAGATGCTGGGTCGCTATTTGACAGGTTCGCTGTTGTATGGGAGCGCATGATAGCGACTGGACATAGCGACCGGCACCCACCATATTCATTAAAAAAATCAGCCTTAAAAATTCCTAGCGCTGTGAAATGCATGTTTAAATCCCAGAGCGCAGTAGGCGATGTGTTAAAAGTATTTTTTTAACCCCCTAACCACCCCAAAAAAAAATGGAATGATTTTGAAATAATATTCAAACCTGAATAGTTTAAAATCAGACTTGTAATATCAATTCTGCAAAAAAAAAAATACTTTTTTTTAAATCCCCAAAAAATACATTTTCAAAGGAAGAAGTGTTCACAGATTTTTTTTTTTTAAATTTAAAAAAAAAAATATTAAAAAATAATTATTAATTAAAATTACATTTTGCCATTGAAATGCATTGGAGAGCGCCAGGTAGCGAGAGGTCATACCTGTCGCTGTTCAAGGATGTTCGCTGGCGCTGTGGGATGAGGCTGGGATAATGATGAATGAGTTGCGCTATCTCAGTCGCTAAGCAGTATCGGCTTGATAAATGTGTGATTGTGGAGGGGAGCTGGCGTTCTAGTTGCGGTACCTGGCTTTACTGGCCCGCTCCCCAGTCGCTATCTGTCGCTATCTGTCGCTATTCCTTGATAAATAAGGCCCTAAGTGAAGAGTTCTGCCTTGCGTAACATACATCCCTGGTCACTTATGCCCCAGCCAGGGGCTTAACTTGAGGCGGTGCAGGGGCTGCAACCGCATTGGGGGGCCCAGAATGTCAGGGGGTCCCATCATTTTTGCTCCTCCACCTCATTTATCATATTTGTGCTCACTTGCCATCATTTAAACTATGCAAACCAACCAAAGTGGGGTCAGAATTAGGGCACTCAACACCAGGAATATCATATATATATATATATATATATATATATATATATATAAATAACTCCACAATTTTTTATTTGCCACCAATTAATTAAAAACATAAAACACTAGACAAGACAAAATTAAAAATAACTACCTATCCTGAACTATGCCAATACATACAATATACAATAACTGTAAATAATAGAAATCTGGCCGATTTGATATAATAATTAAAAATCCCCCCAAAAAATTTGTTTTGAAAATATAGTGCCACAAGAAATACACTAGACTGATATAATAAAGTGCAGTTTAAACCGGACTTTCAGCATGATTTAATGAAAAGCCCAAATCCTTAAAAAAAACGATTCCCCAGCATCGAATATTAATATATTTTACGTTTTTAGTCACTTGCTTATTATTCTTTCCCCCCACTGCTCTGCAACTCTGTTCAGGACTCTAGGATACCGGCGCCGCCATCTTGAAGCATCATACATACTGAGGAAAGGAGAGCGGGATAAAGTGCAGGGGGTGGGGTTATAGCTGTGCTTTGCACAGACAGAGCAGAGCTGGGGTCAGGAAAGGGACAGAAATCCCAGAATGCAGAGCAGCACAGTCAGAAGACACTTCCTGTTTGCAGGCTGCCTGATGCTCCATGAGCCGCCATCTTGGATGTTTAAAGGCTCATAACATGCAGTAGATGCGGGCGGGATGATTTTTAATGTGAGCAATCTGTATGTACAGGGTGTGGGAAACATATAAGATAGGCTCTTATTCAGGGTGAAGGTCCGGATTAATGTGGGCAATCTGTATGTACAGGGTGTGGGAAACATATAAGATAGGCTCTTATTCAGGGTGAAGGTCCGGATTAATGTGGGCAATCTGTATGTACAGGGTGTAGGAAACATATAAGATAGGCTCTTATTCAGGGTGAAGGTCCGGATTAATGTGGGCAATCTGTATGTACAGGGTGTAGGAAACATATAAGATAGGCTCTTATTCAGGGTGAAGGTCCGGATTAATGTGAACAATCTGTATGTACAGGGTGTAGGAAACATATAAGATAGACTCTTATTCAGGGTGAAGGTCCGGATTAATGTGGGCAATCTGTATGTACAGGGTGTAGGAAACATATAAGATAGGCTCTTATTCAGGGTGAAGGTCCAGATTAATGTGGGCAATCTGTATGTATAGGGTGTAGGAAACATATAAGATAGACTCTTATTCAGGGTGAAGGTCCGGATTAATGTGGGCAATCTGTATGTACAGGGTGTAGGAAACATATAAGATAGGCTCTTATTCAGGGTGAAGGTCCGGATTAATGTGGGCAATCTGTATGTACAGGGTGTGGGAAACATATAAGATAGACTCTTATTCAGGTCCGCTTTAAGAGATTCTTGGCGTTGAGTGCCCTAATTCTGACCCCACTTTGGTTGGTTTGAGTTAGATTCATTGTGTTTGTGGGGGTCAGGGGAGCACCTCCATATACATCAGATTGTAAGTGTTTGCAATGAATATGGAAGCAGCATATATCTCTGTTGTTTCAGTCATTAGTTTTCTAGCTGCATCCAATTGACTTCTGAGCCTGTATGAGCCTTGAAAGGGTCCCTTTTAATATTCGCACCAGGGCCCCGTCACCTTTAGTTACGTCACTGGCCCCACCCACCCTCAGTTACCTCCCTTCCCTTGCATACCCCCTGCTGCATACAGTGGCCTGGCAGACACGGGTCCCACCCTAAGTTAGATATTATAACACCCTTTCTTAGACATTTTTTAATAAATTAGGTTTTAAAGTACATGTTTTTTAATTTGATTTCTATCCTTTTCATTTGTAGATGACAGGTCTGCTTCTGTTATCCAGATAGGAAGAAACCAGATATCTTGGGTGTGTGTCATTCACATTTCACAACATATAATATTTACCCCTTGTAGTCAGCAGGTGGCAGTGCTCCAAGCAATCTAATAAGCTGTGGAAAGTTACTGAAGAGTGAAGAGACGAGGTGACACCCGCTGTAATGCTACGAGGACTGACTCACAGTGACAGACCTTATGACTTATCACTGCGTATTGGGGACATCTCAGGCATAGGTTTAAATGAGCCTGTTTTCTGCTTGCCCCATCCCCAGACTGTCAGGGGCGGCATTTTTCATTCCTTTGCATTTCTGATAAACCCTACAGAACTTTCTCCCTTCTGCTGACTCATTTATCAGGGTACCCCGAAATTAATTGACCTCTGAGGGGACCCTGACATTGAACCATGCAGGGGATAATCATCTGCTGCTGAGGAGGCCCTGCAGAGCAGAGGGAGTTCACTGGAAGTGATTGAAGATTATAAAGCAAACTGAATGAAGGTTGGATTAAATATGTCACCTATGCCAGCCAGCATGGGGAGAGCAGAAAGCTGGCTCATTTAACCCCTTTACGGGGATGTCTCTTTAAAGATGTCTCTCTGCTTTACATATGACACATCTTTAAATAGCCCCTATGCCTCTGATTTATATATTGCCCCCTACCCCCCCATCTCTCATGGGGGGCCTCTTTAAAGACCCCTATGCCTCTGCTTTATATATTGCCCCCCTATCCCCCATCTGTTATGGGGGGACCTCTTTAAAGACCCCTACGCCTATGCTTTACATATGGCCCCCCTTAGGCCCCCCATCTTTCATGGGGGGCCTCTTTAAAGACCCCTATGCCTCTGCTTTACATATGGCCCCCTTATGCCCCTCCATCTGTCATGGGGGGGCTCTTTAAAGACCCCTATGCCTCTGATTTACATATGGCCCCCTATGCCCCCATCTGTCATGGGGGGCTCTTTAAAGACCCCTATGCCTCTGATTTACATATGGTCCCCTATGCCCCCTATCTGTCATGGGGGCCTCTTTAAAGACTCCTATGCCTCTGCTTTACATATGGTCCCTATTATGCCCATCCATCTATCATGGGGGGGGGGGGCTCTTTAAAGACCCCTATGCCTCTGCTTTACATATGGCCCCTTTATGCCCATCCATCTGTCATGGGGGGGCTCTTTAAAGACCCCTATGCTTCTGATTTACATATGGCCCCCTATGCCCCCATCTGTCATGGTGGGGCTCTTTAAAGACCCCTATGCCTCTGATTTACATATGGTCCCCTATGCCCCCTCTCTGTCATGGGGGCCTCTTTAAAGACTCCTATGCCTCTGCTTTACATATGGTCCCTATTATGCCCATCCATCTATCATGGGGGGGGGGGCTCTTTAAAGACCCCTATGCCTCTGCTTTACATATGGCCCCTTTATGCCCATCCATCTGTCATGGGGGGGCTCTTTAAAGACCCCTATGCTTCTGATTTACATATGGCCCCCTATGCCCCCATCTGTCATGGGGGGGCTCTTTAAAGACCCCTATGCCTCTGCTTACATATGGCCCCCCTAGCAAGCAGATAAGGCTTGGATTTCTTATCGCCTATCTGTCATGCTTTGCAAATGAGACACTGTAAAATGCAGCCCAGTTAAAAAATCTACAATCCCAATTTAAAAATAGAAAACATATTAGGGACTCGATTCAATAAGAGTCACATGGTAGTAAAAAAAAATCACTTTATGAGAGAATTTTACTGTTGCCTGCTAGGAAAACAATGGAAGTCAATGGTACTTTTTTTTAATCCTAGGTAACTTTTTACTTCTATTTACATTTTAGTAAAAAGTGCCACTGACTTTTTATTGTTTTCTTATCAGGTGATTCAACAACATTAAAATTCTCAGGCTTTTTTCTCATGAAGTTAATTTTATACTACCATGAGAATTTTTTGTTACAACTCTTATTGAACCAAGGCCAGAAGTTAAATGTTAGACATGTTTCTGTTTGATTTAAAATATAAACTTGTTGTCCAGGGTAAATTTTCTGTATCAATCTTATTATTGAGTTGTCAGTGTTAAAACATTTCCTTACAAGAGGTTAAAACTTTGCATACATACAGGATATTGTTGGCAACAATAGCATAATGCATACACTGGCTTTATCAAGGACAGATTAATATGGATAACACAATCAGGAAGGAGGGAACCCTGCGGTGAGTTTCTCCTCAGCACCTATCATAGCTTTTAACACTGCACAAATATATTGGAAAGCAACTTAATGGGGGTGCTAATAGGGTTTGAGGTGGGGTAGGTGTGAGAAGGAGGGGCAGGGAAGGGGTGGTGACGGTGGTCCCTGACCTGCACCTTTGGTCTCCCAATCAGTGTCAGTTCAATGCTGTCCACGGTCAATTTTCAACAAAATCACATGACTGTTTATTAAAAGAGCATGTTAGAGGTAGAGTCTTTCAGAAAGAAAATGGTTTACCAACTGGTTCATAAACATAAAATTGCATCAGACACATCCTTACAGCCGCTAAACTTATCATAGCACATTCATGGAAGAAGAAAAGGATACCTAGTGGGAGCCTGGTCCCCCGCATCAAAGAAGTTATGTTCTTCGAGACAATGGCAGCCTCGATGCAAGGCGACCTTGCCCCCTTCTTGGCCACCTGGGAAGGTTGGATTACACACTTCCAACCTAAAAATTTCGACCGTTCCCTCCTCACATCTCAGTGATGTGTCGTATGCATCTCGCATCTACTGGCGGCTGGACACCCACTTCCAAATCTTTCCCTTTCCCTCTCTTTGCCCCACTATTTCCGTCACTCTTGCCCCCCACTCCTAGTCTTCCGTTCTTCTTCCTCAGGTACGTGGTCTTTTGCCACACGCTTCCCATAATTTGCTTTTCGAGATAATGTTTACAATTTGTGTATATGTTGACACCTCTTTGGGTGTAATTATATGCTCCACCAAATGTAAAGTTCGCTGCAATGTAATGTACTTCTCATATATTCTCAATAAAAATATTGATGAAAAAAAAAACATAAAATTGCAAAAACTTCAATATCACCATCTATATTGTGTATTCTACCATCTCCAAGATATAACATCATCAAAAGATTATCTGGAGAAATTTGTGTGCACAAGGGGCAAGGCTGCTGGTCAATAGTGGATGCTTGTGGTCCATGGGCCCTTAGCATTAAAATCTGTAATGCAAATTACTGCTGAGAAATCATTTTCTGTGAGCACAGTTCGCCGTCCAATCCACAAATGTAAGTTGAAGCAGTATCATGCAAAGAAGAAGGCATTTATCAACACAAAACAGAAAGCTGGACGTCTTCTGCCCAATTTCCACCTCCTTATTCTGTGCTATTTAGTTGAGCTCCACATATGCTCCCTCTGCCTACCCATAAAGAAGCAGTCGCACTTGCTGATAGAAGACCTGACAAGCAATGCAGAATATTTTTAGACCAGTGCTGCCAGAATTGGCAACTAAATATGGCCTACATCACTACAGACTGGAGTGGCCCTTATCCCCTATTTATTTCCAGAAAGAGACCCCGAAAAGGTAACTTCCTCACCCTCGCTGCACTTCTAATGTCTACATGTCTACCAGCTTCCCCATCCTGCTGGTGAACCCAATTGGTCTCTGGTAGTCACAAGACTGGTGGCTGTACAGAAATGGTGCTGCGATTGGTAAACAAATTGCCCAGATTTCAGGTATTTCCGGGACCTACATAGTAAATAAGAATCCATAATACAGGGAGGGATAGAGCAGAGGCTGCTGCTACAACAAGGATGGGCAAGTGCTGTGTTACAGTAAATCTTCTTCATGAGTGGTGAGCAGTGTCAGCCTATAACACCTTGGGCCCACCAGAGACCACCATCATTCATGGGGCCATAGGGGACATTATTCTTGGGCCCTACAAGAGAACATTATTCTTGGGGTCTATAGGAGGAAATTAGTCTTGGGGACCACCAGAGTATATGATTCTTTGGACCCAAAAAGAAATCATTTTTAGGGCCACCAGAGAAAATCATTTTTGGGTCCATAAAAGAAAATCATTCTTGGGAAATCATTCTTGGGGCCAACCAAAGTATATCCTTCTTGGGGTCAACCAAAGGAATTCATTCTTGGGGCCACCAGAGGAAATAAGTCTTGGGGTCCACCAGAGTAAACCATTTTTGGGTCCAACAGAGAGAATAATTCTTGGGTCCAACCAGAGGAAATCATTCTTGGGGCCCACCAAAGGAAATCTTTCTTGGGGTCCACCAGAGGAAATCATTTTTGGGGTCCACCAGAGTAAACAATTTTTGGGGCCACCAGAGAAAATCATATTTGGGATCCACCAGAAGAAATCATTTTTGCTTCTATCTAGTCCTCCTGAGCACAATTTTCCGGAATCCATTGAAAATAAAGAAATCACTTTTGGGACCAGAAGAGGAAATTATTCTTGGTGCTCATCAGAGGAAATCATTCTTGCGATCCACCAGAGTAAACATTTTTGGGTCCACTAAAGAAAATCATTTTTGGGGTCAACCAGAGATAATCATACTTGGGGTCCCCAGAAGAAATCATTTTTGCTTTTGTCTGGTTCCCCTGGCCACAAGTTTACGGAATCCATTGAAAATATAGAAATAATTTTTTAGGTCCACCAGAGGAAATCATTTTTGGGACCAGAAGAGGAAATCATTCTTGGGGCCTACTTGGAGAAATTGTTCTTGGGGCCTACTTGGAGAAATGATTATTTGGCCTGCCAGATTACATATACCTGTTGCATAACTTGCATAACTGCAATGTAATTGAACAACTTTCAGAACACTTTAGGCAAACCAAAACACTGTGGTTATCTTGGATAACTCAGACCCTGCTGGTGGCAGTAGTTCATTGCCTGTGGCACACCAGAGGTTTTTCTCTGGTGTTCTGGTGAACCAGTCTAACAGTAGTGGCACGTTATGTCATTTTAGAAGCCCTTATATAGCATAGTAGAAAGAGCCAGCCGACATATTTTAGCTTATTTTCTCTCTATTGAATTTGCCAGTTGGCAGCTTTACTTTGACAAACTTTCTCTAAATCAATGGCTAACACGGAGCAGCGCTGTGCCAGTAGCTTCCTGTTTAGATATCAGGGTGATTCATGATCTGGAGCTGCTGCTACTACAGAGCTACTTGAAATACCTCACCGCTTTATAAATAAAGGTGGATGCGACGTCCGGTTGGTTCACACCTTGTAACACATACACTGTGATCTCATGTAAGCCGAGGCTCAAAACTTGCACACCGCAGAGAGCCAGGCCACCTATAGCAAGCTTGCCCTGTTTTTTTTAATTGACTTTGCTCTGTTACACCACATCCTGCACATATAAAACCACATCAAATATCTTGTTCCATCATTCTGCTCAAGATGCTGCACAATAACAGTCATGTAACACTGTTAAAAGCATGGTTATTCTAGAATTATAAGGTGTTAACTTAATATGCAGTGCTGTGCATTACATTGGAGCAACCACCAGCCTAAGTCATATATATATATATATATATATATATATATATATATAGCGATTGGGACGAACGGCAGTGACACGGACAACAGTTCAACAGCAAAGGCAGTTTTATTGAGAAAATAAAATGTTCAAAAGCAAAATATCTCTTACTTCAGAGGTCGCAGCAACAATGCAATAAATCAAGTGGTTACTTCAACAACTTAATGCAAGTCACTGGTTTGATACTCCAGCAAGCAGCAAGTCTGGGGTATCAGTTCCGCTTTACAGTGCATACACGCCCACGCTGCTCATCCACACAAGTCTACGTTTTAGGGTCGCAAAAGCCAAGTCCTTCTGCTTAAATCCAGTCTCTCCTTTACCACGGTGCAGTACAGCCTGGGCTCCTTCCTCCAGGCTGGTCAACAGACAAACTGACAGTCTCAGTGGCTCCTTTTATTCAGGCTTCCCCTGCAATCAGCCTCATCACCTGTGCAAGGCCTGAGATCAGGGAACAAACCTGTAAAGGACTGGGAAATGTGACCTGGGTCCTGAAAACCCGGCATGGACCTTGCCTGATACAGCCTAGCAGGGGAAAGATACACACCATTTATCACTTTTCCATACACATTACCACTATATATATATATATAGTCCACTTTAACAAAAGGTGCTGAATCCCTCCCATTGTTGAATGTTGGAGCCACATCTAGATCTCAGTCTGATTTCAGATCTCTGTAGCCCCTGAAAGTCGTGATACATTTACTCTGAGCATGTCAAGCCAAATGTGTCTTGCCAGCCTTGGCTCGCCCCCAGTGATTTGTTTGACCTGTAAATTTCAGCTGGCTGGGAAGCAGCAGGTGATATTTCATGATGGTGACACTGTGAAAATGGTTTGTGCTTTGTTATGGAAAATACATCCTTATTTTTAGTTTTCGCATCTCTATTTGTATAAAACACCAGTGGCGCCAGCAGATTTATTTGATGGCATTATTAGCAATGAGTAATGAGTGTAATGAAAGTTTTTCCTTTTCAAACCTGCTTTGAAAAGTAGCTCGGATATGGCTGGTTACGGCACTAGCTTTATCCTATTGTCCACCCATACTGTACATGCATGTACCTGTACAACGGAGCATGGGATTGATTGGTTGATAAATTGTCTTTTAATCCTTTTTAATAGGGCTGGATTAAGACCTGAGTAAGATGGACTCTAGCTCAGGGTCCATCAACACTTTGGGGCCCCTGGTCATACCATCTACTGTTGTCAGGGGTGCATTTGCTGTATGCAGATTATGGCCGGCTGCAAGGGCGGACAGGCCAAAGGGAGACTTTAGGGCCGGT
Source organism: Gastrophryne carolinensis (assembly GCA_027917425.1). Classification (NCBI taxonomy): domain Eukaryota; kingdom Metazoa; phylum Chordata; class Amphibia; order Anura; family Microhylidae; genus Gastrophryne; species Gastrophryne carolinensis. The sequence goes on along the minus strand of CM051234.1, from coordinate 48,635,927 downwards.
GCTTTCAACACCTTCATTCATTTACTGCCCCCTTAGTATCCCTCTAGGCCCCACTGTACCCAAAAGCCAGGGATAATTTTGGGCCACAGTCCGCCACTGGCCGGTAGTCTGGGACTTCAGTTCCCAGGATGCTTTGTTTCAGGCTCAATCAGATGAGGTATACGGGTTGCTGCTGGCTGCTACTCACTGGTTGACCAGCCAAGCCACCCAAGCAGCATGGCCACCCAGCCACTTTACAGGGTTCCCCACAGCAACCCCCAGCAGTCTGACCCCTTAAGTATCCTAATATGGCCCACCTAGCAACCTGGCCCGCTAGCAGCCTAACAATACCCCCACAGTAGATTTACAGGGTCCCCTACAGCAGCCTTACAGAAACCTTCAGCAGCCTAGTCCCACAGAAACATAACAGGGCCCTCACAGCAGCCTGGCCCCCAAAGAAGCCTAACAGGGCCCACCATAGCAGCTGGGCCCCTGAGGAAGCTTAAAGGTGCCCCCACATAAACCTGTCCCATTGCAGCCTGGTCTTGAAGCAGCCTAACATGGCCCCTACAGCAACCTAACCCTACAGCAAATACAATTACTATGTGAGAGGCCTCCACCCGACTACACCTAAAGCCTAATTGTCCAAGCCTTTAACCCAGTAACCAAGTAGGCCTATCTGTACTCATGTTCCCAGTCCCAAATGTTTTTTTTCAACAAAGTTTGCAATGGCGAGAAGCCTTTTTATGTTATATGTGGATTTCTACATTTCTTGTGTGGTGAGCGTGTGCTTTCTCTAGGTGTACTGTTTGTATTAGCATGAGGCTTTTGTCCCTGTAATATCAATTCTGTACAAATTGTTTTTTTTGTTTTTTTTAACTTAAACAAAAAAAACTAACATTGCAGAAGTGGTCACAGAATTTTTGACATTAAAAAAAAAAAAAAAAAAATAATAGCAATTAATTATGAATATTTAAAGATTGCTCCATTGAAATGCATTGGAGAGCGCCAGGTAGCGAGAGGTCATACCTGTCGCTTCTCAAGGTCGGACGCTGGCGCTGTGGGCTGAGGCTGGAATAATGATGAATGATTCGCTATCTGGCGCTATCTCAGTCGCTAAGCAGGATCGGCTTGATAAATGTGTGATTGTGGTGGGGAGCCGGCGTTCTTGTGGCGGTGCCCGTCATTACCGGTCGCTCACCAGGCGCTACCTGTCGCTATCCCTTGTTAAATAAGGGCCTAAGTAATTATTTGGTAAAGCATGGTGCACCAGTGTAAGCCTTGCGGTGTAAATTGCAGTCTGCACCTTGCTGAACTTTTTACATTTAACACACAAAAAAGTGCAATAAAAATGTTTGTTCCAGTTTCCCCCCCCCCCAAAAAAAAACACCTGTTTCTGCAATAAAGCCTATTTCCAGATGATATACATGATTTTACTAGTGAGGTATGGGTATTCATTTAGGAATTTAGAAACAACAGAGCCCTATGAGAAATGCAGCAAAAAAATGCCAAATGATTCCGCATAGCCTATAGGGTGCTGTTATTTCCAAACTTAAAAAGAAAAATACTCTCAATGCCCGATCACAGGTACGGGAAATATTTTAGAAATTAAAAATGGAACAAAAACATTTTCTTGAGTAGTAAAATTACAAAGCTCACCAAGAAGCAGGTTGCAAGTCACACCCCAAGCCACACCACTGGTGCACCATGCTTTGCCAAATAATCAATACGACCCTTTAAGAGTCTATGGGGTTTATTCATCAAGGGATAGTGGCAGGGAGTGCCTTGTAGCGACAGGCAGCGAACGCCGGGCTCTGTACGCAATACCTCATTTATCAATTATCGATGAGCGACTCTAACAGCGCCATGTAGCATCCTATTTCACTACATTTCAATGGACGTTACCTTTCTTCTCTTTAAACAGGGTTTTCTTTTAATATTTTTTTTTTTTTTTTTTTATCAAATCATTGTGTGACGTCTCCTGGTCTATTTAAAGACATTTTTAGAAACTTTTTTGATTTTTTTTAATTTTTATGCAGAATTGTCATTACAGGTCTGGCATTAAAGTGTTAATGTCACAATGTTACAACATTGTCATTCCATGTGTTTTCGCTTTGTTACTAGTGGATATGTGTTTAAAAACAGACTTTAATCAGACAGCGTCTGGCGCTCTGGGCGACAGCGACCCAATTTTGAGCGCCGGCGCTGTGTGAGACTGTATTTTTGATGAAAATGGTTTGAGTCGATCACACTGACCAGTCGCTACCGTTCGCTCCCATATAGCTGTGTACTGGTGTTATAGCGACTCACACATCAAATTCATCAATGCCAGCCAGAGGAGCTCGGTAACAGCGACCCATAGCCGATCAAAGCAACTACTAGCGGTCGCTCCGAGCGCCTCGCTACAGACGCTCATCTGCCGATACCTGGCGCTAGTAATGAATCAGCCTGCCCGTCATTCTTATTTGTTTATCTTCATAAAGTCTTGTGATGACATATGGCCCATTTACACAGAGTGATTATTGAGCGAGAAATCGTTAAAGTGACCGAAAATTAGCGATAATCGTGCTGTGGAAACAGCGGCAGCGATCGGACGATGAACAAGAATTGGATGGTCGTATCGTTTCAGCAGGCCAAAAATTTCTCATTCATCGCTTGATGGTTGGAATGTGTAACAGAAGTCGCCCTAAAAATTTTGCTATGAGAATGAGCGATCGCATTAGCAACCAAAAAATCTTTGGCCTCTGAACACAGTTGCTCAATTGCAGAAGATCTGTATGGTTGGTCGCTCGCTGTGCCAACAGCCAATTAATCTGCTCATGTAAAGCCAGCATTAGAGTGTATAAAAGTCGTCCTGAAACATGATTGGGGGGTGGCCATTAGGCCATTGCCCTCTGTTCTGGCTCCTTAAAGAGGTTCATTGGACCGAAAAAAAGGGGCCAATCCCCCCCTCCAATCAGCCCCTACTTACCTTTTGGGCACAGCATGGCATGGCTGCCTGCAAGGATGGCTCCAGTGCAAAGTAGGTTTCCTCCCACCTGCACCATTGTTTGCATTTCTATATCCTGTAACCCCACTTATTAACTTTCTGTCTAAATAGTCTATGGCAAGAATCGGCACTTACCTGGGCCCCGTTCCGGCGCTGTCTTCGGGCGGCCGGCCTCAGCAGCTCCTGCCCAGCGGCGGCGGCGGCGGCTCAGATGGCGCCGATCACGGCCGCTCTCCTTCCTCGCTCCCGCGCCACTGTCTCGCGCGCACACGCACGAGCACATAATCTTTATGCCCTCCGGCGGCGCTGCACACAGCGCGCCCGCCGGAGGCTGTAGTAGGGAGGGGTTGAACCAAGGGGCACCGGCACGCCCCTTGGTTCTGGCTATGGGCCAATGAGACCAAAGGAGGTTCTGGGCTACATGCCCTTTTAGTTTTTGATCCAATGTGTGTCAGGATGTAAAGTGCACCAATCACTATACTGTTTCCTCATGCCCAATCAGACCTGGTTCCTATAAAGGTTCACCCCCGTCAGTTGTTCAGTGCCTGTTATAGCGCCTAGTACCTAGCCTGTCTTGTGAATATTAGCCGATCTGAACTCCTGTTGCCGACCTTGATTGTACCGACCACTCTCAATCTGAAACCCTGTTGCCGACCCTTGCCTGTATCCAGACTACGAGTTGCCTTATCCCTGGTGCCGCTACGATCTCTGTCTTCCCGCTGTCGACCTCTGGCCTGTCTCTGGACTTCCTCTGCCAACGCTCTAGCTATTGGTTCTCCAGACCTCCTACATATAAGCTCACATCCTTTGAGCCATTAAGTCCTGGGGGCAACCGATCCCGGGTAGGCGTATTCTGCGTCCCGGCAAGCGGGGGCTCCTACAGGTGAAGCTGGCTGCGGAGATTGGGGGTTGTGAGCTTACCAAGAGGGCTGGAGTTACCCCGAGCGTGACAGTCTAAATAGTCTAAAATATAGCCTGAGGGCATCATGCTAATTATTTGGTAAAGCATGGGGCACAAGCGGTGAGCCTTGCAGTGTGAATTGCAGCCTGCGCCTTGCTGAAATTTTTTTTTTTATACTGGCACCTTGAAAAAGTGGTTCGCCACGAAACGCGTGGGGGATAACAGGTCTGGTCGGTACAGCTGCATGGTCTCCTTATGAGGGTGATATTGTTTTTTATTACAAGTTTCTCACTGTGCACGGCCTACTGGTCTGATCGGCTGTTGTTTGATTTCTCTTTTTTAATCATGAATTTCTGACCATCTTATGCAAGAGCACTTTAGCACTAGGTTCACTTTATTTGTATCTGTTTGCACAAAGAGATTGGAGGTATATATATTTTTTAGAGTTATATCAATTTGATTGTTTGGATGGATTGCACATTTAAAGTGGACCATCACCCAGGGGTGATCGGCCCGGGAATCTATATGGGACATCCGAGATCGGGATGTCCCGCGGTGAGGGCCCCCCAAAAAATCTTACCTCCCGCTCCGGCAGTTTGTGAGCGGCCAGCGGAGGTGCGCGCCCTGTCAGAGTGACGTGCGGGAGGCGATGGCGGACGCTCTGTCTTGTCCGTCGCAGTCACCCGCTTGTTCGTCGGCGGGGATTGGACGGCGCGGTCACGTGGGAGCGTGGTGAGGTGAGTTTTTGGGGCTTTCTGGGGGGTTTCACACAGCGGGGTGCCCCCCCCCCCCCCCCGAAGTGGACCAAAACCCAGGATAGTCAAAATCCTGGGTGTTGGTCCACTTTAAAGGGGACATGACCACTGTAAAGTTTTTTAATATGAAATGTTTTGTATGTTATGTGTTAAATGGAGTATTGTAAGTATATATGTTTTTAATTTATTAAATAAATGATGATGATGATTTGATTATATAGCTTGATTAATATCTTGTGCTGGCCTAAATATAATCTTGTGGTAACTGGAACCACTCTTTTTTGCTAGAATTGTGTGCAATTTATGCATTATATTGGGATTTTTTGGGCCGGGCACAGCAATATTGTGAAGATTTAAGTTGGTGCGGGATCGTGTGGTTACTTTGAGTTGCTGAACTTTTTACGTTTAACACACAACAAAAGTACAATAAAAATGTTTGTTCCAGTTTTCCCCAAAAAACACCTCTTCCTGCAATAAAGCATATTTTCAGATGATATACGTGATTTTACCAGTGAGGTATGGGTATTTATTTAGGAATTTAGAATTTAGTTCTGGCTCCTTAAAGAGGAACATCAGCCCAAAAAAGGGGTCAATCCCCCCCATAGGCCCCTACTTACCTTTTGGGCATAGCATGCCGCGGCGGCATCCGATCGCGGCTCCCTGGTGCCAGGTTAGCCATCTGTTCAAAGTCCCAAGATGGTCATTGAATCCCATTCATGAGCACTGAGTAGGCGCGAGATCGGGGGCCGTACGCAGTGCCTTAGGGCAGTGGTCCTCAACCCTGTCCTCAAGGCCCACCAACATGTCGTGTTTTTTGGATCTCCAAATAGCCAGCTCTATTGCTCTGCAGCTGCACTAATTACTCCACCTGTGCATCTTTGTGGAGATCTGCAAAACCTGGCCTGTTGGTGGGCCTTGAGGACAGGGTTGGGGATGCAAGATGGTGACGCCCATCGGAAGGTCGCCCAGAAACAGAGGGATCCAGAAGATGGATCCCTTGGCGAGGTGGCTATTTAGTGCCGTAAGGTAAAACCAGAGGGGGGACAACAGATCAATGAGGCTTGGGGGAGGTTTTAACATCTCCCTGTTGGATTTTCTCATAGGGATCCTGGTGGAGCAAGTCGATTTGTTGCATTTATACATAAACACAGGAACACTAAACACAGCTGAGCTTACACACGCAGTTTGCTAATCATCATGGAATACAAACATTAGCTATAATTATGCAATAATAAGTCATTTTCTCCAGTAGCCCGGCAATAAAATCTTTGCACGGCTTATAGGCACGTACTCACAGGCAACGTTACATTCCTCTCTAATGTGTTCAAGCAGGAGCTGACCTAAAAAGCAAACTTCATACTGTAGATGATTGATCAGTTACTTTATATTAACAAAACTCGGATAATGTGGTTTTATATGTGTGAACGCCCTCAGTTCAGAACTGAAATAATAAATATTAGTCAGTACACGGGTGCTGCCATTTAAAGCAGAGTGAATGGAACAATGAGGGAAGCTGCAGACTTCCCCAGTGGCTGATATCTTCTAATCCACAGCTCGATTCCCCTGCTGGTTGCTTCCGGGGAGATTGTGGGACAGGTAGGTCATTAAAGTGGACAAAAACCCACCGTGATCTGCCGGAGGAATCTATAAGATCAGGGCCGGATTCAGTGTGGTGGAGGCCCCTGGGCACAAAATCTGGTGGAGGCCCCAGATACAGTATTTTTTTTCTTTAAAATAATAGTCCAGACAAGTAACTGATTGGTGGTTGTCTGGCACCCGCCTACTTACTGGAGAATCAGATCGAGTCCCTTGTGCCCCCCTTGTGCGGGTGCGCTTGGTGGCTGTGCTTGGTGGCTTATGTGCAGTGACAGCTCTGCACGCATCACTGTAGCGGTGCTGGCGGTGGCTTTGCTGCTCTAGACTCTCTGTCCTGCCCTGTGGTGGCTTTGGCTTGCCCAGGAGTGGGGGGCCCACTGCCGCCGATAGCTTTGTTGCTGGCCCTGTGGCCTGTCAGACTGAAGACTGAAAAGCCTCTTGGACAAGAGCATAACCCAAAGTTTGGTGGAGGCCCCCTTTGCAGGGCAAGTGGTGGAGGCCCCGGGGGGGGGGCACGAGCCTCTTGCGCCCCCCTCATAATCCGGCCCTGACTGGGGAAGTCTGCCGATTTCCCCCTTGTTCCTTGGGACATTCACTCTGCTTTAAAATGGACCAAAACACAGGATTTTGACTATCCTGGGATTTGTTTTTCCCCCCCCCCCAGGGTGCCCGCTGTCTAAGCCAGCGTCTAAGGCCAGTGCCTCTGAGCGCGCTGGCGGCCACATCCTCCACTTCCCTCTAACAGGGAGCATGGCCATGGCGGCCATTCACAAATACCTGGCGCGGGCACGCACCCTGCTAGAGGGATAGCGGAGAAGGGCTGTGGCTCACGTATGCGACCTGGGGGATTTCACACAGCGGGGCACCCCAATTTTGGATGCCCTGGGGGGGGGGAATCGAATGGCCTGGGAATCTTATACAGGGCCGGATTATTAGGGGGGCGTAAGGGGCTAGAGCCCCGGGGCCTCCACCGCTTTCCCTGCAAAGGGTGCCTCCACCAACCTTTAGGTTATGGTCTGGTCTAAGAGGCTTTTCAGTCTTTGGTCTGATGGGCCGAGGAGCCGGCAACAAAGCTATCGGTGGCAGTGGGGCCCCCCCGCACCTGGCCAAGCCTTTTTTTGTTTTTGCCAACCTGCAGCCAAAGCCACCACAGGGCAGGAGGGAGAGTCTAGAGCAGCAAAGTCACATCAGTAACGCTACAGTGATGGGTGCAGAGCTGTCACTGCACATAAGCCACCAAGCACAGCCGCTGGCAGCTCAATGCAGGGAACTGTTTTCTGCTGGACCAGCCGGGCGACTACACTACCCCCCACCCAGAATGGCAAAGCAGGAGTTCCCGAGCAGCACCCACCCGCACAAGGGGGGGCACAAGGGACTCGATCTGACGTTCCAGTAAGTAGGCGGGTGCCAGACAACCACCAATCAGTTACTTGGCTGGACTATTATTTTAAAGGAACAAAAAAATCTGTATCTGGGGCCTCCACCATATTGTGTGCCCAGGGGCCTCCACCACTCTTGATCCGGCGATGCCGAGAGCTGAGCGACAGCCTCCCCCTGTTGACGCTAGTATCCCTCAGAAATTCTTACCTGAAGTTTTGCATTAGGTTCTTCCTTCCTGGATGGTGGGTGTGACCACTCGGCGGGAAATTCTTAATTGACTATGCATAAGGGCGGTCACTAGGACAGCTCCTATGCAAAATACAGCCACAATCGACAAGATCGAGCTTGTAGCCCTGGCCCGTGCCTGCACTTAAATCAGGCGGGCACCAAGGAGGCAAGGGTGCGCAGTCCTGGCACAATGCCAGGCTTTGATTTGTTGCTGCGTTTGGGGAATAAGCACCAGAGCAATTTCAAATTCCTCTTCCTGGCCCCGTGCTGGAAAAAAAAAAAGGACCAAAGGAGCTGATGCAACTCAAGGTAAGCTGCATCAGTGTTCGTTCTTAATCAAAGGCCCTTATTTAACAAGGGATAGCGCCAGGTAGCGAATGGTGAGCGAACGGTAATGACGCTCACCGCCACGAGAACGCCGGCTCCCCACCGCAATCACACATTTATCAAGCCGATCCTGCTTAGCGACTGACAGAGCGCCAGATAGCGAATCATTCATCATTATTCCAGCCTCACCCCACAGCGCCAGCGAGCGACCTTGAACAGCGACAGGTATGACCTCTCGCTAACTGGCGCTCTCCAATGCATTTCAATGGAGCTAACTTTAAATATTCATAATTAATTGCTCTAATTTTTTTTTTTTTTTTTTATGTCAAAAATTCTGTGATCACTTCTGCAATGTTAGATTTTTTTTTAAAGCTAAAAAAAAAAAAAATAAATTGTGCAGAATTGATATTACAGGTCTGATATTATTGTATTCATATTACTAAATGTTTTGAAAAACATGTTTTTTTTTTTTGTCAAAATATGGTTGTTTGGGGGTTAAAAAACTACTTTTAACCCATCTGGGGTTTAAACATGCATTTCACAGCGCGAGAATTTTTGGAGCGTGATTTGTTAATGAATATGGTGGGAGCCGTTCGCTATGGTCATTCGCTGTCATGCGCTCCCATACAGCGCGGAACCTGTCAAACAGCGACTCCTAACCCCGTATTCAACATTACCGCACACCGACTGAGTCGCTGTCAACAGCCGAACAACGGCCAAGCACAGCGAATACTAGCGGGCGCTGTGAAAATAACGCTACTGTCGCTCATCTGTCGCTACCTGGCGCTATTAATGAATCAGCCTGAAAGCCTGGTGAAACCCTCGAAAGTGGACCAAAACCCACCGAGCTTGATAAATTCATCTGGCCAAACCCCTTGTCATTCCTCCCTTCTTAGGATGTGGACCTAGAAATGGATATTTTCACCTACAGAATTGTCCTGGAACAGGTCCATCTGTTTAAACCGGACCCTCAACCTGAATAAAAGTCTATCTTATATGTTTCCCACACCCTGTACATACAGATTGCTCACAATAAAAATCATCCTACCGGCATCTACTGCATTTTCCAAGCTTTTAAACATCCAAAATGGTGTCACATGGAGTCTTAGGCTGCATACAAACATGAAGTGTCTTCTGACTGTGCCGCTCAGCATTCTGGGATTGCTGTCCTTTCCGGGACCCCAGCTCTGCTTTACTTTCCTACTCCCCTCTCCTCAGTATGTGATGCTTCTGAGTCAAGATGGTGGTGCCCCTATCCTAGAGTCCTGAACAGAGGAAAGATCAAAAGGTGATTCAAAATGTAAAATATGTAGTTTTAGATGCTGGGGAATAGTTTAAGCGTTTGGGCTTTTCATTAAATGATGCTGAAGGTCCGGTTTAAGATCCCAGTCACTGCATGGGTGCGTCATTGCAACTCCAAGGGCAATGAATGGAGGAGGCGGGGCTTTACTGCTAAAACAAGCAGCATTAGCAGGGAGCACAGTAAAGCAGGAACAGGGACAATTGCCAAAAGTTACTCCTTATGGTGGGAGCAATTCAGGGAATGCTAGTTAAAAATGTAAAGATAAACAATGTAAAGGGTATCCGCACACTGGTAAGACAGGGTGCACGACCCGGGGTGGTCCCACACCCCAATTATGCAAAAGGATAAAGAGAGTGGGTTGCCACTCCTTAAAAATGTAAGTCTTTAATGAAAAATATTAAAATCATCTCCAAAAATTGTCAAAGCAGTGCTAAAATACAAAGGTAGACCCAGAGTGACACAAAACATACAAGACCTTCTGACGCGTTTCGGGAATTCTTTCAGCCCTTAGTCATAGAACTAAGAAACGCGTCAGAAGGTCTTGTATGTTTTCTGTCACTCTGGGTCTACCTTTGTATTTTAGCACTGTTTTTTGACAATTTTTGGAGATGATTTTAATATTTTTCATTAAAGACTTACATTTTTAAGGAGTGCGGACCCACTCTCTTTATCCTTTTAGTTAAAAATGTAGGATTTGGCCCACTTTAAATTTTTAAATCTCACTATTTTTTTTACAGAAACATAAACGGATGGTTGCTCTTGTTAGAAGGCAACGGTGGGGAGGCTGTTTCTGGGTTTAGCTGCAGTTCATTGAGAAGAGTATTTTAGTAATTAAACTGGACCTTCAGCATCATTTAATGAAAAGCCCAAACATTAAAAAAAATATTCCCCAGCATCTAAAATTAATATATTTTATGTTTTTAGTCACAGAGTTGGGGTCAGGAAAAGGACAACAATCCCAGAATGCAGAGAGGCATAGTCAGAAGACACTTCCTGTCTGCAGGCAGCCTGAAACTCCATGAGCCACCATCTTGGATGTTTAAAGGCTCATAAAATGCAGTAGATGCAGGTAGGATGATTTAATGTGGGCAATCTGTATGTAAGGGGTGGGGGAAACATATAAGATTATCCATGGTGAATGTCCGGTTTAATGTAAGGGTAAGTGGGTTGAGCAGGCCAGAAAATTCCACCTGCTAATCCCAGTTCAACATATCCATAGTGTTGCAGAGCGCGAGTGCTGGATGCTGGGTGCCGCGGAGTTGTAATCCAGATAGACAATAGTGGTATAACAGGAACTGGCTTTACTGGAGCATGAATGCAGTAAGAGAATGTTATCTTACATGGTGGCTTAGGAAAAAGACAGACAGGAAGAGAGAGCTAGCAGTGATAGAGATTACAGCTCGATATACAGGAAGTAACAACACAGCAGTAAAATACATCGAAACTCTACAGTAGTTCATCGGTAACAGCGCCCTCTAGTGCCACAACCTGCAATAGCTGCAAACTGCAATAAAACCTACCAAAAGTCACTCTAGCATAGACTAAGCTGGACGTCTGTTGTACAGTTTGTAGTTTGTACAGCCGGCCCACGTGCTCTGACCGCTGCGATTGGCACCCGAAACCGGAGGAAGGGCGCCCACACAGTATTAACAACCAAACTGGCTGAACCAATCATTATGCGATCCTATTACATGGCACCCAATGCAAAATCGAGCTATTATACCAACTTAAACATCTTTTGAATGCCTGTGAGGTTCTCAGACGGGGAGCAACTTCCATTCATATGCAGATTATGCCTGTCCAAATGGGCACTGAGGAAGCCTGATACGGCGAAACTAGTCTGCCCGACAGGACACTGCAACAGTTGTTCAACCTCTCTCGAACAAAGTTTGGGAGTGTTTTGTATTTTGTACCATGCTTTAAGATAAATGTCTCTCCTGATAAGACATATATCAGTATTTTAATGTGTAAACTCAAATAAAATGTCATGTTACTTTTTATTCATGCGATGCTTTGTGTATTGTGGCGAGGTTGGCCCATTCTGGTGAGCCCCATTCTAATCCTGCTGGACCAGGGAGAAGGTCCAAAACTCCCTTGCCCAAAAAATAGAATTTCTCCAACACATACTTGATTCTCCAACATATAGGTCCTTATTTATGAAGGGATAGCGACAGGTAGCGACTGGTGAGCGGCCGGTAATGACGGGCCCCGCCACGAGAACGCCGGCTCCCCAACACAATCACACATTTATCAAGCCAATCCTGCTTAGCGACTGAGATAGCGCCATATAGCCACTCATTCATCATTATTCCAGCCTCAGCCCACAGCGCCAGCGTCCGACCTTGAACAGCGACAGGTATGACCTCTCGCTACCTGGCGCTCTCCAATGCATTTCAATGGAACAATCTTTAAATATTCATAATTAATTGTTATTACTGTTTTTTTTTGTTTTTTTTTTTTAATGTGAAAAATTCTGTGACCACTTCTGCCATGTTAGATAATTTTTTTAAGGTAAAAAAAAAAAAATTGTGCAGAATTGATATTACAGGTCTGATATTATTGTATTGATATTACTAAATTCTTAAAACATTTTTTTTTTTTTTTTGGTTTCCAAAAATATGGTGGTTTGGGGGTTAAAAAACTACTTTTAACACATCGCCGCCAGCTCTCTGGGGTTTAAACATGCATTTCACAGCGCAAGAATTTTTTGAGCGTGATTTTTTGATGAATATGGTGGGAGCCGGTCGCTCTGACCAGTCGCTATCATGCGCTCCCATACATCGCGGAACCTGTCAAATAGCGACTCGTCACCTTGTATTCAACATTACTGCACACCGACTGAGTGGCCAAGCACAGCGACTACTAGCGGGCGCTGTGAAAATACTGCTACAGTCGCTCAACTGTCGCTACCTGCCGCTATTAATGAATCGGCCTCCCACTAGACTACTTGATTGTCACCGGCCTATTAGAACTTGGAAATAAGTTCCGAAGTTTTCCCAGCACAGATATAGCTTTACATTCATTTATTTTCTGCCCATGGTGCAGTGTGACAATAAAGAGACCCAGCTGCACACTCCTCTGTAACTGTAGTTACACCCTTGATTCAATGACAAGATAAAGTATAAACTTAAGAGCAAGTGGGAAGTCAGCGGCGTGGGTTCGGCTCACAATATAGACCAAAACTTGGTGTTAGGTCAGCAAAAACAGCCGAGTGACGTGTGAGATGAGTTCCTTTCTTGCTACACCCATCATCCGCTGCGGGTACGTGTGAGGATACGGGCGCCTCTGACGGGCCTTTGTGGTCAGGCTGTCAGTTGCATATTTGCAGAGTAAGAGAAAAGGCTGAGTTTGCAAAAGGAGCTGCCCACAGCCATTGTTATAATGACACCCAGGTCACTTCTCAGCTTTCACATAGACATAGATAAATGACCTGCTAATACAATGCGATGTATATGTTTGTGCATAGGTGAGTATGTATTGTCTACAATGCTGGTATCATGAGCGGAAAGCTGCTGGCAATTGTTTTAAGTGGACCAAAACCCTGCTGGATCGGCCCAGGAATCTATGAGATTCCTGGGCCGATCCATCCCCTCCCTGCGGAGCAACCCGATTTTGGATACCCCGCTGTGTGAAACCCCCCAGGTCGCCGGCTAAACTTACCTGAATTCCAGTCCAACGGCGCATGCGCGGGCCGCAGCCGCATCCCCGCTATCCCTCTAGCGGGCCGCGTACCCTGTTAGAGGAAAGTGCGAGATGCGGCTGCCCGCGTGCTCGGAGCCAGCGAGCTTAGACGTTGGGTCTAGCTCAGCGGCTCCGAGCGCGCTGATTGGACGAGCGGGCACGCATGTGCCGTTGGACTGCGATGAGGTGAGTTGAAGCTGGTGATCTGGGGGGTTTCAAATAGCGGAGCACCCCCAATCAGGGTGCCCCGGGTGAGTGGTCCAAAACTCAGGATGGTCAAAAAATCCTGGGTTTTGGTCCACTTTAAACTATTCCTCCTACCCCCCCCCCCCCCCCCCCCCATGTGCTGCCACTCAAAAAACAACAAAGGCTGCACTTAGCTGAACTGGGTGCTCAGTCCCTTAAAGTGGACCAAAACCCAGGATGTTGACTATCCTAGGTTTTGGTCTTTTTGGGTTTTGGTCCTGATCGGGGTGCCCCACTGTGTGAAACCCCCCTGGTCGTCCAATCTCACCCCTCCTCAGTCCTACGGCGCATGCACAGCCTCTTGGCCAATCAGTGCGCTCGGATACACTCCTGTCCCTTCGTCCAAGAGCTTGTCTAAAGCAAGCGGATCCGAGCGCACTGACGCCCGCATCCCCGCTAGTCTTTAACAGGGAGTGTGCCCGTGTCGGCCATTCACAAATGTCTGAGCGGGCACCAACCCTGCTAAAGGGATAGCGGGGATGTGGCCGCTGCTCATGCATGCGCCGTTGCACTGGGAAAGAAGGTGAGTTTTCAGGTGACCTGAGGGGGTTTGACACAGTTCGGCATCCTGATTCTGGATGCCCCAGGGGGAGCGAGTATGCCTGCCCTGGAGTCTAATAGACTCCAGTGCACTCCTGCGCCCAGCCTATCTGATTGGCCCAAGCATAAAGGCGGGGATCCGGGCAGCTGGCTGCACTTAGTATTCGCAACAGCCTTGAGATCAGCCAATCAGTGATCTCAAAGCTACTGCTGGACGTGGCTTCGGGGATGAAAAAACCTGGTTTTATTTGAATACCGAGCCACCGCCGAGCCAGCAGCAGTGCCCAAGGTTCCCAGGCCGAGAGAGCAGGTGGGAGCCCGGGGGGTGCCTAAATGGGTTTTGATCCTCTTTTAAAAGCACAGAATTATGAAGCCTTTATAATGGTGTATTAGCTTTAACCCCCCAAAATATTAGTCCAAGCTGTTCACGGGCAGCACACAGCTCACCCTCAGCAGTTTTTGCTAAGGCAGAGAAGTGACATTTTGGGGGGTTATTATTTTTACTATTATATAAGACTATTAGGGGGTTAATCTGAATTTAACATGTGGGGCAAAAGGTAAGACAAACAACAAAGATGTGGACAACAAACATACAGGGGGTTCGGCAGCGCGCACTCCCCATTCAAAACAATGAGAGCCGCCTGCTGATTTATGTAGACACCGTAGGTGGCTCTCATTGGACGAGAACCTGCGCATGGAAAATCGAAAGGTGAGTTTTTACAGGTGTCCTGAGGGGTTTCACACCCAATTCTGAATGCCCCAGGGAAAATACTTGCAGCCGACTCTTTTTTCTGCTTTAAGCCAAACGTCCCAGATACTTCTGATCTTCTGTGGAGCTCTTTTGGCTAGAAATGTCAGCATATAAAGTCTTAATTTCCCATTAACTAAATTCTGAATTCTTCTGATTTGGACCTGGTTCTTAAAGTGGACCAAAACTTGGCCCTAGAGTCTAAAAGACTCAGGACCAGGTGAACTCTACATCCTCCGGGGCATCAAGATTAAGTATACGCCACTGTGCAAAAAGCCCATGAAATCAGTTTGGTCTCAAACCCAAGGGTATTCGGCAAGGGTAGCAGGGGTGTCGGGAGAGTATAGAGCATAGAGCTGTAAACAGCAGAGCTCACCCCCCCTATATCCTATATGTACTTAGTAAACACTTGGTCCAGGTGAAAGCCCTCCCTATGGGCATCTTAATTTGTGATGCTTAGCGGTGTAAAACCCCTGTAATCACTTACCTGGTTCTATGCTACTGTGGTGCATGCGCAGAACTTAATGCTGTGAAGCTGGTGGCGTGTCCACTACCTGCAGCTGTGCGCACCCATTGGAAGCCTTCCAAACCTACCTAGCTCATAGAACATTGCAGGGAATGCAGAGAAGTTCTGCACCTGCACCATGGGAATGGGAAGGAAGGTAAGATTGTCTATTTAGGGGAGTTCGCACAAATCACGGGGGGGGGGGGGGGGGGGGGGTGTAACGTGGACCAAAACCAGAGGGTGCATTATCCCAGATTTTGTTGTGCTATATTAGATAACTAAGGGGGTTTTCATATGCTGTGTATGGTTGGGTTGTATGGAGGGTTGACATTTGGTGGTCGAGGGCAGCCAGCCTAGTAGGTCAAAAATACTATTCTGTCAGACAGCTATCACGTGTTTGGCACATTGCTTGCTTGCCTTGGCACAAGAGCTCAAGCACAAGTAAAGTCTGCATGCATTATCTAGAGCCTGCATGCTCAGGAGGACTGAAACCAATGCAGGCACATATTCCCTGGAGCATTTGCACATGTGCGGATGCTATCCAGTGCATCCACACAAAGACTTATAATGGAAGCATCCTAGCTAGGACAAGATTCTGTTTGGCCAGCTCCCCATGCTCTTGTCTTATTAAATGCAAATAGGCCTTCATTTACCCAACCTTGGCTCTGATCATTACCGTAACTACCTTCCTTCCTTGCTAGCACCAAACTTGGTTCTAATTTATGACTACACTCCCTCCCTGCCAGCCCTGACTTTGGCTCTGATCTGCTGTCGGTTCCTTTGGAGGCTTGACTCTCCAGATGTACAACCCGGTCTTGGCGGCAGACAATTCCTTCTCCAGCATCATGGGCAAAGCAAGGGTGAAGAGCAGATTTATGTCCAATTATCAGTTAAAACATAACCTTTAATCCCATCATTAAAAATCTCCAGACACCCACGTTGTGGTCATTCATAAATGACTAAGCAAAACAAGTCCAAAAAGAGTCATCTTCCTTTTTGGACTCATTACTGGATATGGGAATCTGGTGATGCTTTCAGTTATGGGATTAAAGTTTAACCCAAGGGTATTCGGCAAGGGTAGCAGTGGTGCCGGGAGGTGATACAGCATAGAGCTGTAAACAGCAGAGCTCACCCCCCCCCCCTATATCTTTTATGTACTTAGTAAACACTTGGTCCAGGTGAAAGCCCTCCCTACGGGCATCCTAATTTGTGATGCTTAGTGGTGAAAAACCCCTGTAATCACTTACCTGGTTCTATGCTACTAACCTGGTTAATGCTGTGAAGCCTTTCAAACCTACCTAGCTCATAGAACAGTGCAGGGAATGCAGAGAAGTTCTGCACCTGCACCATGGGAAAGGTTTGGTGGTCGAGGTCAGGGCAGACAGCCTAGTAGGTCAAAAATACTATTCTGCCAGGCAGCTATCACGTGTTTGGCACATTGCTTGCTTGCCTTGGCACAAGAAAAGCCTGCATGCATTACCTACCTGGAAACACATGCTCAGGAGGACTGAAAAAATCTTCCTTTTTTGGACTCATTACTGGATATGGGAAGTTGGTAATGCTTTCAATTATAGGATTAAAGTTTAAGATTTTACTGGTCATTGGGAACATGGTGTCAGCAACTTTTGGGTTTGAGCACCCTATATGTGACCTTCTTGTAGCGTCTCGTGGCTGGGTGAGCTGTTTCTCTTCTGAGGTCAGGTTTGTCTGCAGCGACTATGGGCCTAATTCATGAAGGGATGGCGCCAGGTAGTGCCTGTACAGCGGCAGGTAGCGTCAAGTAGCGTCAGGTGAACACCGGAGATGGCACGCAATTACACATTTATGAAGCCAAATCTGGTGAGCGACTAGAGCAATGCCATGTAGCATCCGATTCATCATTATCCCAGGCTCAGCGCGCAGCGCTGGCGTTCAGCCTTGCAGAGCGCCACATCTAACCTGTCGCTACCTGGCGTTCTCCTATACATTTCTATGGAGGATCCTTAAATCCCTTTCCTGGTCCTAATTTTTTTTTTCCCTAAAAAAAAAACACAAACCTTCTGACTTATTCTGGCCAAGGAAATGACATTTTTGAAAACTTTTTTGATTAATAATATTTTTATGCAGAATTGTCCTTACATGTGTTCATGTTACAATGTAATAACAATGTAATTCCATATGCTTTCGCTTTGTTACTAATGGATACATGTCCAAAATCAGACTTTAATCAAACAGCCTCTGGCGCTGTGGGCTACATGGACTGGATTTTGAGCGCCGGTACTGTTTGAGGCTGATTTTTTGATGAATGTGTTGTGAGTCAGTCGCACTGGAGCTGGTGCTACCATTCTCTCCAATACAGCGTAGTACTGCGAATCACATAACGTATTCAACAACGCCGGCCAGCGACTGAGGCGCTCAGAAACAACGAACCACGGCCAAGCACAGCGACTACTAGCGGTTGCTCTGAAATCCACTCTACAGACTCATCTGTCGCTACCTGGCGTTAGTAATGAATCAGCCTGCGAGTCAGCAATGATCACCACTGGGAGCTCCTACCACCTGCTGCCCCTTGAAGTCAGGCATATTCCATATAAAGGTCTTAGTTAATTTACTTCTATTTTCCCTTTGTTGGATGACCGTCAGTTACCACTGGTGAAGTGTTATCTCAGCTCAGCTATTCAAGGAATTTACCAGCCATGTGTACAGCAAATACTTGTAATAAGTTTAATGAGAACAGGAAAAACCCTTAATTCAACAATGTCCCTCCCTCCTGGCTGTACACCAGTTGATGGTGAATGATAAACCCTCTATTTAACATGATACTGGCCATGTTTGAGATAGGCAGGTGGGAGGCAGTCGTGGATGGTTTTTCGGGCTGTAAATATGTATAATTAATATCTGCTTGCACATTGTCTGTGTAGTCTACAGGTGTGGCGCCTTTCTCGCCTTCCAAATTATATTTGCTGTTGAAAGGCTTAATTGTTGTTGGAAACATGTAGTGTTTGAGGTTACCAAGAATGGTAAAGCTTGTTAGACACTAGCCTCTAAAGGGCAAGCATTTCAGTGACTTATTATTATCCTCACATCATGCCAGGGAGCGTCCTCAGATGCCTTGTGAGCTGTTATTTAACAGTGAGCTTGTAGACTTTTGGAACTTTGTTTGCAATAAAACAAGCTAGGCCACACGCTGTTGACACACATAGGGTAAGTTTCATGAGTTATGTTTTTGATCAGAGAAAAACCACCAAATCAAATGTGGTTAAATGGAGGTGGGAGGACCAAACTAGGGCCTTGCTGCTGCACTAGTTAAAAAAATAAGATGCCTGTACATTAACATTGGGGCGAAAACAAAAAAGGTTCCCCTATCGCTGCCCCCCGCGCCGGCTTGGTCACAGAGTCAAAATCCAGCTCAGCTCTCAGCGAAGAACATGAGCTGGGGGACAGATACAGAGGTGCCTTGGTGGGAGATAATTGAAGCAGCAATTTGTTGGGGGTGTAAGAAGCAGCAGGATTCCTATGGGAAGCCCCCCGCCCCCGGTTAGACTTATAGCCAATAAGAGTCAGTTCCATTGAGTTGGAAGATTCAGAAAAACCTGGTGGCATAATTACTACTGGAAGTCCACTGGACTAATGCTGAAGGGTATAGGGCACATATATCAATCTCAAGGCCTTTGGGCCGGATGTGGCCATCCAAGTATTTTTATGTGGCCCCCTGACAGCTAGCAGGTGCGACTGCTGGTCGGCCTGGTCACTTCAAGGCTCCTGACTATAGATGAGCGAACCGGTTCGGACGAACCGGAATTCGCTCCGAATTTCAGGGAAAATTTGATTCGGCACGAACCCGAATTTTTTTTGGTTTGTGCCGATCAAATTTTCCCTGAAATAAAAAAAAAAAAATGCCGGCATGGTGGGAGCGGGCAGGCCGGCTACGCTGTCAGCGGGCGGCGGAAGCCGGCCCACTGACAGCGCAGCCGGCCTGACCGCTCCCACCATGCCGGCATTTGTTTAAAAAGCAAACACTTATCTGCATGGTCGGAGCGTGGAGGCCGGCGTCGCTCTCAGGCGCCCTCTGATGACGCGCCCTCTGATGACAGCTGAGAGCGGCGCCGGCATTTTTGCTTAAAAAAAAAATGCCAGCATTTTTTTTTTCAAATGAGCGATTCGTGAAAGTTCGATTCGGGCGAACCCGAATTTCTTGGGGAAATTCGGCGAATCGTCCGAATCGAACTTTCAAGAAGTTCGCTCATCTCTACTCCTGACAAGTTTCTGCTGTGTGGCGCTTCTTAGTTATGCACTGGCACAGTGCACAGTAACGCCTCTAATCCTGGTCACAGACATGGTGCCTATGAAAGCAAGGGGAGAGTGTCTGCAACTGTTTTAAATGTGTTTGACACCCCTGGCATGGCGGTGAGGTACCCTCTTCCCGGGGACTGGAGTCTATTGTCTGGGCTGGGATTTCATTGTTGCCTGCTGCAACTAGGGTCAGACTGTGCTGCTGGCACATCCAGGGTTGTTCTCCAGGGTATTAACTAGAGCGAGGTACAGGATCAGGCAAGCTGTAGTCAGAAGATCTGGAGTCGATGTTTAAGCTGGAGTCAGGGTCACAAGTGATGGCACAGAGTCGAGGTTCAAGATGGAGTCGGGCTCACAAGTGAAGGAGCGGAGTCGAGGTTCAAACCAGAGTCAGGCTCACACGCAACGGAGCCGAGTCCAGGTTCAAGCTGGAGTCAGGGTCACAAGTGATGGCACAGAGTCGAGGTTCAAGCTGGACTCAGGGTCACAAGTGATGGCACAGAGTCGAGGTTCAAGATGGACTCAGGGTCACAAGTGATGGCACAGAGTCGAGGTTCAAGATGGAGTCGGGCTCACAAGTGAAGGAGCGGAGTCGAGGTTCAAGCCAGAGTCAGGCTCACGCGCAACTGAGCCGAGTCCAGGTTCAAGCTGGAGTCAGGGTCACAAGTGATGGCACAGAGTCCAGGTTCAAGCTGGAGTCAGGGTCACAAGTGATGGCACAGAGTCGAGGTTCAAGATGGAGTCAGGGTCACAAGTGATGGCACAGAGTCGAGGTTCAAGTCTCAGATGCCTTGTGAGCTGTTATTTAACAGTGAGCTTGTAGACTTTTGGAACATTGGTTGCAATAAAACAAGCTAGGCCACACGCTGTTGACACACATAAGGTAAGTTCATGAGTTATGTTTTTGATCAGAGAAAGGCATATGTGGTTAAGTAGAGGTGGGGGTGGGAGGACCAAACTAGGGCCTTGTTGCTGCACTAGTTAAAAATAATGTGCCTGTACATTAAAGAGGAACATCGGACCAAAAACAAAAATTCCCCCACCCCCATTGGCCCCTACTTACCTTTTGGATGTTGCCCTTGCCTCCCCCCCTCCCACGCCAGCTTAGCCATCTGTTAATGACTAGAGATGAGCGAGTAGTGAAATATTCGAAATTTCGAATTTCGTTTCGAATAGACCGCGTTACTCGACTACTCGACCGAATATCGAATCCCATTATAGTCTATGGGAAAAAAATGCTCGCCACTTGGAAATCTCAATTCGACCACTTGGAGGTCACCAAGTCCACCCTGAAACATCAGAAAATGATGCCAACACTGCTGGAATGCAACTGGGACAGCAGGGGAAGCATGTCTGGGTGCATATAACGCGCCCAAGTCGCACTATTACGCCACTATCACAGCCACTCAACAATACACTCCAAACACAATATAACTTTTACGTAAAGTGAGACAAGACAAGGAAACCTTCTTTCCTCTACATTGCCATGGACCCCAAGCCAAACTGTACAAAAAAGAAGAACAAAATTCTGCACCCCTTAAAATCACGTTGCCTAATGACAACCACAGATGGCATAGGCAAGGGGGAAAATAAATAGACCCCACCCCTAATTGTCATTGTGTGTGTGTGTGTGTGTGTGTGTGTGTGAGATGTGGTCAGACATGTCCTCTTGTGTCATTGTGTCACCCCAGCAGTAAGGGAAGCTTAAAGGAGGAGGTTTGTTACAGTGTGTTACCCCAGCAGTAAGGGAAGCTTACAGGAGGAGGTTTGTTACAGTGTGTCACCCCAGCAGTCAGGGAAGCTTACAGGAGGAGGTTTGTTACATTGTGTCACCCCAGCAGTAAGGGAAGCTTACAGGAGGAGGTTTGTTACAGTGTGTCACCCCAGCAGTAAGGGAAGCTTAGAGCTGAGACCTCTTAAAAATTGTGTGGAGGCCCAAGAGCTGAGACCTTTTAAAAATTGTGTGGAGGCCCAAGAGCTGAGACCTTTTAAAAATTGTGTGGAGGCCCAAGAGCTGAGACCTTTTAAAAATTGTGTGGAGGCCCAAGAGCTGAGACCTCTTAAAAATTGTGTGGAGGCCCAAGAGCTGAAACCTTTTAAAAATTGTGTGGAGGCCCAAGAGCTGAGACCTTTTAAAAATTGTGTGGAGGCCCAAGAGCTGAGACCTCTCAAACATTGTGTGGAGTCCCACGAGCTGAGACCTCTTAAAAATTGTGTGGAGGCCCAAGAGCTGAGACCTCTCAAACATTGTGTGGAGTCCCAAGAGCTGAGACCTTTTAAAAATTGTGTGGAGGCCCAAGAGCTGAGACCTTTTAAAAATTGTGTGGAGGCCCAAGAGCTGAGACCTTTTAAAAATTGTGTGGAGGCCCAAGAGCTGAGACCTTTTAAAAATTGTGTGGAGGCCCAAGAGCTGAGACCTTTTAAAAATTGTGTGGAGTCCCAAGAGCTGAGACCTTTTAAAAATTGTGTGGAGGCCCAAGAGCTGAGACCTTTTAAAAATTGTGTGGAGGCCCAAGAGCTGAGACCTTTTAAAAATTGTGTGGAGGCCCAAGAGCTGAGACCTTTTAAAAATTGTGTGGAGGCCCAAGAGCTGAGACCTCTTAAAAATTGTGTGGAGGCCCAAGAGCTGAGACCTTTTAAAAATTGTGTGGAGGCCCAAGAGCTGAGACCTTTTAAAAATTGTGTGGAGGCCCAAGAGCTGAGACCTTTTAAAAATTGTGTGGAGGCCCAAGAGCTGAGACCTTTTAAAAATTGTGTGGAGGCCCAAGAGCTGAGACCTTTTAAAAATTGTGTGGAGGCCCAAGAGCTGAGACCTCTTAAAAATTTATTGTATTAAGCCCAAGAGGTGAGCCATCATTTTTTTTTATTAATACAGCAATTCTACGGCAGTTAAGGAGGAGGAGGAGGAGGAGGAGGAGGAGGAAATGGCACTTCATACAGATGACACTTCACTCTTGGCTGCTTTCCACTGTTGTACAAGCAAAGTCCGGGTCAATCCACTTGCTGTTCATTTTGATTAGCGTCAGCCTGTCGGCACTGTCGGTTGACAGGCGGCTGCGCTTATCGGTTATAATGCCCCCGGCTGCGCTGAACACACCCTTTCTGATAGCACGCTGGCGGCAGGGCAAGCAAGCACCTCCAAGGCGTACAGGGACAGTTCCAGCCACGTGTCCAACTTGGAGACCCAGTAAGTGTAGGTCGCCGAGGGATCGGGGAGGACAGGGGTGTGGTCTGCCAGGTAGTCCCGCAACATCCGCCGATACTTGTCCCTCCTGCTGATAGCGGGCCCCGCAGTGATGGAAGTTGCACGAGGGGGTGACATGAACGTGTCCCACACCTTGGAGAGTGTTCCCCTGGTGGCTGTGGGCCTGATCGATGTTGTCAGACTCTGGGAGACACTCTCCTCTCTGCCGCCAGCGATGCTGGGTGGGAAAATCTGCATCATGTTCTGCAAGAGTTCCCTCTGGTATTCCAGTAATCGATTCGTCCTCTCCTCTACCGGAATAAAAGAGGAGAAGTTATCTTTATACCGGGGGTCCAGGAGTGCGAAGACCCAGTATAGTTTGTTCTCCAATATCCGGACAACACGTATGTCCTGGGAAAAGCAGCCCAGCATGAAGTCAGCCATGTGTGCCAGACTCTGAGTAGGCATGACCTCACTGCCCCCACCAGAAGGATCATTTTCCATTTCCTCCTCTTCCTCCTCCTCTCCGCCCCATCCGCGCTGAACCAATGGGACGCACACAGCCTGACTGCTACCCTCGCCGCCAGCATCCTCTTCCACAGCCACCTCCACGTTGTCCTCCTCCTCCTCATCCTCCTCCTCCTGCAACTGCCACCGAGCAGCAGACAAAAGTGTGGTCTGACTGTCTACCTGCGTTGCGTCTCCTCCTACCCCCGTCTCCTCTGTGTGCAATGCGTTCTCCCTTATTGCGATGAGCGATTCTTTAAGGACGCATAGGAGCGGGATGGTTACGCTCACTATAGCGTCCTCGCTGCTGACCTTCTTAGTGGACTCCTCAAAGATACGCAATACATCGCATATGTCTGCCATCCATGGCCACTCGTGGTTGGCAAACTGAGGGAGCTGAGTTGGATGCACGCGTGGATGCATCATCTGGTACTCCATCAATGCTCTCTGCTGCTCACACACCCTGGCCAACATGCAATAGGTGGAATTCCAGCGAGTGGGCAGGTCGCACAACAGCCGATGTTGAGGCAAATGGAGGCGTTGCTGGATATTTTTTAAGCTAGCAGCAGCTACAGTTGACTTCCGAAAGTGAGCGCACAAGCGCCGCACTCTCACCAGTAGCTCTGCCAGGTTGGGGTAAGTCTTTAGAAACTTTTGAACTACCAAATTAAAAACGTGGGCCAGGCATGGTACGTGATTGAGTTCTGCAAGCTCCAGAGCCGCCACCAGGTTACGGCCGTTATCGCACACGACCATGCCTGGTCCTAGCTGCAGCGGCGACAGCCACATCTCTGTCTGCTGCAATATGGCGTGCCTCACCTCTGCGGCGCTGTGCTTCCTGTCGCCCAAGCTGATGAGCTTAAGCACCGCCTGCTGACGTCTCCCCGCGCCAGTGCTGCAACGCTTCCAGCTAGGGGCTGAGGGCGATGTTAAGGCAGAGGAGGAGGAGGAGGAGGAAGAGGAGGGGGGTCTATCAGAACCCGTGCTGGCAATCTTGGGCGGGGGTGGTATGTAGGCCGTCCCTGTTTGCGACCCCGTCCCCGCTTCCACAACATTCACCCAGTGTGCCGTCAAAGAGATGTAGCGTCCTTGGCCGCAAGCGCTTGTCCACGAGTCGGTGGTCAAGTGGACCTTTGCGCTCACTGCGTACCTCAGGGCCCGCCTGATGTTACGCGACACGTGCTGGTACAGGGCGGGGACGCCACACCGGGAAAAATAGTGGCGGCTAGGGACGGAATAGCGAGGTGCGGCAGCCGCCATCAGGTCGCGGAAGGCCTGCATCTCCACAAGCCTAAACGGCAACATCTCCAGGGCCAGCAGTTTGGAGATGAGGCAGGTTAAGGCTTGGGCTTGGGGGTGACTGGAGGCGTACTTCCGCCTGCGGTTGAACGCCTGCGAGATGGACAGTTGATGGGACGAGGAGATGGAAGGTGCAGACGAAGATGCGGGGGAAGGGGGGGCTGAAGGAGAAGGCCCCAAAGTAGCCGAGGCAGAGGCAGATGTGGAGGTGTCCTGGCTGGAGGTCTGGACCGCAGTGGCAGCACACAACAAAGGGGAAGAGGCAGTGGCAGCAAGACCGGGTGCAGGTTGTATTGCGTTTGCTCTCTCCCACTCAGCCCAGTGCTTGAATTCCAAGTGACGGCGCATGCCTGAGGTGGTCAGATTGCTCTTCTCAGAGCCCCTACTCAGTTTTGAGTGGCAGATTGCGCAAACCGCGCTCAGTCATCCGCGCAAACATTAAAAAATCTCCACACCACAGGCGTACGAGGCCTCAATGGGGGAGCTTCGCGCGACTGCCTGCTGCCGGGAAGAGCTTCGGCCCTGCTGGCTGTGGCCTGCCTTCTCTGTCTGGACTGTCCTCTGCCTCTGGACTGTCCTCTGCCTCTTGCTGCCTTATTCGGTGATGCGCAGACCGCATCTCCACTGCTTTCCCCGCTGGACATCACCCCTGTCCAAGTGGGGTCGGTCATTTCGTCGTCCACCACCTCCTCTTCCACTTCCTCTCTCTGCTCCTCCTCCTGCCCACTGGACATTCCAACAGCCTCCCTTGATGGCAACTGCGTCTCATCATCATCGCTCATGATAGCAGATGCTGGTTCCGGGTCCACATCACTAGCAGATGGCGGATACTCAAGTGTTTGGGCATCACTACAAACAAATTCCTCTGCTAGCTCCTGGGATTCTTGCAGCACATGTGGAAAAGGACCCGAAAAGAGGTCCTGGGAGGGGTCAAGGGTGGGCTGACTCTGTTGGCCAGGTTGGGAGGAAGGAGGGTCAGAGTGAGACTGTGTGGATGACTGGGTGGTGGACAAGTGACTGGAAGCGTTATCGGCCATCCATTGCACCACCTGTTCACGCTGCTCAGGCCTTAACAGAGGTGTACCCCGCCCCCCGCATAACTGTCCCATAAAGGCAGGGAAGCTGCATGAGCGTAATGCTGGCTGCCCCTCACCAGCACGCATTGTATCCCCACTGGCTTCAACGCGGTTTGTGCCCCCACCAGCATTTCCGCGCCCCCGTCCTCGTCCACGTCCCTTTGCGCTAGCCCTCCGCATTTCAGACGTTTTACTTTTTTGGCCACGCGTTATGCCAAATATAAAAATATTTTTAAGAAGAACACCTGGCTATACAGCCGTATACTGCCAGAAGGTGAAATGGTGCCTATACGCACCGGGTATATAACAAGGTTTTGTTGGTAAAGAGGACACAAAACAGTAGTGCCAAATATAAAAATATTTTTAAGAAAAACACCTGGCTATACAGCCGTATACTGCCAGAAGGTGAAATGGTGCCTATACGCACCGGGTATATAACAAGGTTTTGTTGGTAAAGAGGACACAAAACAGTAGTGCCAAATATAAAAATATTTTTAAGAAAAACACCTGGCTATACAGCCGTATACTGCCAGAAGGTGAAATGGTGCCTATACGCACCGGGTATATAACAAGGTTTTGTTGGTAAAGAGGACACAAAACAGTAGTGCCAAATATAAAAATATTTTTAAGAAAAACACCTGGCTATACAGCCGTATACTGCCAGAAGGTGAAATGGTGCCTATACGCACCGGGTATATAACAAGGTTTTGTTGGTAAAGAGGACACAAAACAGTAGTGCCAAATATAAAAATATTTTTAAGAAAAACACCTGGCTATACAGCCGTATACTGCCAGAAGGTGAAATGGTGCCTATACGCACCGGGTATATAACAAGGTTTTGTTGGTAAAGAGGACACAAAACAGTAGTGCCAAATATAAAAATATTTTTAAGAAAAACACCTGGCTATACAGCCGTATACTGCCAGAAGGTGAAATGGTGCCTATACGCACCGGGTTTATAACAAGGTTTTGTTGGTAAAGAGGACACAAAACAGTAGTGCCAAATATAAAAATATTTTTAAGAAAAACACCTGGCTATACAGCCGTATACTGCCAGAAGGTGAAATGGTGCCTATACGCACCGGGTATATAACAAGGTTTTGTTGGTAAAGAGGACACAAAACAGTAGTGCCAAATATAAAAATATTTTTAAGAAAAACACCTGGCTATACAGCCGTATACTGCCAGAAGGTGAAATGGTGCCTATACGCACCGGGTATATAACAAGGTTTTGTTGGTAAAGAGGACACAAAACAGTAGTGCCAAATATAAAAATATTTTTAAGAAAAACACCTGGCTATACAGCCATATACTGCCAGAAGGTGAAATGGTGCCTATACGCACCGTGTATAAAACAGTGTTTTGTTGGCACAGAGGACACAAAACAGTAGTGCCAAATATAAAAATATTTTTAAGAAAAACACCTGGCTATACAGCCGTATACTGCCAGAAGGTGAAATGGTGCCTATACGCACCGGGTATATAACAAGGTTTTGTTGGTAAAGAGGACACAAAACAGTAGTGCCAAATATAAAAATATTTTTAAGAAAAACACCTGGCTATACAGCCGTATACTGCCAGAAGGTGAAATGGTGCCTATACGCACCGGGTATATAACAAGGTTTTGTTGGTAAAGAGGACACAAAACAGTAGTGCCAAATATAAAAATATTTTTAAGAAAAACACCTGGCTATACAGCCGTATACTGCCAGAAGGTGAAATGGTGCCTATACGCACCGGGTATATAACAAGGTTTTGTTGGTAAAGAGGACACAAAACAGTAGTGCCAAATATAAAAATATTTTTAAGAAAAACACCTGGCTATACAGCCGTATACTGCCAGAAGGTGAAATGGTGCCTATACGCACCGGGTTTATAACAAGGTTTTGTTGGTAAAGAGGACACAAAACAGTAGTGCCAAATATAAAAATATTTTTAAGAAAAACACCTGGCTATACAGCCGTATACTGCCAGAAGGTGAAATGGTGCCTATACGCACCGGGTATATAACAAGGTTTTGTTGGTAAAGAGGACACAAAACAGTAGTGCCAAATATAAAAATATTTTTAAGAAAAACACCTGGCTATACAGCCGTATACTGCCAGAAGGTGAAATGGTGCCTATACGCACCGGGTATATAACAAGGTTTTGTTGGTAAAGAGGACACAAAGCAGTAGTGCCAAATATAAAAATATTTTTAAGAAAAACACCTGGCTATACAGCCGTATACTGCCAGAAGGTGAAATGGTGCCTATACGCACCGTGTATAAAACAGTGTTTTGTTGGCACAGAGGACACAAAACAGTAGTGCAAAATATAGTTTTGTATATAGGTGCTAATACACCACTGAAGTCTTTCTGTCCCTATTCCAGCATCAGCAGCTACCCCTCACTAAAGCAGCCGTTTTGAGCAGAGTGTATATAGTTTTGTATATAGGTGGTAATACACCACTGAAGTCTTTCTGTCCCTATTCCAGCAGCAGCAGCTACCCCTCACTAAAGCAGCCGTTGTGTGCAGTGTGTATATAGCTAGAATGAGCTATATACTGTTCAGCATAGTAGCCCTAATAAGGACTCTCAATGACTCTCTTGTCTTCTGGTAGCTGGTATATATGGTGGTAAAAGCGATATTCTGAGCTTCTGGGGCCCTGCCTGCCTACATATGAGCTATATACTGTTCAGCGTAGTAGCCCTAATAAGGGCTCTTAATGACTCTCTTGTCTTCTGGTAGCTGGTATATATGGTGGTAAATGCGAGATTCTGAGCTTCTGGGGCCCTGCCTGCCTACATAGGATATGAGCTATATACTGTTCAGCATAGCAGCACTAATAAGGGATTAAGGACTCTCTTGTCTTCTGGTAGCTGGTATATATGGTGGTAAATGCGAGATTCTGAGCTTCTGGGGCCCTGCCTGCCTACATATGAGCTATATACTGTTCAGCGTAGTAGCCCTAATAAGGGCTCTTAATGACTCTCTTGTCTTCTGGTAGCTGGTATATATGGTGGTAAATGCGAGATTCTGAGCTTCTGGGGCCCTGCCTGCCTACATAGGATATGAGCTATATACTGTTCAACATAGCAACACTAATAAGGGATTAAGGACTCTCTTGTCTTCTGGTAGCTGGTATATATGGTGGTAAATGCGAGATTCTGAGCTTCTGGGGCCCTGCCTGCCTACATATGATATGAGCTATATACTGTTCAGCATAGCAGCACTAATAAGGGATTAAGGACTCTCTTGTCTTCTGGTAGCTGGTATATATGGTGGTAAATGCGAGATTCTGAGCTTCTGGAGCCCTGCCTGCCTACATATGATATGAGCTATATACTGTTCAGCATAGCAGCACTAATAAGGGATTAAGGACTCTCTTGTCTTCTGGTAGCTGGTATATATGGTGGTAAATGCGAGATTCTGAGCTTCTGGGGCCCTGCCTGCCTACATAGGATATGAGCTATATACTGGTCAACATAGCAGCACTAATAAGGGATTAAGGACTCTCTTGTCTTCTGGTAGCTGCTATATATGGTGGTAAATGCGAGATTCTGAGCTTCTGGGGCCCTGCCTGCCTACATATGATATGAGCTATATACTGTTCAGCATAGCAGCACTAATAAGGGATTAAGGACTCTCTTGTCTTCTGGTAGCTGGTATATATGGTGGTAAATGCGAGATTCTGAGCTTCTGGGGCCCTGCCTGCCTACATAGGATATATGAGCTATATACTGTTCAACATAGCAGCACTAATAAGGGATTAAGGACTCTCTTGTCTTCTGGTAGCTGGTATATATGGTGGTAAATGTGAGATTCTGAGCTTCT
This sequence comes from Gastrophryne carolinensis, assembly GCA_027917425.1. Taxonomy (NCBI): domain Eukaryota; kingdom Metazoa; phylum Chordata; class Amphibia; order Anura; family Microhylidae; genus Gastrophryne; species Gastrophryne carolinensis. The sequence continues at coordinate 48,606,595 of CM051234.1, read as the reverse complement.
GGGGCCCTGCCTGCCTACATATGGGCTATATACTGTTCAGCGTAGTAGCCCTAATAAGGGCTCTTAATGACTCTCTTGTCTTCTGGTAGCTGGTATATATGGTGGTAAATGCGAGATTCTGAGCTTCTGGGGCCCTGCCTGCCTACATATGAGCTATATACTGTTCAGCGTAGTAGCCCTAATAAGGGCTCTTAATGACTTTCTTGTCTTCTGGTAGCTGGTATATATGGTTGTAAATGCGAGATTCTGAGCTTCTGGGGCCCTGCCTGCCTACATATGAGCCATATACCGTTCAGCATAGTAGCCCTAATAAGGGCTCTTAATGACTCTCTTGTCTTCTGGTAGCTGGTATAGATGGTGGTAAATGCGAGATTCCGAGCTTCTGGGGCCCTGCCAGCGACAGCCTGTCTTTCCCTGCTGTGAGCGTCTGTCCCTCACTAAGTTCAAGCTGCTAATGCTGACGAAGAGGAAGTGCTGAGTTTTGTATATTCGAGGTCACATGGTTTTTCCAGCCAATGCGTGTAGACGCCGTTCTCGCGATGCCAGCGTCCTCCCAGGACCTGTCCCACCCCCCCTGCATGGTGATTGGTGTAAAAAACGCGCCAGGGAAGGTGGGAGGGGAAACGAATTGTGAGTGCGCCATCGCCGCTGTACTCGATCGAAATCGAGTATGACGAACAGCGTAGTATTTGATCGAATACCGGCTCGGTCGAATACTACTCGCTCATCTCTATTAATGACAGAGTTACTTAGGAGGCTATTTAAGAAACGATAACGTCAGGTAGTGCCACTTAGCGACATGTAGCGGGGGGTGAACGCTGGGTGCTGTATGTGAAAACCACATTTAAGAAAGTCAGTCTGGTCAGCACCTCTCAAAGCGCCATGTAGCGTCACATGTATCACTAGCGGTGGCTCAGTGTAAAGTGCCGACGCTCTAGGTTCAGGAGCGCCATCTAGCATCACATGTATTACTAGCGGTGGCTCAGTGTAAAACGCCGGCGCTCTAGGTTCAGGAGCGCCATGTAACACCTGTCGCTCAGCAGCGCTCTCCCATACATTTCAATGGTGTTTCATTTGGTTGTGTTTAAATAGCGTGTTGCTAAAGTAATTTTTGGCTCAAATCATTGTGTGTCCTTTCCTGCCCGGCAACCAAACACTTTTATTGTTTTTTTTTATTTTTTTATGCAGAATTGTATGTGCAGGTCTGCCATTGTCACAGTGTTACACAATTTCATTCCATGTGTTTTCGCTCTGGTGCTGGTGTTTATGTGAGAAAAAGACTTTTATCACATAGCTTCTGGCGCTCGATGCTAGAGCGCCCAGTTTTAGCGCACAGATGCTGGTTGTGTGTAGTTTTTTCTTGAATATGGGCTTCAGCGGTGAGTGCTGGAGGCACTTAACTGGCGATATCGCTCGCTGCAGCGTTGTCCTGTTGTTAGATGTAGTGTAGTCTTGGGTGCTTTGACCTTGGGACACCACCTAGCGTTCTCCATTGTCTCTGCAGTGAATCAGGGAGAGGCTTCAACAGCGCCCTGCACACATCACATTTATCAATGCTGGACAGGATAGTACAGCACCACTTGTCCGCCCGCTAAGCAGCGTCTACTAGCGGTCGCACTAAGCGCCGCAACACAGATGCCCACATGGCACTACGTGATGCTAGTCTTAAATCAGCCTTTAAGTCACAGAGTCAAAGTCCAGCTCAGCTCTCAGCGAAGTCTTGCTGGATTTCGGACGACCGAGGACGGCGAGACGGCGAGATCGGGGGCCGCGCAGTGCCTGATGGGATGCAAGATGGTGCTGTCCGTCGGAAGGTCGTCCGAAATCCGAGAGATCAAGAAGATGGTTCCCCCGGTGAGGTGAGTATTTAGTGGCCAAATGTAAAACTGGAGGGAGGGCAGCAGATCGATTAGGTTTGGGGGGGGTTTAACCTCCCCTGATGTTCCTCTTTGGTCATTAGGAAAATAGGGGTAAATGTTTTACTTTCTGTATAGGTAGGTTATTTGGAGGACAGGAGACACAGCTCTTTAAGTGCTGTAAGTTCTGGTTCTTTTAAGGTTTCAATATGGATATCCAGATAAGGCAACTGTAGCGTCATACCAAGGCAGAAAAGGCTGGTGTTGTTGGTGAATCAAATGAAGAAAGTACTAGAAGCACCAACACAGATGTGTAGGTACATAAACACGGCTGAATTAAAGGAGGGACAGATCAGGGGTCTCCACCATCCATAATCAGGTCCTGTTTATAAATGCTAAGTGAAATGGGCAGAGACAGATACAAAAAATAGCACAGGTAGGAGCAAACAAATGATTTAGGCCCTTATTTAAGAAAGGATAGCGTCAGGTAACGCCTGGTTAATGTGAGGTAGCGACAGATAGCGACTGGTGAACGCCGGACACGCCACGCAATTCCACATTTATCAAGCAGAATCTGTTTAGCGACTGGGATAGCGCCATGTAGCGTCTGATTCATCATTTGCACAGCCTCAGCGAACAGCGTCAGCGTTCAGCCTTGCACAGCGCCAGGTATGACCTCTCACTACCTGTCGCTCTCCCATACATTTCAATGGACGAACCTTTTCTTCTCTTTAAATCGGGTTTTTTTTTTTTTTGCCAAAAAATCACAAATAATTCAGTGACCTCTTCTGACATTGACAAAGCTGTTTTTTTCACATTTTTATGATTTTTGAAAAATTTCTTCAAAAATGACATTACAGGTCTGGCATTAAAGTGTTCATGTTACAATGTGGTTACAATGTAATTCCATATGTTTTCGCGTTGTTACTAGTGGATAGATGCAGGAAAACACACTTTAAACACACCGCCTCCTGCGCTCTGGGCTTCAAACAAGCATTTTTCAGCGCCAGAGATTAGTAAGGCTGTTTTTTTGCTGAATATGTTGTGAGTCGGTCGCTATGAGCAGTCGCTAACATGCGCTCCCATACAGCGCTGTACTGGTCAAATAGCGACTCCTCACAATGTATTCAACATTACTGAACAGCAACTGAGTCGCTATGAAGTAGCGACCCACGGCTGAGCACAGTGACTACTAGCGGGCGCTCTGAAAATGCCTGCTACAGACGCTCATCTGTCGCTACCTGCCGCTATTAATGAATCAGCCTCTTAGATGGGTCCAATGATGGTCTCATGGCAGGCTTGCTTATGGCTGAGTTGATGGTATTGTAAGCTGACCATTTTTACACAGGGATACATTTGGGACATATAAATTGTGGCAGAACATCGCTAGGTTACTTTCGATTGAGATAATATAGTGTCAAAGTATAATTACACCATCAAGTAATTGTAGCATAAATGGGGGTTTGGGATGTACAACAAAACGATATACCCACTCACTGTTAATTAAACAGCAACAAATCCCTCTATACCCCATTCGCGTTTAGTAATGTACTATCATTGCACTTCACACCCTCATGAAGGAAAATGCAGTGTTATGGCACAATAGCACTTTATTACATTTTACATAGAAACATAGAAGGTTGACAGCAGAAGGAGACCATATGCTCCATCTAGTCTGCCCTTATGTGTATACTGTATGTTCTCTTTAATCTTAGGATAGATGTGTGCTTATCCCAGACATGTTTAAATTCAGTGACTGTTGATTTTTCAACTACCTCTGCTGGAAGTTTGTTCCCAGCATCTACTACTCTTTCTGTAAAATAATATTTTCTAACATTGCTCCTGATCTTCCCCCCGACTAGCTTCAAGTTGTGCCCCCTTGTTCCATCATTAAGCTTCTTTTTAAAAACACTTCCCTCCTGAACCTTATTCAATCCTTTCACATATATAAAGGTCTCAATCATGTCCCCCCTCTCCCTTCTTTCCTCCAGACTTTACAAATTAAGTTCTTTAAGTCTCTCCTGATAAGTTTTACGTTTAAGTCCTTCCACCATTTTTGTTGCCGGCCTTTGGACACGTTCTATTTGAATAATGTCTTTTTGCAGGTAAGGTCTCCAGAACTGCACACAGTATTCTAGCTGTTTTGAGTTAAATTTTGAGTTAAAGGTTCTCCAATTCTGATTACATTTCATCCACGATATGAATGCATTTCATTATTTTACATATCTTGGTCACCTGCAAATGCAACAGCAAAAAGAAAGGTAGAATGTGCTCATCCAGTCAATATATATCTGTCAAGAGGTGCTAGAGGGGTGTGACCACACTATAAGCAAAAAAGAAATGTAACCCTCTGCAAACTCATACTTATTTCTTTTGTGTCTATAGTGTGTGGTCACACCCCTCTAGCACCTCCTTGGCTGCTATATATTGACTGGATGAGCACATCCTATCTTTCTTTTTGCTGTTGCATTTGCAGGTCAGTGGCCAGATCTTCTGGATTGTAGCTTCTCCCAATGTAACAGGGAGTCCAATTGGCCTTTACCTAAAACCCCCTCTTTGAACTGTAACACTGTGCAGGCAAGTAAAGCATTTGTGTGCAAGCAAGTTGTTATTGCAATGTCTTTAGACAGGCTGGTTCATGAATTGCATTGCTTGTGCACACACAAGTAGAGAAGTAGCAATGTCTGCACAAACTTTTAGACGAGCAGCCTGATTCATCACTAACGCCAGGTAGCGACAGATGAGTGTCTGTAGCAGGCATTTCAGAGCGCCCGCTAGTAGTCGTTGTGTTCGGCCGTAGGTCGCTAGTTCATAGCGACTCAGTCGCTGTGCTGCAATGATGAATACATTGTGAGGAGTCGCTATTTGACCAGTACAGCGCTGTATGGGAGCGCATGTTAGCGACTGGTCAGTGCGACCGACTCACAACATATTCAGTAAAAAAACATCCTCACAAAACTCTGGCGCTGAAAAATGCTTCTCTGAAGTCCAGAGCGCCGGAGGCTGTGTGATTAAAGTCTGTTTTTCAGCATGTATTCACCAGTAACAAAGCGAAAATATATGGAATTACATTGTAACAACATTGTAACATGAACACATTAATGCCAGACCTGTAATGTCATTTCTGCAGAAATTTAAAAAACATGAAAAATATTTGAAAAAATAGCTTTTTCAAGGCCAGAAGAGGTCACAACATTATTTGAGCTTAAAAAAAATAAATAAAAAAAAAATACCCTGTTTAAAAATAAATAAAAGAACATCTATTCTAGGTAGCGAGAGGTAATACCTAGCGCTCTGCAAAAAAAATACCCTGTTTAAAAATAAATAAAAGAACATCTATTCTAGGTAGCGAGAGGTAATACCTAGCGCTCTGCAAGGCTGAACGCCGGCGCTGTTCGCTGAGGCTGGGATAATGATGAATCAGATGCTACATGGCGTTATCCCAGTCACTAAACAGATTCTGCTTGATAAATGTGTAATTGCGTGCCGTGTCCGGCGTTCACCAGTTGCTACCTGTCGCTGCCTCTCATTTACAAGGCACTACCTGACGCTATCCCTTCATGAATAAGGGCCTTAGTAATGTTAGGGACAGGGTACAAATCTTACGGCCTTGACATGGCTACCTCGCTTTTACTTTAATTGCAAGTTATGTTAACTAACAGTCCATGTTCCTAACAAGTGTTAGCTAGGTTTTTCGAATAGTATGAGTGTGCAGATCGTTACATTTCTTTTTTTGCTTATAGTGTGTGGTCACACCCCTCTAGCACCTCTTGACTTCTATATATTGACTGGATGAGCACATCCTATCTTTCTTTTTACTTTTTTCAAAAATGGTACAGTATTAAAAAAACATACATTGCATGCTAGTGTTGAGTCAACCCTTTCCTCTGCACTCTTCTTTTTCTCTTCCCAATACTAAATAACTTTTCTCTGTACTCTTCTTTTTCTCTTCCCAATACCCTTTAACCCATTCTTCTGTACTCTTCATTTTCTCTTCCCAATATCCAATAACCCTTTCCTCTGTACTCTTCTTTTTCTCATCCCAATACTCAATAACCCTTTCATCTGTACTCTTCTTTTTCTCATCCCAATACTCAATAACCCTTTCCTCTGTACTCTTCTTTTTCTCATCCCAATACTCAATAACTCTTTTCCCTGTACTCTTATTTTTCTCTTCCCAATACTCAAAAACCCTTTCCTCTGTACTCTTCATTTTCTCTTCCCAATACCCAATAACCCCTTCATCTGTATTCTTCTTTTTCTCTTCCCAATACCCATTAAGATTGGTAAAAAATCTCCTCGGTACTTGTGATTCCATAGTGCTGACAATAAAATTATATATATATTGGGATTTTTTTACTGTAGGATACTGATTTATCCTAATACACATCTTGCAGGTACACAAAGTTAGCTTCCCACCTCCACAAGATACACACTCAGACAACTTTTAAAGAAAACATTCCACCGTGCCCGACCTGTGTGGAAATCTCATGTTCCCACAACACAGATTCACAAAACAAACTAACTTTTCAACTTTAACAATACTGCTGGTTTTGAAAGCAGAAGTATCACTTCCCCTTTGTTGTAAGCAGCGGCTGTAATATAATAGCCCTCTCCCATAACAGGCCACATTGTGATATCCGAGTCTTGGGTGGAAGGTCAAGTTCGGATTGCATTTCTTTGAACCATTTTACTAAGTCATGTGATGTAACACAGCAAGAGCAACGCAGCATCAAATAACAACCTCAGGCAATAAGTACATAAGGCAACTGCCTGTGTGATGGCATTAAACCTGACCCTAACAGGTAACTTAACCTCCCAGCCTGACACTACCAGGACCACCTAACCTCTAAAGCTTACCCATACCCCTAATACCTAGGCAAGACATCTGACCTTTGACCTGACACAATTCAAGTTCAATATCGGTTCTGTAGACAAAGCACTTATGGGCAGATGTAGGGTCACATTCTAATGCAAAGTGTTGCTCTAAAAGCTCAACCCTGGGCAAATGGTAAATTCACCCCATTTTATCTTCCCTCTAATAATATTTGATATTTTCTTCTCTAAAAATGATTATGTAGAAGCCAGGGTCAAAGGGTTAAAAAAACAGCCCTGGAATTTATTGGCACTGGCCAGCCCATGATCTGCTTAGCCCACCCCAATGTCGGTTATCAGCTGAGGCTACAGTATTATAGTAGTGGTTACTCTTGAAGTCATGGTTCTAAAGCCTTTGAAATTGTAGGGGCAGATCCTATAACAGCGGTGGGTATGGACTGATGCTGAGGCTATAGCTCTACTAGGTCTGGGGTGTCTTGGCCAGGGAACACCTCAAGGTCCAAGAAGAATCCAATCCCAACACCTTGTAACTGACCTCTGTGTGTAACACATAGAGGCCGATTCATTAATAGCGGCAGGTAGCGACAGTTGAGCGACTGTAGCGGCATTTTCAGAGCGCCCGCTAGTAGACGCTGTGCTTGGCCGTTGTTCGGTAGTTGATAGCGACTGAGGAGTCGCTATTTGACAGGTTCCGCGCTGTATGGGAGCGCATGATAGCGCCTGGCCCTAGCGACCGGCTCCCACCATATTCATTAACAAATCACGCTCAAAAAATTCTCGCGCTGTAAAATGCTTGTTTAAACCCCAGAGCGCTGGGGGCGATGGGTTAAAAGTAGTTTTTTAACCCCCAAACCACCATATTTTTGGAAACCAAAAAAAAAAAAGTGTTTTAAATAATTTAGTAATATGAATACATTAATATCAGACCTGTAATATCAATTCTGTACAATTTTTTTTTTTTTCCCTTAAAAAAATTATCTAACATGGCAGAAGTGGTCACAGAATTTTTCACATTAAAAAAAAAAAAAAAAAATGAATAACAATTAATTATGAATATTTAAAGATTGTTCCATTGAAATGCATTGGAGAGCGCCAGGTAGCGCTGTTCAAGGTCGGACGCTGACGCTGTGGGCTGAGGCTGGAATAATGATGAATGAGTCGCTATATGGCGCTATCTCAGTCGCTAAGCAGGATTGGCTTGATAAATGTGTGATTGTGGTGGGGAGCCGGCGTTCTCGTGGCGGGGCCCGTCATTACCGGCCGCTCACCAGTCGCTACCTGTCGCTATTCCTTCATAAATAAGGGCCATAGATCATTGGAGGGAGTGGCATATTGCTGCTGTAAAAAATAGAAATCATAAGTTGATGGGGAGCTCAACCTATGGGGTATAGGGTATACTAGGTAACCTTAGCCTTGCAGTGGATAACAATCTTTTGCCTTTGGGACACATAAGGGAAACATCTTCTGGTGTGGTAGGCAGTGGGGAGACTTGATATATTTTAGCTTTACTTTGTGACTTTAATTGTGATTCACACTGTAGTATATCATTGTGTATTAGTTTTGGTGGATTATTGGTTGTTGACATTTTGGTTTGAGTTGTATCAGTGGTTAGAGTGAAGAGGTAAGGAACTATGTTAGATGTTGTATTTGATCAGATTGTTTTTTGATTAAAAATCCTAGATTGTTTAGTATTATTGATTGTTTGGCACTTGCACTTTATAGAGTGCGTATTTTTAGGATCCCGATCATAGGCAGGATTTGCATATTGTATTTGCACTGTTTGATTTTTTTCTTAATAATGAAATATATATATATATATATATTGTAGACATGTCACTGGAGAAGTGATCGAGGGGGTGTACATTTCACCTAGGTTACTACGCTGGGTGAGATGGTAAGTCCAGGGTTGATTTGTTTCCCAGCAGTGGTATGCTGCTGAGGTGTTGTTCAATTTTGCCGGGCCTGGATTTATATGGAATGGCAGGTAGGTTTGGTAGAGGGACCTGTCATTCCACACCCCTCCGATCCGGTTTGGGTTTTGAATCAGGTGAGCTCTGATCCTAATTAGCCTGGGAGGTAAAAGCTCTGCAGAGACTGCAGGCTATTGCTCTCAGCCTGAAATGAACAGCCTGTGTGTGTCTGTGAAGGAAGCTGCGAACGCAGCCACTGCTGGAGCTAAAAACTCACCCTGCGATGTCCAGGCGAACGCTGTATTTTGAAAGTGTCAGCTAGGTGAGAAGAACCTGCTAGTAAGCGCCCAGACGGGCTAGGTCTTTATTTTGTTTTGTACACTAAAGAAGCACGCTGCTGCTGTATGTTTTGTTTACTGGACTGTTTATGCCATGAATAAACGCCAAGACCTGCTTTTATAACACCTAAGTCTGTCGTGAACTGTGTCCAAACACACCATCCCCCGGGAAGATCCCTACAATTGGTGCTGCGGAGCGGGCAAAACGGTTGCTAGGGGCAACGGTGTGGACAGACTTGGCTACAGCTGCCTATGTCTTGGGTGAAAGCTGCAACTACACTCCAAGAACAGTCGGGCAACATGGAGGAGATGCTGAAGCAGTTTATGCAAGTAAGTTTGCAACAACAACAGGCCCAGATAGAGGCTAATAGACGCCATGAACAGACCATGGCTGCCCAACAACAACTTATTGAACACCTGATTGCAAAACAAGAGGCGCCTGTGGTTGCTAACCCCCACACAGTGGTGCGAGCCGCTCCAGAGACTTTTGATGTGAAAAGAGCTGTGCAGCGAGCGCTGCAAAAGATGACTGCTGAGGATGATGTTGAGGCCTTCCTAACTGGGTTTGAGCGTGCGGCTGAGCGAGAGAAGTTACCCGTCGCTGAGTGGGCAGAGGTAATTGCGCCCTATTTAACAGGGGAACCTCAAAAGGCCTACTATGACCTCAGTGAGCAAGAGGTTAAGGACTATACTCGGCTAAAAGCGGAGATACTTGCCCGGCTAGGCGTTACTACTGCGGTCCGTGCCAGGAGGGTACGCAACTGGAGCTACAGTTTGGACAAATCGGCGAGGTCCCAGATGTATGACCTGATCCATTTGGCGAGGAAGTGGTTGGAGCCAGACACTTCTACTCCTGCACAGATCCTAGAGAGGGTTGTGATGGACCGCTACCTCCGAGCACTTCCTGCTGACCTGCAACGCTGGGTGGGACAAGGTGACCCTAAGAATGCAAACGAACTTGTCAACCTTGTGGAGAGATTCCAGGCGACTGAGGACTATCTCCGTGATGTTTCTGCAGCCTCCTCACCTCCCCGGAGTGCCAGATCTGTGCCATCAGCTGGTAAGAGACTTCCATCTATTGGGGGAGTGTGGAGGGGTGCTGAGGGAGGAAAAAGGGCTCAAGTGGTGTCTCAGGGGCAAAAGACTGGAGATGGTCCCGGGTGGCTAAGTAGCCCTAAAAAGGACTCCTGGCCAAGGAGAACAGGCTCTATCCAGTGCTGGAGATGCCATGAGACGGGACACGTGTCTGCCCATTGCCCTCTTACCACTGAGCCCATGGACTGTGAGGTTAGTCGGCGTCAGTCGCTATTTGCGGAACCATCTTGTGTTGCAGTTCCTGGACTAGAGACTGAACCGCAAATCTGCGACATTACAATTAATGACTTTCCTGTTAAGGCGTTGCTGGACTCAGGAAGCCTCGTAACCTTGGTGCATGCCAGCCTGGTGGCTGGGGACTTTGAGTGTAAAAAGCATATGAGTGTTGTTTGTATACATGGGGATACAAAAGTGTACCCTATAGTGCTGGCTGAAGTCGGGACTAAACAAGGCACCGTACAATATGAAGTGGGTGTGGTTAAAAATCTCATGCACAACGTAATACTGGGGCGCGATTTTCCACTATTCTGGGCTCTCTGGGGAAAAAGAAAATCCCCCGAAAGGAGTGAGGATACTCCTAAGGTTGTTGCGTTACCCCCTGTAAATGATAAAAGTGTGCAGGATGAAAATAATTGTTTTCCTTTGCAGGTCCTGGCTGGAGAGGAGGAGGCTCCTCCCACTGAGCAAAATATACCCGACTTAGAGGTGTCTAGGGATAATTTTGGGACTGCACAGTTACAGGACCCCACTCTCAAAAATGCGAGAGAGCAGGTTGCTGTCATGAATGGGGTACCTCAGGAACCAGATGCTGAGAAAAGATTTCCACATTTTTCTGTGACTAATGATCTTTTCTATAGAGTCACTAAGGTTAAGGATGAGATTGTGGAACAGCTTCTGGTGCCTAAGCCGTACCGGCGTCAGGTGCTGGACATGGCACATAACCATGTTCTTGGGGGACACTTGGGGACTGACAAAACGCAGGAGAGGGTTCTCCAGAGGTTCTACTGGCCGGCGATATATGGTGATATTAAAAAGTACTGCGAGTCGTGCCCCACATGTCAGCTTAGTGCCCCAGTGTCACATTTTCGCAGTCCTTTGGTTTCGCTCCCTATTATAGAGGTGCCTTTTGAGCGTATAGCCATGGATTTAGTGGGTCCCATTGTAAAATCCGCTAGAGGACACCAATATATTCTGGTGGTCATGGATTATGCGACCCGCTATCCTGAAGCTGTGCCCTTAAGAAACACCGCATCTAAAACAATTGCACGTGAGTTGTTTTATATGTTCTCTAGGACTGGAATCCCCAAAGAAATCCTAACTGACCAAGGTACACCCTTTATGTCAAAGGTGATGAAGGAGTTATGCAAACTATTTAAAATCTCACCCATCCGTACCTCTGTATACCACCCCCAGACGGACGGATTGGTGGAGAGATTTAACAAAACTTTGAAACATATGCTGAAAAAAGTGGTGGAAAAAGATGGCCGTGACTGGGATCATTTGTTACCCTACCTCATGTTTGCTATTAGGGAAGTGCCCCAAGCGTCCACAGGGTTCTCACCATTCGAGTTGGTCTATGGTCGTCACCCTAGGGGTCTACTGGACATTGCAAAAGAGACATGGGAGAGCGAGTCCACCCCATACAGGAGCGTTATTGAGCATGTAGCACAAATGCAGGACCGTATAGCCGCTGTAATGCCCCTAGTAAGGGAACACCTCCAGAGGGCGCAAGAGGCCCAAAGTAGAATCTACAACCGGTCTGCAAGAATCAGGACATTTAACCCAGGCGATAGGGTCCTTATACTAGTTCCCACTGTTGAGAGTAAATTCCTGGCGAAGTGGCAAGGTCCCTATGAGATTGTGGAAAAGGTCAGTGAGGTGAACTACAAGGTGCACCAACCAGGTAGAAGGAAGCCTTTCCAAGTTTACCACGTAAACTTGATTAAGCCCTGGAAAGACAGGGAATCCTTGGGGGCGACAAATACTGTTAATAATTTGTCACAACCAATCCCTCCAGTCAAGGTTGGTGATACCCTATCAGTGTCACAGAAACAGGAGGTTCAGGAATTTTTACAGAAAAACAAAGACAAGTTTTCTGACCTTCCAGGGCGTACACACCTCATCTGTCATCACATTGAAACTGAGCCTAGAAGCAGAGTAAACCTCAAGCCCTATAGGATCCCAGAAGCCCGTAGGGAAGCCGTATCTGCCGAGGTAAAACGTATGCTTGATCTGGGAGTAATTGAGGTGTCACAGAGTGAATGGTCCAGCCCGATTGTATTAATCCCAAAGCCTAATGGAACTTGGAGGTTCTGTAACGATTTCAGAAAGTTGAATGAGATCTCAAAATTCGATGCCTATCCTATGCCCAGGGTAGATGAGCTGATTGAGAAGTTGGGTAATGCCAGGTACATAACCACCCTCGATCTCACAAAGGGCTACTGGCAGATTCCACTTACTGATGAGGCTAAAGAGAAAACTGCATTCTCCACCCCTGATGGGCTATTCCAGTATGTAGTGATGCCGTTCGGGTTACATGGAGCACCTGCGACTTTCCAGAGGTTGATGGACTTGATTTTGCGACCACATCGTGATTACTCAGCTGCCTACCTCGATGATGTGGTCATTTTTAGCCCTGATTGGGAAAGTCACCTCTGTAAGGTACAGGCTGTATTGGATACCATAAGTGATGCGGGGTTGACCATAAATGCCGAGAAGTGTGCAATAGCCCTAGAAGAGGCCAAGTATCTGGGCTACATTATCGGAAGAGGGTTGATTAAGCCACAGCTTAATAAAGTGGAGGCAATACAGAATTGGCCTAGACCCCTGACAAAGAAACAGGTCAGAGCTTTCCTTGGTATTACGGGCTATTACCGTAGATTTGTGCCGAACTTCGCCTCAGTTGCTGCTCCCCTAACGGACTTGACCAAGGGCGGAAAGAGAGCCATGATCACGTGGACTCCAGAGGCCGAGAAGGCTTTCCAAAGCCTTAAGTCTGCCTTGTGCCAACAACCTGTGTTAGTTACCCCCGATTTCAGGCGAGAATTTCTGGTCCAGACAGATGCTTCTAACACAGGCTTAGGTGCAGTACTCTCACAAGTAGTAAATGGTGAGGAGCATCCGGTGATGTACTTGAGTAGAAAGCTAACCCCGGCCGAAAAAAATTATGCCATTGTGGAGCGAGAATGTTTGGCAGTGAAGTGGGCCCTCGAATCCCTAAAATATTACTTGCTAGGAAGGAAATTCAAGTTAGTGACAGACCATGCCCCCCTAACATGGATGAAGTTAAATAAGGAGAGAAACGCAAGAGTGACTAGATGGTTTCTGTCCCTACAAAACTTTAATTTCACTGTGGAACACAGGCCAGGGAAATTACAGGCAAATGCTGACGCATTGTCGAGGGTACATTGTCTGTGGGGACAAAATGCTCAGCCCTCCGGTCTGAAGAAGAGGGGGGGGATATGTAGACATGTCACTGGAGAAGTGATCGAGGGGGTGTACATTTCACCTAGGTTACTACGCTGGGTGAGATGGTAAGTCCAGGGTTGATTTGTTTCCCAGCAGTGGTATGCTGCTGAGGTGTTGTTCAATTTTGCCGGGCCTGGATTTATATGGAATGGCAGGTAGGTTTGGTAGAGGGACCTGTCATTCCACACCCCTCCGATCCGGTTTGGGTTTTGAATCAGGTGAGCTCTGATCCTAATTAGCCTGGGAGGTAAAAGCTCTGCAGAGACTGCAGGCTATTGCTCTCAGCCTGAAATGAACAGCCTGTGTGTGTCTGTGAAGGAAGCTGCGAACGCAGCCACTGCTGGAGCTAAAAACTCACCCTGCGATGTCCAGGCGAACGCTGTATTTTGAAAGTGTCAGCTAGGTGAGAAGAACCTGCTAGTAAGCGCCCAGACGGGCTAGGTCTTTATTTTGTTTTGTACACTAAAGAAGCACGCTGCTGCTGTATGTTTTGTTTACTGGACTGTTTATGCCATGAATAAACGCCAAGACCTGCTTTTATAACACCTAAGTCTGTCGTGAACTGTGTCCAAACACACCATCCCCCGGGAAGATCCCTACAATATATATATATATATATATATATATATGGATGGATTTATTGGCAATATTTGTGATGGTATTATCCCCATTGCCTACACACCCATTTATGTTGGTCTGTCTTGTTTGTCATGGTTTAATTTATGTTTTCTAATTGTTATATGTAGTGATCATTTATGTTTTAATTCTAAATAAAACTTTGTATATCACTTTTGAGTCGAGAGTGCCTCCCTATTTCTGAGATTTAGACTTGAGCCTATATAGCTTTGGGAGTGGTACCTTTACCATTTATAAGGGTATAGTGCAAGTCCCTTCTTTGTTTTCTTGGCCGGGGAACACTTCAAGGTCCAAGAAGAATCCAATCCCAACACCTTGTTACTGACCCCTGTGTGTAACACATAGAGGCTGATTCATCATTAGCGGCAGGTAGCGACAGATGAGCGTCCGTAGCAGGCATTTTCAGAGCGCCCGCTAGTAGTCGCAGTGCTCGGCCGTGAGTCGCTACTTTATAGCGACTCAGTCGCTGTTCAGTAATGGTGAATACATTGTGAGGAGTCGCTATTTGACCAGTACAGCGCTATATGGGAGCGCATGTTAGCGACTGCTCATAGCGACTGACTCACACCATATTCAGGAAAAAAACTGCCTCACAAAGCCCAGAGCGCAGGAGGCGGTGTGTTTAAAGTCTGTTTTCAAGCATCTATCAACTAGTAACAAAGCGAAAACATATGGAATTACATTGTAACAGCATTGTAACATGAACACTTTAATGCCAGACCTGTAATGTCATTTCTGAGGAAATATTTAAAAAATGTAAAAAATGTGAAAAAAAAACAGATTTTTCAATGCCAGAAGAGGTCACAGAATTATTTGTGATTTTTAGGAAAATTAAAAAAAAACCTGTTTAAAGAGAAGAAAAGGTTCGTCCATTGAAATGTATGGGGGAGCGACAGGTAGCGAGAGGTCATACCTGGCGCTATGCAAGGCTGAACGCCAGCGCTGTTCGCAGAGGCTTTGAAAATGATGAATCAGACGCTACATGGCGCTATCCCAGTCGCTAAACAGATTCTGCTTGATAAATGTGGAATTGCGTGCCGTGTCCGGCGTTGACCAGTCGCTATCTGTCGCTACCTCTCATTAACCAGGCGATACCTGACGCTATCCTTTCTTAAATAAGGGCCATAGATCACTGGAAGGAGGGGGAATGGCACATAAAGGAAGCATCTTCCTGTGTAGTAACAGCATTACGGAGGCCAGGCTTAGTGCTGTGACGTTTCTGACTATAGACTGGCTGAAGGTAGGTCTATCAAATAGGTGGGACCAGGGGTGCACCTGTAATGAAGCCATGTGAGGCAGCTGCCTCAGGCGACACTGCAGAAGGTGCAGCAATCACTGTTTCTCTATGTTTTTTACTTTTACATGAGTGGTTCGGTAGATATTAGGTGCACCGTACACCGCTGCGCGTTGTCATGTATTTGAGTTAATCATTGGTGGCTCAGCGGCACCTATCCCCCCGGGTTGCTCTATTGAGGAGGGAAGCTGCATGTCCTGGGGGCACCATTCTATAGCAGGCAGCAGAGTGGATAGGTTCACCCCTGGGTGGGACTTAAACGTAGAAACATAGAAGGTTGACGGCAGAAGGAGACCATACGCTCCATCTAGTCTGCCCTTATGTGTATACTGTATGTTCTCTTTATCTTATGTATATACTGTATGTTCTCTTTATCTTAGGATAGATGTGTGCTTATCCCAGGCATGTTTAAATTCAGTGACTGTTGATTTTTCAACTACCTCTGCTGGAAGTTTGTTCCAAGCATCTACTACTCTTTCTGTAACATAATATTTTCTAACATTGCTCCTGATCTTCCCCCCGACTAGCTTCAGGTTGGGCCCCTTGTTCTATCATTAAGCTTCTTCTTAAAAACACTTCCCTCCTGAACCTTATTCAATCCTTTCACATATGTAAAGGTCTCCATCATGTCCCCCCTCTCCCTTCTTTCCTCCAGACTGTACAAATTAAGTTCTTTAAGTCTCTCCTTATAAATTTTAAGTTTAAGTCCTTCCACCATTTTCGTTGCCGGCCTTTGGACACGTTCTATTTGAATGATGTCTTTTTGCAGGTAAGGTCTCCAGAACTGCACACAGTATTCTAGCTGTGGCCTCACCAGGGCTCTATACAGCGGCATCACAACCTCCCTCTTCCTACTGGTGATGCCTCGAGCTATGCAGCCGAGCATCCTGCTTGCTTTTCCCACTGCCTGGCTACACTGTCCACTCATCTTGTAGCTATCAGTAATCAGTACCAGGGATGAGCGAACCGGTTCGGACGAACCGGAATTCGCTCCGAATTTCAGGGAAAATTCGATTCGCACGAACCCGAATTTTTTTTGGTTCGTGCCGATCGAATTTTCCCTGAAATAAAAAAAAAAAATGGCGGCATGGTGGGAGCGGGCAGGCCGGCTACGCTGTCAGTGGGCCGCCGCCAGCCCGCTGACAGCGCAGCCGGCCTGCCCGCTCCCACCATGCCGGCATTTGTTTAAAAAGCAAACACTTACCTGCATGAGCGGAGCGTGGTGGCCGGCGCCGCTCTCAGCTGTCATCAGAGGACGCATCATCAGAGGGCGCCTGAGAGCGGCGCCGGCCTCCACGCTCCAACCATGCCGGCATTTTTTTTTTCAGATGAGCGATTCGTGAAAGTTCGATTCGGGCGAACCCAAATTTCTTGGGGAAATTCAACGAATCGCCCGAATCGAACTTTCAAGAAGTTCGCTCATCTCTAATCAGTATCCCTAAATCTCTCTCCTCCGAGGTCCTGGATAACACAGTGCTGCCCATACTGTACTCAGAGCAGGGATTCCTTCTACCCAAGTGCATGATTTTACATTTAGAGACATTAAACTCTAGTTTCCACAGTTTTGACCATCTATCCAGTTTTGACCATCTATGACTTATTCCTAGTCATCTTTGCTGCTCTTCTGGTTAGTTATGTTCAGGAAGCCGATGGGTTAAAGTGATGGTACTAACGTTTTTGGAACTGTAGAGGCAGTCATGGTCCCCACAGCCATGATGCTCAGGTCTTGGGTGGTGGTCTAGGGGGCCAGGTATGGAAGAGGGGTTAGAGGGGGACTTCAGAGGCAGCGAGCTGAAGGGTTTGTGTGTGGTGTCAGCAGGGCCGGCTCCAGATTTATGTGGGCCCTTGGGCGGCATGGTCTCAGTGGGCCCCTTTATGGTGGAGTCACGTCATATCACCGAGGGACGTCCCAAACCTGGATGCCCCCTAAGGATCATGCTATTTGTACCAAAACTAGTTTTGGTCTACTTTGAAGCGCACCAAACCCCTTTAAACCTGACCTCAGAGTCTAAACTTATCTATACTCTCCTGATTTTGGATGCCCCTGTGTGTGATCCCCCCCTTTGTTTGTACTTTCCTCAAACTGGTGAATGCACCGTGAGATCGCCAGTTAACGGTAAACAGCCAAACCAGGGGGGTTCTTTCACAAACATGGGCATCCCAAATTGAGATGCCCCTGCAAAGCGGACCAAAACTCAGGGGTGGAATTGCTTGCATAGTGGGTATGCCAGCGATCCCAGGGGGTTTCACACAGTAGAGATAAGAAATCAGCTGGGGTGGGAGATGCCCCGTTGTTTGGAACCCCGCCATTCGTGGACATGTGGGCACCAACTGTGGTGGTGCCCTCCCAGTCCGCTGCCGATCAAGCGCCATCGCACACATCAAAGGCCAGCCCTGTCAGTGGGCCCCCCGTCCTGGAGGTGCAGGTAGGATGATTTTTAATGTGAGCAATCTGTATATACAGGGTGGGGGAAACATATAAGATAGACTCTTATTCAGGGTGAAGGTCCGGATTAATGTGGGCAATCTGTATGTACAGGGTGGGGGAAACATATAAGATAGGCTCTTATTCAGGGTGAAGGTTCGGTATAAGATTAAAGCTCGCCTGCACTCTAATGCTTAATGCTTACATATTATTGCAGTCCCTTGTAATGGAACACATAGACAATGTGGCCCTTAGACCCAGAAAGGTTTGTGCACCTGGGTGTGACGTTTGCAGTGATAGTGAGCAGCAGCTGAGCATATTGGATGTGACTGTTGTAGGAGATAATCCTGCCCTTCCCCTCGGCTCCACCACACTATCGATAAGACAAGAGCTTATTTTCTCTCTGTCATAGCCCAGCATGTCACTGACTCTGCACTTACTCTTCTGCTTCTGCCAGATGATTTGGGGAAAATCAAAAACTTTAGAACATTTTCTTTTCTGTTAAAGTGGACCAAAACCCACAGCAATCGGCCCGGGAATCGAACAATCGATTCCTTACCCGGGGCATCCAAAATTGGGGTTTCCTCGCTGTGTAAAACCGCCCAGGTCGCCCCATACACTTACCTTCTTTCCCGGATCAACGGCACATGCGCGAGCTGCGGCAGCATCCCCGCTATCCCTCTAGCCAGACACATGCCCACGCCAGGTGTTTGTACATGGCCGGCGTGGGCACGCTCACTGTTAGAGAGAAGCAGGGGATGCGGCCGCCAGCGTGCTCGGAGACGCCGGCCTTAGACCAAGGCTTAGACGACGTGACGTCAGCGGATCCGAGCGCACTGATTGGACGAGCGGCCGTGCATACGCCATAGGACTGGAAAGAGGCGAGTTTTTTTGGGTGTTCCGGGGGGTTTCACACAGCGGGGCACCCCCGATCAGGGGGCCCCAGCGGAAAGGACCAGGCAAAATCCTGGGCTTTGGTCCACTTTAAGCAGGATAGCCATGGGGGGATGCGACCGTCAGCGCGCTCAGAGCCGCTGGACTTAGACGAAGGCTGAGACGACGTGACGTCAGCGGATCCGAGCGCGCTGATTGGATGAGCGGCCGCGCAATGCACCGTAGGACCAGGAAGAGGTGAGTTGATTTCAGCGATCTGGGGGGTTTCACACAGCGGGGTGCCCCGGAGGAGAGGACCAAGCCAGAATAGTCCAAATCCTGGGTTTTGGTCTACTTTATGCAGGACAGCCATCGGGACAATACAAATGGGGGTCCTGTATGGTGCCAAAAAGGGCCAGCAGTCCTCATTAAAGCGGAACAAAACGCAGTGCAGCCTGTCCTGGATTGTAAAAGACTCCAGGGGCGGCTGCTGCACTTGCCCAGCTGTGTGACCCCCCTTCCCCCCCCCCCCCCCCAGGTTGTAGCAAAACTCACATTGGGCTTCCACAGCGATGTAAACAAGGCCGGCCACATCCCTAGGGTCTTTGGGCTTGTAAATCATTCAGGCCTGCACTCCGAAGGTGTATTCATTCACACTATATTAAAGCGGACCAAAACCCAATGAACTTGTGGAATGCATTTGGCCAAAGCCCCTGCCTATATTCCCTTCTTAGTGTGAACTAGAAATAGAAATGAATATTTTCGCTTTTTGAATCTTGGAACACTCTTTTTTCTTGCTGTCCCTCTCTGTAAGATGGCAGGGGATCAGCCATTGCATAGATGTGGCAATGACATCATTACCACACACAACAGTGGCAAGGAATGGAGGAGGCGGAGCTTTACAGCTAAAACAGGCGCCATTATCTGGGATTAGAGTGAAGTGGGAGCATTAAAAACAAAAGGTACTGTTCATGGGGGCAGAAATTCAGGGGATGCTAGTTGGGGCAGTTGTGGCCTAGAGGTAAGGGAGCGGACTTGTGGTGGCAGGTTTGAGTCCTGGGACATGACTGAAGTGCTCTTGAGCAAGGCACCACCCCGGGCGCCTTAATTAGGGCAGCCTACCGCTCCGGGCATGTGTACACTCACTGCATGGATGGGTTAAATGCGGAAGACAAATTCCTATGTGTGTGCAAGCATACAATGGCGATCTATGCATTATTTATTTTTTTATTTTTTTTATTATTTTAAAAATGTGGGTTTTGGTCTACTTTAAATCCATCACAATGTTAATAGAGACAAGGCAGTCCATAAAGTCCCACGTTTCGGGGTATCACAGCCCCGCTTCTTCAGGGACAGACTGCTAAGCAAAACAGAAATCTCAAAAACAATAGGGATCGTTGAGCTGAGGCGTGCTGTCATGCCTAGCCATTCGGATAGGCTGGAGATAGGAGTGTGCCCACATCTGAAGGGAAACTGGGGATGCAGCCGCTCCTACTCCCTACTGCCAAGCCGTCTAAACAGAGGCGTATGCTGATCATGAATATGCACGGCATACAGCACTGATTGGACGGGATCCCTGGGACCTGGGGTAAGGTACATTTTCATTGGTGATTCGGGGGGTTTCACAGAGCATGGGATCCCATATCCCCCAGGGCAAGGAACAAATAGGGACAGTGAAAAAGTTTTGATCCCCTTTAAAGGGAAGTTCCACTTTCTTTTGTTTTTGAAAGTGAATATTGTAGTGTCAAAATGATGTCCGCAATGTGCTTCTTTTTATTTTCTCTTATGGTATCAAAGGTGTGTTTTATGAAATCAGCTTTTACTACCTGCAATCGGTTGCTATTGGCAAACGTACACCAAGGGGTTTATTCATCAAGGGATAGCGGCAGGTAGCGCCTCATAGCGGCAGGCAGCGTCTGGTGAACGCCGGGGCGCTGTACGCAATACCACATTTATGAAGGTGATTCTGGTGAGTGACTCTAACAGCGCCATGTAGCATCACATGTATTATTACAGGTGTCTCATTGTATAGCACCGGCGCTCTAGCTTCCAGAGCGCCAGATATTACCTGTCGCTACCTGTCGCTCTCCCATACATTTCAATGGACGTTCCCTTTCTTCTGTTTCAACAGGATTTTTTGTTTTCCTTTTTTTTTATCTCTCAAATAATTGTGTGACCTCTCCTGGCCTAGAATGAGTCATTTTTGAAAACTTTTTTGATTTTTTATATTTTTATGCAGAATTGTCATTACAGGTCTGGCACTAAAGTATTAATGTCGCAGTGTTACAACAATGTCATTCCATGTGTTTTTGCTTTGTTACTGGTGGATATGTGTTAAAAAACAAACTTTAATCACACAGCGTCTGGCGCTCTATGCTATAGCGACCAGAACCAGAACGCAGACGCTGTGTGAGTCTGTTTTTTTGTTGAATATGGTGTGAGTCGCTGAGAGTCTGTCGCAATGAACTGGTGCTAACTTTCTCTCCCTGCAACGCTGTACTGGTGTCAGAGCGCCCAACATACATCACATTCATCAATGCCACCCAGATTACTACAGCGAATGAGGCCCTCTGTTACAGCGCCCGGTAACCGATCACAGCGTATACTAGCAGTCGCTTTTAGTGCCTCTGTACAGACGCTCATCTGCTGATAGCTGGCGCTAGTAATGAATCAGCCTGTGTGTACGCTAAGAAGAGAGAAGTGAGTCCTGTACACACAGAACACTGCTGCTATGGCCGCTGCTGAGGTGAGGGAGCTCATTCAATATTACACATGCCCAGTAGAAGTGTTCTGTGTGTATAGGCCTCACTTCTCTCACTTCTCTCTTCTTGTAGATCTTGGTGTATAGCAACAGACTGCAGATGAAAGATCCAAAAGTTCCAGCATAATCTGCTCCATTATCGATAAAACTTAACTTTTTACTGTATAGTGTGTGGTAATGTGTATGGGAAAGAGCTGGATCTATTTCTCCCTGGGTTTTCTCAATCAGGCACGATCCATGCCGGGTTTATAGGACCCCAGTCCACATTCCCAGTCCTCTACAGCTTTTTCCCAGTCCCTACTCCCAGTTCTTACACAGGTGATGAGGCTAATTGCAAAGGAAGCCTAATAAAAGGAGCCGCTGAGGCTTTCAGTGTGGAGATGGAGAGACTGGGATGAGGAGCCCGGGCCTTGCTGCTCCCAATACTGACAGTGCTGAATTGCATCCGAAGGACTTTATGTGTTATCTGTTCTGGGAACCTGTGGATTAACAGCCTGGACTTGTATAAGGACCTGTGATATCAAGGACTTACAATACGCTGTAATTATCATACACTGGACATTGCTAGAGTTGGTAAGGTAACCGCTTGCTGTACTGCATTGTATCCTGCATCATACTTTTCAATAAATTGCTTATGATTTGACCAAGAACTGTCTTCAGAGTCATTGCCGTTGGCCCCAGATCCTGACAATCATTCAAGATCAGTTGTGCTTACATGGGAGCATCTGCCCCATTTCCAATCCAGTCAGCGCGACATGTTTCGCGGAGAACCCTTTATCAAGCTGTTGCTGCCTTACCTGCATGTTGTAACATTAAATAGTAAATGTCCAGTGCTATTTAGCCCAGAACCGCCCTGTTTTTATTATAATAGTTCCTAATTCCTAATAATAATTCCTTCCCACAGGGATGATCTGTAAGTGTATGTAACCAGCTATTACATTGTTGCTAAATGTTCTCTCTTGGGCTGTAATTATTCATAAAATCAGAAGAATCTGATACACCCAATACTTTCCCAATACACAAACCGTACGCAATTACAGTAGACCTGAACCTTCCTTTGTATTTCCATGCCAGCTAGGGTCCACCTTTTGTGAACTGTACATTTACTAACCTTGCCCTCATGGAGCTTTGTATGATCAGAGGCCAAGAAATGGCTGCACACTGCAGTGCTATCGCAGATCTGTGCCACAGTTTTCATTCCCCTAACAGTTGTGGAACTCTGTTAGGAAAAAGTATAATACAGGACCTAATGATGGTGTGGAGTTGCAGGTTAAAGCGGACCTTCACCCTGAATAAGAGCCTATCTTATATGTTCCCCCACCCTGTACATACAGATTGCCCACATTAAAAAAATCATCCTACCTGCACCTATTGTGTTTTTTTTTTACCTTTTAACATCCAAGATGGTGGCCCGTGGAGTCTCAGGCTGCCTGCAGACAGGAAGTGTCTTCTGAATATGCCACTCTGCATTCTGGGATTGCTGTCCTTTTCCTGACCCGAGCTCTCTTCTGTTTGTGCAAAGTACAGCTATAACCCCACCCCTGCACTTTTCACCCCTCTCCTCTCCTCAATATGTGATGCTCCTGAGGCAAAATGGTGGCGCCCGTATCCTAGAGTCCTGAACAGAGTTGCAGCTCAGTGGGGGACAGAATAATAAGTAAGCAACTAAAAACCTAAAATATATTAATTTTAGATGCTGGGGAATAATATCTTAAAGTGGACCAACACCCAGGGGGGATCAGCCCGGGAATCTATAAGATTTCCGGGCCGCTCAGATCCCTCCCCACGGGGCATCCGAAATCGGGATGCCCCGCTGTGTGAAACCCCGCAGGGCGCCCAGAAACCTTACCTTATCCCCGTTCCAACAGCGCCCCGATCGACCCCCGATCGGGGTGCCCCCAGTGAAAATCCTGGGTGTTGGTCCACTTTAAGGGTTTTGGCTTTTCATTAAATGATGCTGAAGGTCCGGTCTAAATTAACCGGACGAACAGTCTTGCAGAGAAAACTTCCCAAAACGCGACCGCGCCGGCATGTAGGTAAGCTACACACCGCACAGTGGGAGCGGGGGAGGCCACTGTGAGTGATTCTCAAAGATTCGATTCGGACGAACACAGATTTCTTGGAGAAATTCTGAGAATTGCCTCGAATTTTTAGGAAGTTGACTCATCTCTAGTTGTAATTTATGGTTTTCCTAAGCTGGCCATCATTGGGGAGCAAGTTGTCTGTTACCTTAACAATTATGGGCCAGGTTCTATAGATGGTTCCAGAGGAGGACTACAGGAATTTCTGGTGGGATGGACTGTTTAGGGGCCAGCTAAGCTGAGTGTAGCTCCCCGGACAGGGCCACCTCCTCTAGAGCCTGTGCTGCAATTTACTTTCTTTTGTAGGTGCACTTTTGCTTCTAACACTCTCCTCCACAACCAAGTCTTACTTCTCTCCCACCAGCCCCTAACCCCTACACATCCCCATTGCATCCTGCCAGCCAAGACAACCCAACCCATGTCCTGCCCCTGCAATGCTATAGCCTCAGTAGCATGTTTCTGGGGGGGCATTCCAGATTCAACACAAAGGATCAGCTCCGCCGTTGCAAATCAAGATCCACAGGTACCAGGAAGCATAGACACAGCACGGCAATGAGTGCTCCAACTTAGAAAAAGTAACATGAAGCCAGCCAGTGTCCATCTTTAAAAGGATTCCTGATCCATGTTTATTTAGAAAATTCTTAAAATTCAATCCATATTCCACAAAAGCAGCATAAAAGCATAAGAGAACAGGGCTGTTGCCTACACGTTTCGGCATTCAGCCCTTACTCATGGCATATTGCCACGCTCTCATAGACCATTTTTAAACACAGACGCAATTAATGCCACACCCCCTGGTCCGCCTAGATTACAATTAATCAATAATGTATAAGTGAATGAGAACTCACCTTTCTGGGGGGCATACCCACTCCTACCCCAGTAACTACCCCTACAATAGTCTATAGCTTTTGCAATGCGCTAAAGCATCAATACAATTCCCAAAGAGTCACAAAAAGAATGGCACCCAACTTATTTTCCGCGCAGCAGATCTCAGCTGGCCAGCCACTCCAGTTTTTGAGCTGGGGCTCCCGCTGTCCTAGCATGCTCCTCTCATCAGTCACTGTGCCTGTGCACAGCGTCCTCCATTTATTGTAATAGAGGGGTTGTGCTAAGGCAGTGCCTGGCACCCACCCTCCATTGCAATAAATGGGGGACTGTACACAGACACAATGACTGGCAGGAGCGGCGGGGCCGCGACCTACACCAATCATTGGTCGTGGGCCAAAGAATTCTGGGGTGCATGCTCGAGGTGCTTCCCCCATTCTCGGAAAATGGGGGATTGCAATTGGTGGAGTGGCAGGGAAGAGAAGGTAAGTGCCTGTTTTTTTTTATTTGATTAGATTTTTTTTAATATTTTATTTACAGTCCCTAAGAGTGACCATACTCACCCCGCTATGTTATCTCCTCCTACAATACTGAAGCATTAGTACCATCACTTAAAGCGGGCCTTCACCCTGAATAAGAGCCTATCTTGTATGTTTCCCCCACCCTGTACATTAAGATTGCCCACATTAATCCGTGCCTTCACCCTGAATAAGAGCATATCTTATATGTTTCCCCCACCCTGTACATACAGATTGCCCACATTAATCCGGACCTTCACCCTGAATAAGAGCCTATCTTATATGTTTCCCCCACCTTGTACATACAGATTGCTCACATTAAAAAATCATCCCACCCGCATCTACTGCATTTTATGAGCCTTTAAACATCCAAGATGGTGGCCCATGGAGTCTCAGGCTGCCTGCACACAGTAAGTGTCTTCTGTGCTGCTCTACATTCTGGATTGATGTCCTTTACCTGGCCCCAGCTCTGCTCTGTGCAGAGCACAGCTATAAGGCCGCCCCCTGCACTTTTCCCCCCTCTCCTCTTCTCAGTATGTAATGCTTCTGAGACAAGATGACGGCATCCGTATCCTGAACAGAGTTGCAGCCTAGGAGGGGAAAGAATAATAAGTGACTAAAAACTATATATTATATAACTATATACTATATAACTAAATATATTAATTTTAGATGCTGGAGAATAGTTTTTAAGGGTTTGGGCTTTTTGTTAAATGATGCTGAAGGTCCGGTTTAAAGATTAGCCATATCCACCCCTGTCCCAATCTGTCCATGCAATATTATAGTATACCTGGATCACCGCAATACTAAAGCTCCAGTACAATTACATTAGGTGTGACCATGTCCATGACCCAGGGTCATAGTTGGAGGGGCAGGGGGGGCATGTACCCTGGGTGCAGCAGGTCAGGGGTGTGCCAAAAGGGGGGGCCTGAGCACAGGTGGGGGATGCCATTTTGAATCTTTGCCCCAGGTGCCAGAAAGCCTAGCAACGTCTCTGCCATGACCTGCCCCTTCAGTGTTACACCTCAGATATATCACATTGGGACAGGGCTTGATGAAGATGCTGTGGGCTTCCCAGGCAAGTGTTGGCCACAGTCCACCGTTGGGTGGTGCCATCAACAGCAAAAGGCGTGTGGGCAGATGTCCTGCTAAGCATCCATTGAGCATTGGAAGAAATGTAAGCCCACACAATCACACCTGCCAGCCATATTGGGGGCAGAAATATTTTCCAAGCATGTGGCTCCATTGATTGCCATCTTTATGTAGGGGCCTGGGTATAGGAACAAGTCAGTTAGTTAATAAGAAACCCATGTACATAAGTTAATAAGACATTAAACCTTTTTTTTAGTGTATAGACATTGTAGTACCCTTATTTAGACTTAAGATGGCAGTAGTGGGACTAGCCCATAGACAATCATTGGGTCATAGACTTGAATGGAGATTGTTCTAGAAGGTAAGGTATAAAGGGTTAATAGTCATAGCAGGATGCTGGGTAGAAACATTGTAATAACCAGGAGGATAGTGATTGGTTGGAGGGTTTAGAGAACAGCCTCTCAGGTGTCGGACATGTGGCCGAACATGTGATGGAATGTTCTGGAAGGTAGCTAGAAGTGATATGGGGAAGCCCTGAGTCAAAGCAAAAACAGAAAGGTCGGTCCGCACTCCTTAAAAATCCAATATATTATTATTCCATGTTAAAAGCATCTCCATAAAATAAAATGAAGTAAAGCTTACCTGCCATCTTCACACGCTTATTTTATACTATAAAAGATGTTTCATTAGTGTAGTTTAGTTTCCTATCTATGACTAAGGGGCGATAGTACCCGAAACGCGTCAGAAGGACTGCACTACGCTGCCTGGGTCTGGTAATCAGTTTATGGCTTTTGCAACTTTCACTGCATGGAGATGCCTTTAACATGGAATAAAAAAATATTGGATTTTTAAGGAGTGCGGACCCACCTTTCTGTATTTGCTCTGACTTTTGGGGCTGAGGGACTGCCCTGGGCCGAGCACCCTGATATTGATTACCAGTGTGCATTAACCCTTTCTTTTTCTTCTAAGCCCTGAGTTAAGCCATTGATCTTGATATTGAATTGTAGAGGAGCAGATGTGAATCCAGACTCTATCAGAGAGAGATCCAGCAAGGGGGAAAGGAAGCCCTGGGGAATCCTCCTTGGGGAGTAAGACCTGTTGGTTGAACCTTTGACTGTGGATGGGACAGAAGGAAGTGTAACCAAACGGATGTATGAAGATGTGCCATATTTTGATGTCTGCCATGGGAATTAATAAAGAGGAACTCTGCTTTTATCCATTGGACTGTCTATCATCTTTCTGAGCGGCACAGTGAGTACTAACTGAATACTGAATACTTTATTGACCGCCAAGTAAGTACAGGATACATACAAGCATTGCTTTTTGGTTGTTCAGTGCCCTAACGGCCAAAGGAAAAAAACTACTTTTGTGCCTGGAGGTTCTAGTTGAAAGAACCAGGTACCTGCGGCCAGAGGGAGAGTCTGAAGAAAGAATGTCCTAGGTGTGTTGGGTCCATAGCAATTTTTTGGGCCTTTGTGCAGATTCTGCTCTTGAATTGTCCCTCTAGAGATGGTAAGGGGCATCCTATGATCCGCTCGGTAGTCCTGGTAATCCTCTTCAGCCTATTCTTTGGCTATAGCCCTGCTGTACCAGACAGTGAAGAAGGAGGTCAGAAGCGATCCTATGGCAGCATTGTAAAAGGTTTTTAGGATCCTTTTAGACATGACGTATCTTACCAATTGTCTCAAGATGTATAGCCTCTGTTGGGCCTTCTTTAAGATGACGGTAGCTTGCATGCTCCACTTCAAGTCCTGCGTGATCACGGTACCAAGAAATTTTGTGCTGGTAACGATTTTGACTTCTTCGTCAAGAATCGAAATGGGATGGAGCGTTATGTGGGATCGCCTGAAGTCAATTATGAGTTCAACTGTTTTCTGGGTGTTCAGGATAAGGCTGCTTGCATTGCACCAGGATTCCAGGGTTTTGACTTGGGTCCGGTAGGTAGACTCATCATTGTCGTTGATGAGGCTTACCAAGGTCGTATCATCTGCATACTTGATGATCTTGATTGAAGGATCTGAGGAGGTGTAGTCATTTGTGTAAAGTGAAAAGAGAAGGGGAGACATAACACATCCCTGTGGGGCACCGATATTTGTGATCCTAGACGAGGAAATAAAGGGGACCACTTTGACTCCCCGGGTCCTGCCAGTAAGAAAGCTGATAATCCAACCGGATAAACTTGATGAGATGCCCAGAGAAAGCAGCTTCCCATGGAATTTGGGGATCAATGGTGTTAAAGGCAGATGAGAAATCCACAAATAGCATTCTGGTGTATGACTTGGGTCGATCATCTAATGTGACTTTGATTGTCAGATTAACTGATTAACAGATTAACCTCCCTTGTGTTAGTGCCCCAGCACCCCCAACCACACAGACACACTTGGAACCTGCTCCCTGCCATCCTCATCAAACACCAGGTGTGTGAGGGCTACATTTACCAAGGGCCACCTCGCTGTAGATATCATTTGGGGTTTCACACGTCATGGCTAGAAAAGCTAAAGGCCAAACTGGATTGTCAAATAAGAAGCCCAAAGGCAAATGTCTAAGCTTTTTTTCCATAGAGGTTTTCGAGAACGGCAGCTGTTTACTCTGTACACAAACTAGACATTAAACACCTCCTAAGGCGCATGAAATTCTAGCAGCTGTCCCAGTATATTTTATCCCATCAACAAAAAGCTATCTGTGCCGGACGCAGCTGAGCTCTGCGCTGCAGCAGAAACATGCAAATTGTTATTTTACAATGCAGGATTATGTTACCCGCCAGCCCTGTGAATGGGAGGCAGTTTCAGGACTTCTATGATATGTCTTTTATGGCCCAGTTCCTGGCCAGCTAGTCAATCATCCTTTCAGCGGCTCGGCTCTCTCGTTCTCTGCCCATAGGCATTCTTCATCAGCAAGAGGCATTCAAGAAGGGATTAGGAGTTAACTCATGCATGGCTCGAGCCTGGAATGTAGCACACGTCACTACCATGCAAGTCATACTCTAAACCTATTGGGCTGACATTTTCAATGAAGTAAAGCCAGCCAGCGATTGAGAAATATAAAAATTTCAATTTTTATTTCGTCCTCATTAAAAAGCCATCCAACAAATTAGGCAGTGTAAGAGTATATAAAATGATAGATCCCGGCGTCAACGCGTTTCGGACACAGGGTCCTTATTCATGACATAGGGGCTAGTACATCATACAGGATTTAAATACCCAGGGGTAAGTCACACACCCTTGCGCGAGGCAATTCTCAGAAAACCCATTCGTTAATTAATTCAATCAGGTATGCCATAACCGGCTTAATTTGTATATAGAGGTATTTCCTACCTGCCGAATGTCATTCATCTGTGCGTAAGTCCGCCCCAATTCTCTCCATCAAAGGAATCCATCCATATCAAGTTGGGCGGGAGATAGTACTCTGTCTCATGACAGCTCCAGCGTCCAGCGTCCAGTAGAAGCTGGTGCAGCAGTAATGGCCCGGATCTCAGCCCGTAATTAATGAGTTGGCAGCGGAAAAATTACGTAAAACTACTGGCAAGAGTCTCAGGCCATGATAGATAAGATTAAAGCGGAAATGACGTTCCGCAGCTGTCACTTCAACATAGAATACATCAGTAGGTAGGACATCTATTACAATTTGATACTGGGCTGACGTTGTTCCTTTCAAATTCTTTGAGTCCTTCATCAATAGGTATTAGTAGTACGTATATTGAAGCCCAACATGTAAGGGAAGACAGGGTTGAGAAATACAGGTTTAAAACACACTGTCCTTTCCAAAATGTACTTATGCCTCTTGTTTGGGCTTCGCCTTATTCCTCATGCTTATTGACTGTTATTCTTATGGCTCCTTTTCATCTACACTGACCAGGGCTGTATTTACCATTAGGCAACCCTAGGCCTGTGCCTAGGGTGGCCACTTGCAAGGGGGGTGTTATGTAGTGTACTGTTACAGCATCCTGACGAAGTGGTGGTGGGTTACCACCACGCAACGCGTCGGTGGTCGCATTGGATGACGGCTCCATTGATTACTTGGTGATATACTTTATTATCTAATAGTTCCCGGTTAGTTTACTATTTTTTTGTACTGTTTGACTTGCACTATTATTATATATCGCTATGCTATTATTTGGCACTTGACACTTTATAAAGCACTTGTCACTTTTTGCATTGTTCTAATGGCAGCACTGGCACCTTTTTGATTATATGAACTCCATGATGGCCTGGTTTAGTTTTTAATGCTTACAAAGTAGAGTTATTACACAGATATATTTGGTATAGGGAACAGATTATATTATCTGTCCATCCAACATGTTAATTTTAATTGATTTTAAATCTATGTAATATATGTTTTGTGTAGTGTTGCCTAATGAATTGAAATAAAATATATAATTTGTAATCAATTACTCTAGTGTGCAGCATAACTTCTAGGCAAAAAAATTGTTATTGTGGGCTGATCTGGTAACCCACATATGTTTGTATAGTGTACTGTTACTGCTATAGATTCTTAATACATTTATAATACCTTTTATAAAATTAAAAAAACCCTTGCTGACATTTTGATACCCCCTCCATGAGCTCCCCCGTCCCCGTGTGCAAGGGGTTAAATGCAGCCTGCAGCCAGCTTGTCTCTCGGGTAATAACAGGACCTGATTTCCCTGCCTTCAGGCTCTGATCATGTGACTTCTGTGTGTAAGCCTGGGAAGATTATAAAAATGATAGGGCTCTGCATTTGACCCCCATGCACTCCTCCCACATACACTGCCTGCATTTAACCCCTTGCATCCTCTCCCTCTTCCACATACACTGTCTGCATGTAACCCCTTGGAGCCTCACCCCCACAATCACACTGTACTGCATTTAAACCTCTTGCGCCCCCCCTCAAGTAAGTTGCATGCACGCAAATGCCTAGGGCCACGGCCGGCTCTAGGTTTGTCGTGGCCCTTGGGCAAGAGAGTCTTAGTGGGCCCCAAAGTAATGTTTCACATGATGTCCCCTTTTTTAACTCCGCTGCCACAAATGGGTCATCTTCTGCTGCTGATCGCCCTCCAGTCCTTATTGCCTTCCCTATAGCCACCAATCACCCTCCAGGCCTTATTGCCTTCCCTATAGCCACCAATCACCCTCCAGTCCTTATTGCCTTCCCTATAGCCACCAATCGCCCTCCAGTCCTTATTGCCTTCCCTATAGCCACCAATCATCGTCTAGTCCTTATTGCCTTCCCTATAGCCACCAATCACCCTCCAGTCCATATTGCCTTCCCTATAGCCACCAATCACCCTCCAGTCCTTATTGCCTTCCGTATAGCCACCAATCGTCCTCCAGTCCTTATTGTCTTCCCTATAGCCACCAATCGTCCTCCAGTCCTTATTGTCTTCCCTATAGCCACCAATCGTCCTCTAGTCCATATTGCCTTCCCTATAGCCACCAATCGTCCTCCAGTCCTTATTGTCTTCCCTATAGCCACCAATCGTCCTCCAGTCCTTATTGTCTTCCC
This sequence comes from Gastrophryne carolinensis, assembly GCA_027917425.1. NCBI lineage: Eukaryota > Metazoa > Chordata > Amphibia > Anura > Microhylidae > Gastrophryne > Gastrophryne carolinensis. Next base: position 48,575,106 of record CM051234.1, on the reverse strand, counting down.
TATAGCCACCAATCGTCCTCTAGTCCATATTGCCTTCCCTATAGCCACCAATCACCCTCCATTTCTTATTGCCTTCCCTATAGCCACCAATCACCCTCCAGTCCTTATTGCCTTACCTATAGCCACCAATCACCCTCCAGTCCTTATTGCCTTCCCTATAGCCACCAATCACCCTCCAGTCCTTATTGCCTTCCCTATAGCCACCAATCACCCTCCAGTCCTTATTGCCTTCCCTATAGCCACCAATCGCCCTCCAGTCCTTATTGCCTTCCCTATAGCCACCAATCGCCCTCCAGTCCTTATTGCCTTCCCTATAGCCACCAATCGTCCTCCAGTCCTTATTGCCTTCCCTATAGCCACCAATCGTCCTCCAGTCCTTATTGTCTTCCCTATAGCCACCAATCGCCCTCCAGTCCTTATTGCCTTCCCTATAGCCACCAATCACCCTCCAGTCCTTATTGCCTTCCCTATAGCCACCAATCACCCTCCAGGCCTTATTGCCTTCCCTATAGCCACCAATCACCCTCCAGTCCTTATTGCCTTCCCTATAGCCACCAATCGTCCTCCAGTCCTTATTGCCTTCCCTATAGCCACCAATCGCCCTCCAGTCCTTATTGCCTTCCCTATAGCCACCAATCGTCCTCCAGTCCTTATTGCCTTCCCTATAGCCACCAATCACCCTCCAGTCCATATTGCCTTCCCTATAGCCACCAATCACCCTCCAGTCCTTATTGCCTTCCCTATAGCCACCAATCACCCTCCAGTCCTTATTGCCTTCCCTATAGCCACCAATCACCCTCCAGTCCTTATTGCCTTCCCTATAGCCACCAATCACCCTCCAGTCCTTATTGCCTTCCCTATAGCCACCAATCACCCTCCAGTTCTTATTGCCTTCCCTATAGCCACCAATCATCCTCCAGTCCATATTGCCTTCCCTATAGCCACCAATCACCCTCCAGTCCTTATTGCCTTCCCTATAGCCACCAATCACCCTCCAGTCCTTATTGCCTTCCGTATAGCCACCAATCGTCCTCCAGTCCTTATTGTCTTCCCTATAGCCACCAATCGTCCTCCAGTCCTTATTGTCTTCCCTATAGCCACCAATCGTCCTCTAGTCCATATTGCCTTCCCTATAGCCACCAATCGTCCTCCAGTCCTTATTGTCTTCCCTATAGCCACCAATCGTCCTCCAGTCCTTATTGTCTTCCCTATAGCCACCAATCGTCCTCTAGTCCATATTGCCTTCCCTATAGCCACCAATCACCCTCCATTTCTTATTGCCTTCCCTATAGCCACCAATCACCCTCCAGTCCTTATTGCCTTCCCTATAGCCACCAATCACCCTCCAGTCCTTATTGCCTTCCCTATAGCCACCAATCACCCTCCAGTCCTTATTGCCTTCCCTATAGCCACCAATCGCCCTCCAGTCCTTATTGCCTTCCCTATAGCCACCAATCGCCCTCCAGTCCTTATTGCCTTCCCTATAGCCACCAATCGTCCTCCAGTCCTTATTGCCTTCCCTATAGCCACCAATCGTCCTCCAGTCCTTATTGTCTTCCCTATAGCCACCAATCGCCCTCCAGTCCTTATTGCCTTCCCTATAGCCACCAATCACCCTCCAGTCCTTATTGCCTTCCCTATAGCCACCAATCACCCTCCAGGCCTTATTGCCTTCCCTATAGCCACCAATCACCCTCCAGTCCTTATTGCCTTCCCTATAGCCACCAATCGTCCTCCAGTCCTTATTGCCTTCCCTATAGCCACCAATCGCCCTCCAGTCCTTATTGCCTTCCCTATAGCCACCAATCGTCCTCCAGTCCTTATTGCCTTCCCTATAGCCACCAATCACCCTCCAGTCCATATTGCCTTCCCTATAGCCACCAATCACCCTCCAGTCCTTATTGCCTTCCCTATAGCCACCAATCACCCTCCAGTCCTTATTGCCTTCCCTATAGCCACCAATCACCCTCCAGTCCTTATTGCCTTCCCTATAGCCACCAATCACCCTCCAGTCCTTATTGCCTTCCCTATAGCCACCAATCACCCTCCAGTTCTTATTGCCTTCCCTATAGCCACCAATCGCCCTCCAGTCCTTATTGCCTTCCCTATAGCCACCAATCGTCCTCCAGTCCTTATTGCCTTCCCTATAGCCAATCATCCTCTAGTCCTTGTTGCCTTCCCTATAGCCACCAATCATCCTCTAGTCCTTATTGCCTTCCCTATAGCCACCAATCATCCTCTAGTCCCTATTGCCTTCCCTATAGCCAACAATCATCCTCTAGTCCTTATTGCCTTCCCTATAGCCAACAATCATCCTCTAGTCCTTATTGCCTTCCCTATAGCCACCAATGATCCTCCAGTCCTTATTGCCTTCCCTATAGCCACCAATGGTCCTCCAGTCCACCAATGGTCCTCCAGTCCACCAATGGTCCTCCAGTCCTCTACTGCCCCAAGAAACCTTCAGCCCTTAATGCTTGTTCTACTGCCACTAAAGACTCCATCATTGATGTCAGTTGTCACCTGGTTCTCACCTTCTGAGCTTCCATCAATTGCCCTCCATTCCATGTCAGCTTCTCCAATGTTGCTGATCATCCCTGTTGCTGAGGTCAACCATGAGCAGGTCTGCACACAACAGCCGGCATTCGGTGGTTGGGTCCACTGTTAAATAATACCATGGCCAAGTGTGAGCCTGAGTGGGCCCCTGAAAATGCCAGGAGCCCTGGAAATTGCCCAGGTTTGCCCTGTGCTGACGCCGGCCCTGCCTAGGGCAGCCTGGACACCAAATACAACCCTGAAACTGACCACAGCTTATGAAGACCAACAGATTTTATTCTTAGTGTACATCCCGTCCCGTTCTGAAAGATATCCTTACTCATGGGTTAATCATCTTCAGATGTCACGTGACTGCAGAGCAGAAAAAGTGGCCCCTCCTGGCCTATATATACCGAGGCACCTCCCACAGAACCCCAGATTTTCTCTGCATTCTCGGACTGCCAGGACGAGAAAGTGGCTCTCTCTTTTTCAGGACCTGTTGAGCTATTCCCACCCGTTCTGTTTTTACTATACTGCCTCCCAGCTTTGGCTGTAGCGTTCGTGTGACGGTAGACAGCACCATATTTAGGTGCTAAGGAGCTAGGCTCCGCCGCAACTCCTCCACCAAAGGGTAGACGGTTCAGGCCATGGTGAGCCTTATAGGATGCCCTACCCGCATTTTGTGTGCCTGTCACCCCCTATCCCTCAATAGAGGTTCCCTTGTGACCGCTGCCTCCCCTCGTCCCTCAAGGTATATGTCTGGGCACCATCTTGTCTCGGCGGTGCGGCGCGGCTGATGCTCATGTGCAGTCTGTAAGTGCCCTCGCGGGCTATTTTTATTTTATTTTTTACTGTGATATATCTTGTGCTTACAGGATCCTCTCTTTGTCTTTTAGGCCTATAGAATTAGTGGTTTCTCCTGGCCTTTACATTGATAAGGGAATTTGTCTAATATCTTAAAATCCTCCCACTTCCCTTGCAGTGCATTGGGGGCATCCCGGGTTTGCTTCAGCATTATTCCCATTTGGCCTTGCGAGCCACAATAATCACCATATGGAGGCTTCTCAAGTCAATGAGTCTGTGGTTCCTTCGGGACAAGGCCGGTTCTGTACTGATTGTGGGATTTCCCCTGTACCTGGCGACTTCAAGGTCTGTCTCTCTTGCGCCCAGTAGACAGTTGTGCGGTTGTCTGGGATGCCCCTGCTGAGGGCTGCTTCCCCTGAGGCCTTGCCTACTCCCTCTCTCTTGCGGTTGCGGCGCATGCTACCGGGGATGCCCAATTTGATTTTGCTACTAGATTGGCTTATCTGGAGAGGCGGATGGGCGGTTATGAGCCGCGCAAGGCTATTGGCAAGACACAGCATTTGATTGATAATACATATGTTTGCCCTATGGCTTCTGAAGCGCTGGAAGACATTGTTGGTTTTTCCCCTGAGGGGGAATTATTCGCTGCGTCCTGTGTGTGCATCTGCTATTACAACTGTGGCGATTAGAAGATTGATCAGAAGTGCCTTAGAGGGTGGTTCTGCGGCTTTGGGCAGAGATGTATTTAACTGGCTTATGTATTGTGAGGAATTTACTTCATATGTTCTTGCTGCCCTAGAGGATGCCATTAGAATGTGTGGCAGAACCTCTGCTCTGCTGGTTGCTATACGCCGTTCTGTTTGGCTGCGCCAATGGATGGCTGATATTGCTGCTAAGAAGGCTCTTACTGGGGCCCCATTTAAAGGACTGCGCCCTTTTGGAGAACGTCTGGATCTGTTTGCCAAGGAAGGCAAACTGTCTCAGCGCAAGAAACCACTCAGGCCCTTTCGGGGGTCTAGAGTTGCTCTGTCCCCCTTTTATTCCCTCAGAAGAGGAAGGGGGGCTCTGTAATGGCTCTGCTGAGATCTCAGGGCGGTGGTATCCACTCTGGAAAAGTTTGGCTGGGTGATCAATCTTCCCAAGTCTTCTCTGTCTCCTTCCAGGATAAAGCTTCTTCTGGGCATGACTCTGGATACCTATCAGGTCAAGGTCTTTCTACCTCAGCTGAAGATAGAGGGTCTTCAGGCACAAACACAGCTCCTTCTGTCTTGCCCTCATCCGTCCATCAGACAAGCTATGCAGCTGGTGGGTCTGATGGTGTCCAGCTTCGAGGCTGTCCCATACGCTCAGTTTCACATGAGGCCTCTCCAGGTTCATCTCTTGTCGGTATGGGATCGGGACCCAGGGTCCTTGGATCAGGTATTTGTTCTGTCCCCTCTGGTCAGGCGGTCTCTGTCATGGTGGCTGGACCCAAGAAATCTGCTAGTGGGCAGATATTTTGACAGGTTGGGGGGGCTTTTGGAGGTCCCTGAAATTCCAGGGGCAGTGGGGTCCTCAGGAGGCCCATGCCCCAATCAACATTCTGAAACTGAGGGCAGTAGGATTAGTGCTTTACCAGCTGACCATGCACATTCGCGGTCTGGCGGTTCAGATCCGCTCAGACAACAAGACAGCCGTTGCTTATATCAATCATCAGGGAGGAACCAGGAGCAAGAGGGCTCTCAAGGAAGTATCCCTGATTCTGTCCTGGGTAGAGGACAATGTTCCCTGCATCTCAGCGGTGTACATTCCGGGAGTGGAGAATCTGGAAGCAAACTCTCTGAGCAGAGGGGCCTCTCGCATGGGAGAATGGTCCCTCAGCAACAGGGTGTTTCACTCTCTGTGTCTCCGTTGGGGCCAGCCGGATGTGGATCTCTTTGCATCACGTCACAATCACAAGCTTCCAGTCTTTGAATCCCTGTCACAGGATCCCCTGGTCCTGTCAGTGGATGCTCTGGCAATGTCTTGGAAGAGCTTTCAGCTCCTTTATGTTTTTCCTCCGTTTCCTCTGCTGGGCAAGGTGCTGTGCAAAATAGCCCGGGAGGGAGTGCCAGCCATTCTGGTGGCCCCGTGTTGGCCAAGAAGAATTTGGTTCGCAGAAATCGTACAGTTGGCAGTAGATCAGGTCGTCCTGCCCATGGTACCGGACCTGCTCACTCAGGGGCGGCTCCGCCACCCCAATTTACAAACACTGGCTTTGACGGCCTGGCTGCTGAAACTTCCATCTTGAGGGACAAGGGGTTGCCGGCCTCTGTGGTTAATACTATGATCAGAGCTAGTAAAAAGTCTTCCTCTACCATTTAATACAGGGTTTGGTGTGCTTCCATTGACTGGTGTGAGTCTAGGTCTTCCCAGGATATTGGAGTTTTTACAGAATGGCTTGGATATGGGGTTTTCAGCTTAGTACTCTGAGGGGTCATGTCTCTGCTTTTGCTGTTTTTTTCCAAAGGTCTTTTGCTCAGCATCATCTGGTTAAGACCTTCTTTCAAGGTGTTACTCATTTGCGTCCTCCATGTAAGCCCATGTTACCTGTTTGGGATTTGAACTTGGTTTTGTCTGCCATGCAAGGGTCTCCCTTTGAGCCCTTGCAGGAGGCGGCTTTATCCACTCTCACTGTCAAGGTAGCCTTTTTGGTGGCTATTACCTCAGTCCAGGTGTGTTTCTGAGTTGGGGGCGCTTTCCATCAAGCCTCCGTATTTTGAAAGACACCAGGACAAGGTGGTGTTTCGCTTTAAAACTGGCTTTCTGCCTAAGGTTGTGTCTCCTTTTCATCTCAATCAGGACATTGTGTTGCCTTCTTTGTGCCCTAACCCTGGTAACCCCAAAGAGAGGGTGTTACACTCTCTCGATGTTGTTAGGGCTGTGAAGTTCTATTTGGTGGCTACTGAACCCTTCAGGAAGACTGATGCTTTCTTTGTGGTTCCGTCTGGTCCTAAGAAGGGCCAGGCTCCTGCTAAATCCACTATCAGCAAGTGAATCCGTCAGGCCGTGATTCAGGCCTATTCTGCTAGGGGAAAGAAACCTCTTTTCCGCCTTACTGCTCATTCTACTCATGCTATAGGTGCCTCTTGGGCTTTTCAGCACCAAGCTTCTGTTGAACAAGTTTGCAAGGCCGCAACTTGGTCTTCTGTTCATACTTTTTCTAAGTTTTACAAGGTTGATGTTAAGGCCTCAGCTGATGCTGCTTTTGGCCGCAAAGTTCTGCAGGCGGCAGTGGTTTAGACTGCTTGCTGTTGCTTTTGGGGATCCCACCCTACCTTACGGACACTGCTATTGGATGTCCCATGTGTAAGGATATTTTCGGAACGGGACGGGATGTACACTAAGAATAATACAATTCTGTGATTACTCACCTGTAGAATTGATATTATGAGTGTACATCCCGTCCCGTTCCGCCCCTCCCTTGTTGTTCTTGTTACCTCTTTATGGTGATTGTTAGTTATTTTCTTACGGCTTTTGTTAACTGCTTTTTAAATACTGGGGTTCTGTGGGAGGTGCCTTGTTATATATAGGCTGGGAGGGGCCACTTTTTCTGCTCTGCAGTCACGTGACATCTGAAGATGATTAACCCATGAGTAAGGATATCTTTCGGAATGGGACGGGATGTACACTCATAATATCAATTCTACAGGTGAGTAATCACAGAATTGTATTTTTACTCCCCCAACTTCTGCTACAGACACAGGCTCCTGCAGAAACCTGCATTCGCTAGATCGTAAACCTCCCTCTGACCTTCCCTTCAATATTCAGACATTTATTCATCTCCTCAATACTCAAAAACCTCCCCCCAACCAGTCTGACATCACCAGTTACCTGCCCATCTCACTGTTCCCTTTCTTATCCACTCGTCTTGAATTATTAAGATTCAGCAAAGGTTGAAAAAAATTTGCCTCAGGTCATTCATTGGAGGGTCAAATCACCCCTTTTTCTTTTATACTTAAGAAGCCGCATGGTCGTCCTCAGTCCTGGTATGTTACCAGCCTCTAGGCTCTCTGGGTACATGTCTGGCTCTTCCAAGGGTCATTCTGATGATCAGAGGGCTCTTTCACAGCCATAGTTGCAAGGAAGGGTTGCGTCCCGGGTAATAATAAGCAACCTGGGTGAAAGACTCATGTACCCCTCTCACAGGGCCGGATTAAGTGTGGTGGAGGCCCCTGGGCACAATATCTGGTGGAGGGCCCAGGTACAGTATTTTTTTTCCTTTAAAATAATAGTCCAGCCAAGTAACTGATTGGTGGTTGTCTGGCACCCGCCTACTACTGGAACATGAGATCGAGTCCCTTGTGCCCCCCTTGTGCGGGTGCGTACTGCTCGGGAACTCTTGCTTTGCCATTCTGGGTGGGGGGTGGTGTAGTCACCCGGCTGGTCCAGCAGAAAACAGTTCCCTGCATTGAGCTGCCAGCGGCTGTGCTTGGTGGCTTATGTGCAGTGACAGCTCTGCACCCATCACTGTAGCGTTGCTGATGGCGGCTTTGCTGCTCTAGACTCTCCGTCCTGCCCTGTGGTGGTGCGGCCGCTCCCTATTAGAGGTGCGGCCACCAGCGTGCTCAGAGCCGCTTAGCTTTGGCGCCGCTTAGCCGCGCATAGCTCAGCAGCTTCAAGCGTGCTGATTGGATGAGCGGCCGTGCATGCGCTGTAGGAGTGTGGTGGGGTGAGTTGTAACTAGCGATCTGGGGGGTTTCACATAAGGGAAGTGGACCAAAACCCAGGATAGTCAAAATCCTGGGTGTTGGTCCACTTTAAGTATCCGAACATGTGAACAGGGCTTGCAAGAAAAAGTCTGATTAAAGATAAGGAAATGATACCACCATAATCAGATATAAACTGTCACGTAGAGAGACCCTTGCTACCCCGTGCGCTCCGCCGTGCGCTCACAGCTTCAAAGGGGGTGAAGCTGTGAAGCTGTGGGCACATGGCGGAGCGTGCGGGGGAGCAAGGGCCATTTAGCACCATTTTTGTGGCTTTAGCACCAGCTTCGGAGGGTCGGGGTTCCCGTCTTATCTGGTGCTGTGCTGTGTACAATATTGGCGCTAGAAGTCACTGTGTGGAATGCTACTAAATAGCTTTAAATTGTTGCACCGTATTGGCTGGCCTATGTCAGCGCCTGTTGGACGCCCGGGCCGATTATCGCAGCGCCATTGAGCGCCACTTTGAACTGCCATTTTTCCTGCACTCCCCGGCATATTTATTTCCTCCTTGAACTCTTTGCCGCTGTATTTTTTCACTGCTGCCAAGCGTTTCATCATTACAGTTACAAAAAATCACTGCTGGGGACAAACTTTACAGTGCGTTTAGGTTGTTTTTTAGTTGTTGGTGTCCAAATTACACATTGTTAAGCAAAAGAAGCCATTAAAATCAATTTTAATAACCCAGCATTCGGCGACATCTAGGTCCTGCTTTTCCATTATTGACAAGTCCCAATGCAAGTTCTGTACAAATAAATGTGTGTAATATTAATTAAAAGCATTAAACACTACAATCCAGTTCTGCCCATTGTGCTCTATGGGATCTTGACATACAGCACCAGGTTTCATCTGGCGCTGCTTCAACCACTGCGCCCGGTGCTGCATCATTTTCGGCACTGGTGTTATATATGCTAGGCAGCGGCCACATCAGCATTAGAGTTTTTTAAATTGTTAAACCGTGCGCTGAGAGCCCCTGAGGCCAATAAAGTGGCGCTGTGTGGCACTGATGCTTCGCAAATAAGGTTCTAATAGATTGTAAGCTCTTCCCTTTCTGTACCCTTCCATATCGCCAGGGCCGTATTTGGTGTTCATGCTGCCGTAGGCACTTCAATTGCTGGTGCCCCCTTTTGTTAAGTAACGTTGAGCAGGGCCAGCTCCAAGTGTATGCAGGCCCCTGTGCAATAGCGTATCAGTGAGCCCCTTACAGTGTGGTATGACTACATACATGGTGATAAAGTTGCATGTATGGTGAATTCTGCTAAAAAATTAAAATAAAAAATAATAAAAGGGATAACAAATTATAAGAGGAATGACAGACAAAGAAAAAGAATTAAAAAAATAGAAGGAGTGACAAAGTATAGAAGGAACTGCATAAAGAAAAAGAAATAAGGAACATAAGAATAGAAGGAATGACAGAACAAAATGTAAGCAGAAAAGAAAGGAGGAATCACAAAAAAAATAAAGAAATAGATGAAACGAAATAAAAAATAAATGCAAAGAATAAAAGCACGAAATAAATGACAGAAACAAAGAAAGAATAAAAGGAAAGACAGGGAAAAAAGCAGGTAAGGTATAGGGAGAATGAATGGGAGAAAAAAAGAGCTAGAAAGAAAGAATAGAAGGACTGACAGAAAAAGTAGAAGAAAAGACAAACAAATAAAAGGAAAGAAAAGGACTAGCATAACAGATGAAAGAACGAAACGAAGAATAACTAGAAAGAAAGAAAAAGACTAGAAGGAAAGAATAGAACAAATAATACATAGAGAATAAAAGAACTAACAAAGAAAGAGGCTCTCCCAATGGCCAGTTTGCCCGTGGCTCACAGTCCTTAGTCCCGGTTACAGCACAGTCCTGCGTAGGGGCTGCCCAGGGTAGATGGAATGAGGTGGGGCTCTTGCAATGTGCAGCTACCATGAGTGGGTGCCATGGCTGACGCCTACTTGGATGTCGCCATCCGCCAATATAAAAAAAAATGTGTAGATAGGAGAGGTTTCGAGGGGGAAAATGTAGAGGATCATGCACTTGTATTATAGATTACCGACACACAGTCACATGGACGTAGCAATAAAGGGAAGATGATGAGGCTGCAGACTTGCTTTAACCTGTTGTGCCCTCTCTCCCCCTTTACACACACATACAGTGGGGGAGTATTTGTAAGGAGGCATTAACATGGCAACTTTTTTTTTCCACTATAGCAGTAATGTCAGCGCCCCCCCTTGCAGGTGGCCACCCTAGGCACAGGCCTAGGTTTGCCTAATGGTAAATACAGCCCTGCATATCGCCTAATCTAAGGATTTCACATTTTCACATTTCTGCAAACTTTCCTGTGACACCTTCCTAGTACCTAGTAATGTCCTTACTATCCCTTTTTTTTAAACCCTTGGTTTTGGCCATTGAGTGCCCTTCAAACTATTGCCAGGGAGCCGTGTCCATCCTCTAACGCTGCATGTAGTATTCCCTGGCTAGCAGTGGCAGTTATGATATACTGTAGCGGGTGCCTGGATATAATGCCAGTCATGTCGGTTGGGCATCTCTTTTAATGAGGCCGCTTGGCATGGAGGGGGAATGTGACGATGGTTTTTCTTGGATAATTCAGCCTGTTATTTCATTTTTTTCTGGTCGCTTTCCAAAACTTTTGAAACAAAGTCTCCAGTCTTCTCAGCAGCAGCTTGAGCCAGATCAGGCTTAGGAGCAGCATATGCACAAAATATGCCATGTCAATGTCATTAAAAAGGGGCAAGTGGTGAGCTGCCCCCGCCATGAAAAGCCACCTGCTTGTGAAGGCCGCCTGCCTCCCTTGGCCACGTGCCCCCATCTGTTCAGGGGAACATGCCGGGCAAACAATGTCCTTTTCCTTTTAATTAGATCTGAAGTTGGCCATTTCCATATGAACCCCCCTTCCCCCGGCTCCAATAATGGAGCGCCGCTGGGATAATAGGAGAAGCGGCCAAGGTCACAGGTCACTGTCAGCTCATTGCCAACCGTTGCTGGCCCTGAAGGGCTCAAAACGCGGAGGAAACAGAGGGGGCACAAGACAAAACAAGGATCTCCCGAGCTGCTCGGCTTATTCATTGATTTGTTTTGTTCTGGAAGCTGGTGCTGTTCCGGCAATCCTGGCCTGTCATCATGAAAGCTCCACTTCATTCAGATGTGGACATGGCGCACGTCTCTTGGCTCAAGGGACGCTAACTTCCTGCTCAGTGCAGCTGATTTCCATCCTCTGTGCCCTTAGCAGCTACATCCTAATGGAATCCTTAAAAAGGAGCAATGCTGGACTAGAGTCTAAAAAAAAATCTAGGGCTGGTGGTCTCACACTTTTTGGAGCATCCAGATTTGGGATGCCCCGATGTGTGAAATTTCTGGAATCATTGTGAAACTCACCTTTCTGCAGAGGACCACAGTGGCATCCTCAATAGCCCCCTGGCTGATGGGAGCAACTACCTTGTAACCCCCACCCATAGGAGGATCCAGGGGCACATATCGGGGATTATGTTTTGGGACCCTTTTTTTAACAATGCAGTAGAACGGAACAGCTTTGTGGGAATAAAACTGAGTGCTGTATTTTTATATTAGCCTGAACAGACCCCTAAAAGCCACCTGCATCAGCCATTATGTTCCCTACCATATGATTTAGGATGTCCATGTGTTGGGAATCCCCATAGAAAATTGAGCATAATAAAAAAAAATGAGCAGCCCCAATTGCCATGCTTGTCACTACTGTACATGGTGCCACACATACATGCCGCTGACCCTTTAAAGCCACCTGCATCGGCCATTATGTTCCCTACCATATGATTTAGGATGTCCATGAGTTGGGAATCCCCAGAGAAAATGGAGTATATTAAAAAAAAATGAGCAGCCACAATCGCTCATGCTTGTCACTACTCTACATGGTAGCACACATGTTTGCCGCTGAACCCCATTGCCTGGTGGTCATGTGAAGCACAGAAGAGTAAAAAGGGCATTAAATGGGGACAGTATAAAAATTAGTATCTAAATCATAGGGGATGTAGAGTCCTGCACGATTCATTTTAAAGTGGACCAACACCCAGGATTTTGACTATCCTGGGTTTTGGTCCCCGGGGCACCCCGCTAAGTGAAACCCCCCAGGTCGCGAGTTACGAATCACCTCACCCCTCTCCTACGGTGCATGCGCGTCCGCTCGTCCAATCAGCGCGGTCAGAGCCGCAGAGGTATGCGCGTCAATGCGACGTCTTACCTCAGCAGCTGCGAGCACGCTGAGCCGGTGCGCGCCCTGCTAGAGAGAAGCGCGAGATGCGACCGGGAGTAAGGTGAGGTTAGCGGGCTTCCTGGGGGGTTTCACACGGCGGGGCATCCCAATTTTGGATGCCCCGTGGGGAGGGATCGGATCGGCCTGGGAATCTTATGGATTCCAGGGCTGATCAGGCAGGGTGTTGGTCCACTTTAAGTATACATTATTTAAAAAAAAAAACCAATACAGTTCTGCATTACAATCATGTGTCCACGCTTCCTTTGGCGGTCCCCCAATCCATGTCTTTGCTAAGAAGGAGGCGTACTAATGCACAAACTTTGGGAAATGAAATGATACTGTGGGGTCAAGGCCAAAGCGGAACAAAACCTTGGTAACCTGGCTCTAGAGTCTAAAAGACCCCAGGGCCTGGCTACAGCTTTCCCCCAGGGCATTTTCCCCAGAGCATTACAGCTTTGTGAAACTCCCAGGAATGCCCATATACTTATCTTGGAAATTGATCCGATGGCTTATGGCGTTATCCCTGGCACTCCTCTAGCTTATAAGCGTACTTGATGGCAACATATCTAAATGGCAGGTGGTGGGGGCACTCAGCAGAGGGGAGCAGCCACCAGGAGGTGGCAATTGTTTCCATTCAGAACTCTTTGATGGGCATGAATATGCACGCCGCTGATGGAACGAGAACCTGAGGTGTCACAGTGATGGGGAAAGCCCGGGCAAACCACCACCTCTGAGGATATGTCTTTTGGCTGGACCCAAAATCTTCTCAATGGACTGATACATCACTGTTCTCTAGGGGGTTGGTCTTTGGTAGAGACTAATACCTCTGTCTGTTCTTTTGGGAAGTATCTGGGGGTACCAATAAACTACCGGCTATATATTAATATGCAATGTCAGGCAACTGCTTCCAAGATATTATCATGCATTAAAAGAGGAATGGAATCATTGGACAGGTAAGTAATTTTGCCTCTTTAGAAGGCACTGGTGCACCCTCACCTGGAATATGCCGACCAGTTCTGAGCACCAGTTCATAAAAAGGACACCAGAGGAGAGCCACTAAACTGATAAGAGGAATGAAGGATCTCAGTTATGAAGAAAGATTATGGGAATTAAATGATTTAGTCTTGAGAGGAGATGACTGAGGGGAGACATGATTAACTTACTAAATATTTAAATTACCAATGCAAAAAATATAAGCAAAAGCTATTTCAAGTAAAAATCCTCTCTAAAAACAAGGGGGCACTCTATTCAATAAAAAAAAGGTTAAAGTGGGCCAACACCCAGGATTTGGTCCACTCCTGCGTGAAACCCCCCAGATCGCCCTAAAAAACTCACCTCACCCCGCTCCTACACGAGCGCTCGTCCAATCAGAGCGCTCAGAGCCGCTGTGGTATGTACGGACAAGCGAGGGACAACCACAGCGGCTCTGAGCACGCTGGAGGACGCATCTCGCGCTTCCCTCTAACAGGGAGCGCGCCCGCGCTGGCCATTCACAAACGGCCGGCGCGGGTGCGCGCCCTGCTAGAGAGAAGCGCGAGATGCGGCCGCGGCTCGCGCATGCGGCGTTGGAACGGGGATAAGGTAAGGTTTCTGGGCGTCCTGCGGGGTTTCACACAGCGGGGCATCCTGATTTTGGATGCTCCTCGGGGAGGGATCTGATCGGCCCGGGAATCTTATAGATTCCCGGGCTGATCCCCCTTGGGTGTTGGTCCACTTTAAATCTCCAGAGGCGACAATACTTTTGTACCATAAGAACTATAAATCTGGGGCATAGCCCCCCACAAGGGCTTGTTACAGCATCAATAGCTGACAGCTTCAAAAAAGAATTAGATGCCTTTCTAGAAAAAAAATAACATTAACATTAACTATTAGCCATCATATGTAAAACAGCGTTAAAAATAGAACTCTACTAAAAAAAATACACCAAATAGCAGGTGGAATTTCCATTCTCTCCCCTCCTCCTCGGTCAAGAAACCATACAGCATCTTAAATGGAAGTGCATTCACAATAAAAATGAGTAAAGCAGAACAATCTGTGTACTGAGGAAACGAAATGCGTAAACTCTTGATCCTTGCTACAACTGAATGAAATAGATTTGATGCTTGCTATGGCTGAGGAAAATACTTGCTACAAATTGAAATGAATAGAGAACAGTAATAAAGTGTGACTACAACCAATCTACATGTTCTGTCTTATATATTGTGATGATTTGATTTGTTATGATTTGATTTTTGCAATGTGAAAGACGCTCTATTATCGATACCCCCCTGACCATTAGGGAAAACGGAACATCCCTCTTGAAGCCAAATAAGGACTTCAATCTCTCCTCTTGGTTGGGATTTTCTGGTGCGAAAGAGGCCAAGAACAACCTACAAAATTGTACTATAGGGAGTCTAGACCTAATCTACAAAAACCTGAAAATGGAGCCCGCACAAATTTAAAGGACACACACTCAGGGGCATAGCTAGGGAGTGGCACGTGCCCTGGGCACAGCGGGTCAGAGGGGCGCCAAAGGGGGGCCTGAACACAGGTGGGGTGCCATTTTGAATATTTGCTACGTCTCTGCTTACACTACAGTAATTCCTTTCCCCCCCTCTCTCTTCCCCGAGGGTCACCAACAGGCCATGTTATGTGGATCTCCACACAGGTGGTTCTATAGCTGTGTCCAATGACTCCATCTGTGCATCTGTGTGGAGATCTGCAAACCATGGCCTGTTGGAGGCTCTTCGGGAGAGGGTTGGGGAACACCAATGAACCTATGTATTTTTTCAGCCATATTAACTATAATAATTATGTAACTCTCTGACCTCCAGCCAGAGGATGGGAGGTTGCATAGTGATGTCAGTCATATCTGGGGAAAGCACCGCCTCGCTGGTCTCTAGGCTTTGGTTTTTAGTGGAGCCTAGTACCCCTGTGTGTTCTTTCTGGCCTTCAGGAGAAATTCTTTTACATTCCTAAAGTATTTCTGTTTGCCTGGTTGTCCTGGAATGAACAGTGATAAAGTCTAGAATAGGCAGAAGATCTTCCCGTCATAAATAAGTATTTTAATAGCAACATACTCAGGAACACGAGCCAAATACTTAATTAAAAAGTCCTATGCAAACAAATACATCATCATGTCAGTCCTACAAACATTTAGCTGGGAACAATTAGTCAGTTTAATAGGCTTCCACTGACCCAGATTTGTATCGCCCTACATTTAAATATATAAAGACTCAATAATATGTGGTGTAACTGGGGGTACGATCACCTCAGTAGGAGGCTGATTCAGCCCTTTGCCCAGATTGTTGGAAGACAACACCATTGCCTCAGCACCTATTACTACG
The DNA here is from genome assembly GCA_027917425.1 of Gastrophryne carolinensis. Taxonomy (NCBI): domain Eukaryota; kingdom Metazoa; phylum Chordata; class Amphibia; order Anura; family Microhylidae; genus Gastrophryne; species Gastrophryne carolinensis. The sequence continues at coordinate 48,559,489 of CM051234.1, read as the reverse complement.
GGGAGGGCAAGGGGAAGATTCGGCACAAGCTACCTGCCGGGTTAATCACCGCACTCCCCATCAGACGTGAGCTTCATTTCCTCATCATTTCATTGACAGCACATTTCTCAAATCAGGTTAACACTTGATCTTAGCAAAAATGCTGGAAAGAGATTAATAGTATTTCCAAAGTAAGGCAGGGTGGATCCGAGTTTCTAGCTAAGTAAATATCAAACAATAATGAGTTGTGTTAGGGCACATTCACCCCTATGCGTTGTGGTAGTGTAGCAATATTATCCTCTGTTTTTAACCAGATTTAGAGACAGATTTTAGGTTGGTTTGCAAGCTAACTGGTTTGAGTGCTGTGGCTCCTTTAAGACTTTTGTATCCTAATTGCCCTGCTAACATACACCTCCCAGGTTAGTTATAAAATGGTCTGAGCGGCTGCCACCCCTCCTTTGTTTCTTTTGAATTTGTGCTAGGCACATGGGGTGTGGGGTCTAGGCTGTACTGGGAGGTCTTTGACCCTTCCACCCCATGGGTGGCACTCGAAGTTTTATGGCAACCTTAGGTAAGCTGCTCCCAATTTATCTATTACGTTGTATGTCCCAAAGGGCGCTCTCGGAGATTAGAGTTAGGACCTCACCTCACAGAGGCACCTTGGCGCTTGGTGGTGCAGCTTCAGCATACTTCTGCAGATGTGTGTGGGCCGAGACCTCTGATTTTAGGTTGGTCTGCAAGCTAACAGGGTTGAGTGCTGTGGCTCCTCTAAGACTTTGGTATCCTAATTGCCCTGCTAACGTGCACCTCCCAGGTTAGTTATAAAATGGTTTGAGCGGCTGCCACCCCTCCTTTGTAGCAATATTATAGGCATTTTTGTATTCTGTTTGCATTACATTTGTCTTTTGAGAACCTCGTTAAAGTTGCCAAGGGAAACGAAACTCGTCGGTGGTGGCAGGCGGTACATTGTGATCACGTTGCTGATTGATTTGATCTGGCCAGGTCTGATTTCATGGAGTTGGTGAGTAGCCACTCATACCATTGTAAAGCTGTATTTGTTTTTAATGTGAGTGCATTTTTTAAGCATTAAATGGCTGTTTTCCCTACAATATCACACTAGATCTTTTTTTATATGTTTTCCTCTTTGCATATATTAATGCCGGTACTATAACTTGATGCAGAGTTTTTAATTTGGAGTGAATCTCATAAGAAGGATGGAATTGTGATTGTGTTTTGAGCACATAAACGTATCTGGAATCTCTGTACGCTTGGAAGAATTTGGGATTGATTAAGATTGCAAACCCTGTGAGAGTCGGTAAGAGGCTTCACTTTCTGGTGGAGGATTTAAAGTGAACACCGTGCTTTGCATGCACTGTGGGATGTGTCTATGAATTCCATTTGAAGAAAAAGGGAGCTCTGTGCTTATTTTGTTATATTTAGGTGAACACTCTGTGAGAGAAGAGTTGTGCACGTTGAGCACCCGGTACATTTAGAGACTGTTTTAAGAACTTTTTTTAAGGTTTAAAGTTTTAAGGATAGACAGGCAGCAGTAGCAGGACCCAAACTAAAGGCAGCCTTAAACAAGAGAGATGAGCATCAGCAGCTAGAACCAGTAGAGAGGCAGCGGAGACCAGATATCTGGTGGCAACAGCGGGTGACCAGTATAGACAGTGGCAGCAGGTAGAACCAGTGGAGCGGCAACAGGGACCAGGTGTTGCAGGTACCAACAGAGAGACACACTGGGCCAAAGAAAAACCAAAGAAAGCAGTAAGGACCAGTACAAAGATAGTAGGGACAAGAAAATGCTGGTGGCAGCAGCAGAGACCAAGGCAATGGTAGGCAGCAAGGACCATAGATGGTGACAGCAGGGGAGACCAGTGGAGAGGCAACAGAGACCAGTGTAGGTGGCAGCAGCAGGGACAAGTGAAAGGCAGCAGAGACCAGTAGAGAGATTGGGGGCAGCAGGGCCCAGTGAAAAGGCAGGGGGGGGGGGGGGGCAGGTAAGGCTGACAGGAGCAGTGGGCAAAAGTGAAGCAGCAGTGGTGAGGTAGCAGGGACCAGTGGAGAGGCAGAGGGGAGGCCAGGGGAGATGGGCAGCAGTAGCAGGGACCAGTGGAGTGGTAGCAGGGACAAATGAAAAGACAGAGGTGAAGAGGTGGGGGGGGGGGGATGGACAGCAGTAACAGGGACCAGTGGTGAGGGAGCAGGGGAAGTAGGTGACAGCAGGAAGGGCCAGAGGAGAGGCAGTGAAGACGAAGATGGGGTCAGGAGAGATAGGCAGTGGCAGCAAGGACCAGAGAAGCCTGGCAGCAGGGGCCAATGAAGAGGCCTTGGAGAGGCAGAGGGGACCAGGGGAGGTAGGTGACAGCAGCAGGGACCAGTGGAGAGGCACATGGGGCCAGGGGAGATGAGCAGAAGAAGTGGAAACCAGATTTACAATGACAAAGGGGCACTAAAATTGATGTCAAACTTGCAACCAGGATAAAATATGAGCAAGCTCTCCTGTTATTCACCTCCCTTGAGCAACGCTGTTATCTCGCAATGTCGATGAATTACCAAATCGTCTGTTTTTAGTTGTGAACTTTTTTTTTTTTAGCAATTACCAAATGTGGAAACCCCTTAACACCAGCTGTCAGTTTGGCAACTATTATTTTATGTAGTAAATGTTTTTGTTAAGGAAAATAGAAAGTAGCTGGTTTGAGATTTTTTTATATTTCATATCTATATACATTTCTCATTTCACATTTGTAAACTTGGCCAACTGGGATCTTTGTTGTAATTGCAGTATTCATCCATATTAAATGATTTAAGTGCACTTTGGCCTTCTGTTTCATATTGGCAGATGAAAAAAGAAGATCCCAGGACAATCGTAATGCTTGGTGACCATATTAACTGCAGTCTGAACATGATTTAAGCATCATTTTTAAAAAAATCAAGTGGCACCATTTCTTCCTAATCCACTAGACTCCATCTGTACGATTAGGCCTGGGTGTCCTCTGGATTAGTCAGTCTGAGGATGCCTCAGTCGCTCGCCATGTGCCTTTTATTGTTCACGGATGGACCAGGAGACATTTTATCCAGGCAGTCTAAAGAAAAAATCGTTAGGTTCATTAGGCTGATTGAGCAGTTATTAAAGACATTGGATTATTTAATTGGCTACACAGTTGGAGTTCTTTTATTCAGCAACCCAGTCTAGTCTTCCTAAGCGTTTTATATTGTCTCTTTATCGAGCATTACATAATTCTTCTTAATCATTATAATTCTCTCCAGATTTCAATGGATTTGGGTTTAATGCCAAATTTTGATTTAAATATTCGCAGCACAGTTATAACGTCTGATGTAAGCAGATGGCTTTCACAATGGCTTCCAGACCCTGCTCACATAGCCATCAAATATGTGTAAGCCTTGATACATTTAACACTGTTGATCATTTAGACTGAATTTCTGGGAGTAGTATATTTGTTTTATCTGTGTGTTTAATAAGGTTAGAAAAATGTCAAAAAGAATCAAAAAAACACACATAAGCCTTCCTAATCTATTACATAGAACTCTAGGCTACCAAATTTATTTCCAAAACATACAACATAAGGGCCACTGTAGCCATGGTATAATCAAGGCGGAGAATCCTTTTATGTTGGCCACCACTATGAGACCTGTTTGCCAAACGGATCAAAAATCCACTTAATCTCTAAAATGTAAAAAACTTTGTCTGGCTTTAACCCTTGTTAAAGTGGACCAACACTCAGGATTTTGACTATCCTGGGGTTTGGTCCACTTCCCCAGGGCACCCCGATCGGGGGTGCCCCACTATGTGAAACCCCCCAGATCGCACGATTCAACTCACCTCACCCCACTCTTAGGGCGCGCTCGGAGCCGCTGAGGTATGCGCGTCAAACAACGTCTTATCTCAGCAGCTCTGAGCGCGCTGGCGGTCGCATCTCATGCTTCCCTCTAACAGGGAGTGCACCCGCGCCGACCATTCACAAATGGGCGGCGGCCGGGCACGTGCCCTGCTAGAGAGAAGCGCGAGATACGGCCGCGGCCAGCGCATGCGCCGTTGGACCAGGATTCAGGTAAGGTTTGCGGGTGTCCTGGGGGGTTTCACACAGCGGTCCCGATTTTGGATGCCCCGCGGGGAGGGATTGGATTCTATAAGATTCCCGGGCCGATCCTGCTGGGTATTGGTCCACTTTAAGGAGGTTCAGGTTAGTACCAAACTTTACGAGTTCGGGTTCCCGAACCTAAAAACGGACTTCAGACAGTGGGGCTCAGGTGAGTTACTGAGTTACAGCAGTGCTTCCCGCTGCACATTTTGTGCCTTCCCACCACACCCACCATCACATATTTGTTTTCTCATCCCAGAGGCAGAATTGCCCCCCTAATATTCAGGTCCCCATTTATTGACCCAAACCCAAACTTTTTTTCAAAGTTTGACCGAACTTTTCAAACTCAAACTTTGGGGGGTCTGCTTATCCCTCATATCGAACACTCATTGTAAAAAATTGCTGCTTGAGGTTTAAAAACTTGCACTGCTGCTTTTCTCTGCTGTACAAAGGAACAAGCAGGACCTCCTGTTCTAAAAAAAAAAAAGCTGTCTGGATCCCTGCTGTGTTACGCTGTAACAATGTACAATTACAATGTACTTGGTTTACAATGTAACTGTAATGCCCTGCGGGACACCTGCCTTCAGGTGAGTTGGAAACTCCCATTCTCCACCACTGCTTCTGCCTTTAGACAAGCTCAAGTTCGCCGGGACGCTGGATACCCCTCACTGGATACGGGTGCCCCCAGGTCTTATGTAGTGCAAAGGATGCCATTTTACAGTCGATGAACCAAGAGAACTCAGCGTGAGTGACTTAGGAGGCTGTGGTCGAACACTCTAAAGAATTCCACATCTGTATAATGCAATTTCAACTTCACTAACTTGCCAGAAAATAATCTGGCAGAATAATTTCAGTGATCTTTTTGTTAGCTTAGGAGAAAGGATTAACAAAGGTAAGGCAGCCAACTGTCATGGTGCTATCATTTTCAGAGAAGACAAATTGCTTAAAAAGCTTGAAAAGGGGCTTGAAATTATCCTCTTTTGTTAACCATGGTTACCTCTAAGGAAACAGATTCAACTGAACCTCTCCTTGAAGTTCTTTATAATCCAGTAAATGGTTAATTTAATGCAAAGCAAAGATCTTTAATCAAGGAGAGAGGTTCAACTGCTGTAGAGAAGTCTTCATGGAATATCTAGTGCCAAATTAGTATTTTCCTAGAGGATTGGTTTGACACCATTGTAGCGCTTTCTCAAGAATGACAGCAGGCAGGTGTCAGTGCATTTGCACATACAGTGAGGCGAGGGCTTTTGGAGGGCGGCCTGGTGTCAAGAAGAGCAAAAAAGAAGTCACTTCTCTCCAAGGAAAGCATCAAGGACCGACTGACATTCTGCAGGAAGTATAGGTTTTGGATTGCAGAGGACTGGGGTAATATTATATTATTCTTCCCCCCACACACCAACACCTTACTTGCAAGACATATGTTAGAATAGGGATGATTGATTCCAGCACATGCTCTTTGTGAGCAATTACCCAGACCAGTCAACGCCAAAAGTGTGGCCACTGGAAATTCTCAGTGTAGCTATGTGTAATTCACATACCTGGCATTTTTCCAAGCAGGAAAAATGCTCACCTCTATCTTGGATCCAGTGACAGGGGGTCTCCTCTTTCCCTGGGAGCTTCTGATCCCCCCAGGGGTCGTCAGCACCACTCCTCCCCGTGCTTCTGACACCGGCCAGCAAGAGCGTGAATTGCTATTAACCCCGAGCCACAAAACCTGCCTGCGAGTGCTATTTGGGCTGGTAGACCCTGCTGGCCTCCACGGCCTAATCTGCTAGCCCCCATAGCTGGTTTCAGGGCTGGTTTAACTAGGAAGAGGGGACTCCACAGCATTAAAAGAAAAAAAAAAAATAATAAGAAGAATAATTTTAGGAGTTTAACTATTGTTAGTGTATAGTAGTAGTCATAAAGCAGTTTCAGTTTGGTGGGGGGTGTCCTGGGAAGGAACGGGTGTCTACCACTACAAATGTTGTAGAGCTGTATTTGGGAGGAATAGAGCTTTCACACGCAATATGGTTTTCATTTTCTTGAACAAAAAATGTATTTTAAAAAATTTGACAGCGATTAAAAAAATTATGATAGCACTGAAAGAATGACAGAAAAGACATTTCTTGTTAAAGGCCAAACCCTGACAAAAAAAACAATATACAATTTTCATGGAAATTACTAGAAATTCCTGCAAAAATCACAGTTAAACATAGCGCAAAATGGTGAACAATGATCTGGCAACAGAGGGTGACAGAATCTCTAGGTAGGGTGGCAGTTAAAAGGTTAAATACCTGAAGTATATCTGTAATTATTCCTATTACCATGATAAAGCATTATTATTTTGTTAAGATAGACCTCCAGGGAACTTACATATTAATTTGAAATGTGATATGAAGAGCAAGGTCTGATAGTACATATGTGTGTATTCTATATAAAGAAACAGGAATATCAGATGAAGTGACCTTTCCTCTTACAGAATAATACATGGAGAGAGTTTAATTATTACATTATGTGAGAACAGCTGGGAGCAAAATGCAGAGAATAATAAACACGATACCATCTCAGTTACCAAGTAGAACACTGTGTGAGTGCCCAGGTCTCCGTGGTACTTTTAAATAGTCGTCCTAAGGATACCTTTTGCTGGGGAGGTTTATAAACATTTTATATACTATTAAAAACAAACGCTATACTCGCCTTTTATTCGCACACAGGCCATCATTCCTGGTTCGGAGCTCCAGCTCTTACCTGGCTGCTGGATCCATGTCCTGTGACGCCCACCAGGTCACGCGTCACTTCCATGGTCTCTGATGGAAAAATGCCCCCCCACCATAATTCACTGCAAAGGGACGTGTGAGGACCTAACACGCTTCCTTCTCATTGCAATGAATTGAGGAGACATACCAGGTCACAGTGAGAACACGGGAGAGACGCATGATCATGTGGTTGGAGCAGGACCAGTGATCAGGTAAGAGCCGGAGCCCTGGACTTGGATGTTGGTCTGCATGGGAAAAAGGTGAGTAGTGTTTTTCTGTTTTTGTCTGTAAATTATCTTTAAAGATTTTTGATGTTCTGCACGTTTGATGTTTTCCTCTTCAGTGATTTAAATGTGAAAATGTGAATAAACGTTTGTGTTAGGATTGTGCCCCCAGTCCTGTAACTTACATATTAGCACACTGCTTCCCATATTCCTGTGCGTCTGTGACCCTAAGGTGGGAGTGATTTTTTTGGCCTTAAGTACTGACTACAAATCCCAGAATTCTCCCACTATAACAGGTGAATTCATCAGCAGCTTTGGATAACAAAGCAGTATTGATTCTTCCAGTTGAGAACACTGCCGCTTATCCTTTAGCTACTGGAACACAATATTGTCTTGTGTGAATAAGTTGAATTACAGCAAAAGGGATTAAATCTGCGGTCTCTGTCTTAGTCCTTATCAGATGATTAGCAAGCCAGAGTGAGGACGTTTCTGGTCTGTACTTTTAACACACCAGTTGATGTATATTGCTAGGGGAAACAGTTTTCTTTTATAACACAAAATTGCAAACAAATAGAGAAGAAAAAAATAACAAGCCTTAGCACATTGATAACATTATTTTGACACATATAAAATGGAAAAAATGCTGTTGAAAGTGGAATTACCCTTTAAAGAGGAACATTGGGGGAGGTTAAAACCTCCCCCAAACCTCACTGGACTGCTGCCCCCCCCCCCTTTGGGCATTATTTATTCACCTCACTAGGGCATCCATCCTCTGGGTCCCTCGGATTCTGGCGACCTCCTGACGGGCGGCACCATCTTGCATCCCATCAGGCACTGCGCGTGCCCCCCGTTCTTGTGCCTTCGCAGTGGCTATGCAAGGGGAGGTGACGAAAAGCCGCAAGACTTCGCTGACCGGCGCGGGACTTTGAAGAGTACAGCTAAAGCCGTGCTGTCATTTACTGATGGCTTAGCCAGCAGGGGGCAGAGGATCAGGCCCTGAGGCAGCTGAATGTCGCCTCATCAGGCGGCGGCAACATCCAAAGGATAAGAGCAGGGCCCGATGGCAGGGGGCGAACATCCACACTTGTCTTTAGATCTGATGTTCCTCTTTAGATGTAAGAAAACATATTACAGCTGCAAATCTATGACAGAGCCTTACATGTAGCGAAATAGATCAGATGGGCTGAAAGAAAAGGACAGAATAGGAAAAAAAGGGACCTGAGAAAGGTGGAGGGGCAGATACAAGGAAACCAAAAAAAGAAAAGGAGGGGAGGAGGTTAAGTCCTGATGGCTGGCAGCTGCAGCTACAGCTACTGTCGATAAATGAAATATTAAAGAAACATATTGTTAATCCACTCCAAAGCAAGCCCTGCAGCCATTCATGCATCTAGGGACACTTGAACAAACTGATGCATTTCGTCCATGGTTGGTTTCTCCATAAGTCACGCACATAAACCAACATTAAATGAATAAAAATTAAGCAAATATATATTTCCATTGTCGAAAAAATACAATTTTGTGATTACTCACCTTTAAAATGGGTATTATAAGTATGTCACACACCCCGCTTCCACTATTCATGACATATGGGTTATGGTCCAGCAGAGGGCGAACTTCTGCAGAGATGAAAGCAAAAAAGAAGCCCCTCCCGGTCCATAAATACCTGGGACCTCCCACACATTCCCCAGTATATGACAGCAGTAAGGGGACCAGGAAGAGACAATAAAACATTCTTAACAATAAAAGGTTCACCACATAAAGGATCCAGAATACTAAAGGGCAGGGTGAAGCGGTGTGTGTGACATACTTATAATACCCATTTCTAAGGTGAGTAATCACAAAATGGTATTATTCCAAGTATGTCACACACCCCGCTTCCACTATTCATGACATATGGGACATCCAATAGCAGTGTCCGTCATGGGTGGGGATCCAAATACAGCAGAAAATGCACCAATTTAAACCACTGCAGCTTGCAGAACCTTGCGGCCAAAAACAGCATCCGCTGAGGCCCGCACATCAACCTTATAAAACTTTGAAAAATTATGAAGGAAGACCAAGTAGCAGCCTTACAAACTGTTCGACAGAAGCCTGGTGCTGAAAGGCCCAGGAAGCCCCAACAGCACGAGTAGAATGAGCAGTGATCTTAAAAGGAGGAACCCTCCCCTTAGCAGAATAGGCCCCAACAATGGCCTGACTTATCCATTTACTAATGGTAGACTTGGCGGGCGCCAAACCTTTTCTTGGCCCAGAAGGCACCATGAACAAGGCGTCCGTCTTACGAAAAGGAGAAGTAGCAACCAAATAGTACTTCACACAACTAACCACATCCAAAGAGTGCAAAACCCTCTCCTTGTCATTGCTAGGCTTAGGACACAAGGAAGGGAGAACTATATCCTGATTGAGATGGAAAGCAGACACCACCTTAGGAAGGAAATCTGGTTTAAAGCGAAAAACCACCTTATCCTGGTGTCTCTCAAAGTAAGGGGCCTGAATAGACAGAGCCGCCAAATCAGAGACACGCCGAGCAGAGGTAATAGCCACCAAAAAGGCAACCTTTTGAGTAAGCACAGAAAGAGACACATCCTGCATCGGTTCAAAGGGAGGCTTTCTAGGGGGCCGAACATGAGTGATCCCTTGGAAAAAAGTCTTGACCAGATGATGCAAAGCAAAAGACCTTTGAAAAAAGACAGCCAGGGCAGAAACCTGACCCTTCAAAGTACTGAGCTGGAACCCCAGATCCAGACCGTGTTGTAGAAACTCCAAAATCCTAGGAATCGAAAACACCCTGCAAGGTAAGGCCCTAGCCTCACACCAGTCAATATAGGACCGCCAAGTCCTATAGTAAATAGTAGAGGAAGACCTCTTCCTAGCCTTAATCAAGGTTTGAATAGCCGCCTCAGACAAACCTTCCTCCCTCAGGATGAAGGTTTCAGCAGCCACGCCGTCAAAGCAAGCGTTTGTAAATTGGGGTAACGTAGTTGACCCTGAGAGATCAGATCCGGAGACAGGGGCAGCCTGTACTGCCAATCTTACGACGTCTGCGAACCAAACCTGTCTTGGCCACCTTGGGGCCACCAGAATTGCTGGTGCCCCCTCTAGAGCCAGCTTGCGCACTACCTTGCCCACCATGGAGAAGGGGGGAAACAGATACAGAAACCCCAGATCCCTCCAGGCAAGGGACAAGGCATCCACTGCCAGGGCCAGAGGATCCTGAGACAGAGATACGAAGGTTGGGAGCTTGTAATTGTGCCGAGAGGCAAAGAGATCCACCTCCGGAGTCCCCCACTTGTAAAACAGGGCCCGAAACACCCTGTGGTTGAGAGACCATTCCCTTCGGCGAGAGAATCCCCTGCTCAGGGAGTCCGCCTCCGTGTTCTCCACTCCCGGAATGTATACTGCCGAGATGCAAGGAATATTGCTCTCCGCCCATGTCAGAATCAGAGAGACTTCCCTGAGGGCACTCCTGCTACGAGTCCCTCCTTGGTGATTGATGTAAGCTGCCGCAGTACGATTGTCTGATCGAACCTGAACCGGTAAACCCTGTAGGTGAAGTGTCAGACGTGACAAAACCAAGCGGATAGCTCTGAGCTCCAAGACATTGATGGGGTTGTGCGCCTCCTGAGGGCCCCACAACCCCTGGAACTGATGATCTTTCCAGAAACCTCCCCAGGCCGACAGGCTGGCATCCATGGTAACCGTCTCCCAATGAGGGGCCAGGAACGATCTGCCCCTCATCAGATTGCTTGATTCCAGCCACCACTGAAGGGACTGCCGAACCCTGGGAGACATCAGAAATGACTGATCCAAGGACTGTGGACATCCATCCCATTTCAGCAATAGATGGAGATGTAGCGACCTCATGTGGAATTGAGCAAAGGGGACTGCCTCGAAGGAAGCCACCATCAAACCCACCAGAGTCATCCATAGCCGAATGGAAGGGCGAGGGTTGGTCAGGAGAACACGTATCAAATCCTGAACCCTCTGCACCTTTGGCTGAGGTAGGAACACTCTGGCCTGACTGGTATCCAGATTCATGCCCAGAAAGATCTCCCTTAATGGGGAGAGAGAAGACTTGGGGTGGTTGATCACCCATCCGAACCTCTCCAGCGTCGCCACCACTGTCCTGGTGTCCAACTGCGCCTGGCAGAGGGAAGAAGCTGTAATGAGTAGGTCGTCCAAATACGGCACAATGCGAATGCCCTGGGCTCTGAGCAGGGCCATTATGCCCGCCAGAACCTTGGTAAACACCCTCGGTGCCGAGGTCAGCCCGAATGGGAGGGCCACAAACTGAAAATGCTGATCTCCCACCACGAACCTGAGAAATCTCTGGTGTGCTGGGAAAATTGGCACATGAAGATAAGCATCCTTGATGTCTATGGACGTCATGAAATCCCCCTGATGAAGGGAACCGATGGCCGAACACAGAGTCTCCATGCGGAACTTCTTGGTTCTGATGAACCTGTTGAGAAGCTTCAAATTCAGGATGGGTCTTATGGAGCCATCCTTTTTGGGAACCGTGAAGAGGTTGGAATAATAGCCCCGGCCTCTCTCTGAAAGAGGCACCGGGCATATGACTGCCATGTCCAGGAGATTCTTTACAGCCAACAGGAGCCCCTGCGCCGCCAGAGGATCCGATGGCACCCGCGACCTTAGGAATCTGGGAGGAGGCTGGGACTCGAACTCCAGTTTGTACCCAAACGAGACCACTTCCAATATCCACTTGTCTGTGACCTCCTGGGCCCAGACCTGGAAGAAGAGCCGCAGCCGTCCCCCCACCCACAAGGGTGAGGGCGCCTCCTCATTGTTGAGCTGGCTTGGCAGCGCGCTTGGGCCTGGAATCCCAGGTAGAGGCTGTAAGGGCACGTCCTCTACCTCTGTTCCAGGAATCACCTCTAAAGCCAGAGTAGGCAAGGCCTCTGCCCCCTCTGGCACCGCGAAAGGCAGGATTAAAGGAGCTTGCCCCCCGAAAGGAGCGACGCAGCTTCTTACGCTGAGGTAGCTTCCCACCCTTCACCGCAGAATCCAATTTGTCTCCAAACAGCCACGTTGACAAAAAGGGCAAAGCTGTAAGTGACTTCTTGGCTACAATGTCAGCCACCCACTGGCGCAGCCAGACCGATCGGCGCATGGCCACCAACAGGGCCGAAGTTCTACTACACATGGTAATAGTGTCGTCCATAACCGACAGAACAAAATTCATAAACAATTCACACCTCTTAAGGGTTGTGAATTCAACGCTGTCCGGGCTGAGCTGGGACCCATTTAACATGTCCCTGATCTCCGACCTGGTGGCCACAGCCACAAGTGCCGATGCACAGACAGGCCGCAAGGCAGAACCCACACTAGCAAAGGCATGACATGCCATCTGACCAATGCGCTTGTCCTCGCCATCCTTAAGGGTAGTGGCGTCAGGAGTATGTACAACGGAGGTGTTGGACAACCCTAGAATGGGCGCATCAACCTCGGGAGGGGAAGACCAGCGCTTCACCGCGTCCATCGGAAAGGGATACTTCCTATCCCATCCCTGAGGAACACCGTGAAGGCGACACGGCTTCTCCCATTCTCTAAAAATCATGCTGTCAAAATGATCCTGATTTGGAAACTCCAAGCGGGGCTTAGAGAACCCAAAGAATTCCCCCTTCTTCGGAGGAGCCTCCGCTGGTGGGGAAATATCCAGAACCTCTAACAGATGGTATCAACAGAATCCCCCAGGGCCTGCCCGGCATCAGAATCAAAGAACTGCAATTCCTCAGTCTCAGATTCCTCAAACAATTCCCCTTCCTCAAGCGGGGAATAATCAGCCCAAGCAGGTGAGTCATAATCATCAAAATCAATTTCCGGCGTAAACACCGCCCCCTAAACACCGCAGCCTGAGGGGAAGAAGCTCCCCTCAGCAGAATCAGCAGAAGTAAAAAATGGCGACCAGCCAGTAAAGTGCAGCACCAAACACACACACACTCACAATAGAAATAAAGAGGAAAAGACCGCACCCCCCCCCCTCCCCACTGGAGGGTTAACAGAGGGACCCGGAAGGGGGATAATCTCGTACCAAATATGGTGTAAGGGATATATATATATATATATATATATATATATATATACATACAATTAGGGACAGGGCATCCCAAACCGGGATCACCAACCCGGATTCCACCTACCCCTTTATATGGGGTCTCACGGGGGAGCATGGCTCCCTAAACACCTAATAAGGTGATTCCTACCCTCGCCCGGACCTGCAGCCAAGGCTGGGAGGCTAATATTGGGCTTAATGTATAAAGGTCCGGGCAGAAATAGGGCAAAAAATGCTTACCTGCAAGGAAGAGAAGCAGACATCTTCTGACTTGCTCGCCGTCCTGCAGAGAAGGAACTGGGGAATGTGTGGGAGGTCCCAGGTATTTATGGACCGGGAGGGGCTTCTTTTTTGCTTTCATCTCTGCAGAAGTTCGCCCTCTACTGGACCATAACCCATCTGTCATGAATAGTGGAAGCGGGGTGTGTGACATACTTGGAATAACGTCAATACATTTTTTGTACTTTTTTTGGAGCCTTAGTCTTGGCTACATCCAAAATAATACCATTTTGTGAGTACTCACCTGAAAAATGGGTATTGTTGGTGTGCCACACACCCCGCTTCACCTTTAATATTCTTCACTATTGGGTTAACTCACCGCCAGGTGACGCTGTGCAGAGAGGAAGTCTTGTAACGAGCCCCCTTCCGGCCTATATATACCTGGTACCTCCCATTTACCACCAGTATATTAAAAAGCAGAAAGACAAGGTACCAGTATTTTAACGGTAACCTCAAAATAAATCAATATAAATAAAAGCTTCACCATATAAAGGATTCGGAATACCGAAAAGGGTGGGAGTGAAGCGGGGTGTGTGGCACACCAACAATACCCATTTTTCAGGTGAGTACTCACAAAATGGTGAGTGCCACACACCCCGCTTCACCTTTAATATTCTTCACTATTGGGACATCCAAAAGCAGTGTCCACAAGGGATGGGCATCTCAAGGCCAGGTGAAGCATAACTTAAATGACTGCAGTCTGCAGAACTTTGCGGCCACAAACAGCATCCGCTGAGGCTCGCACATCAACTTTGTAAAACTTAGAAAAAGTATGAACAGAAGACCAAGTGGCGGCCTTACAAACTTGTTCAACAGAAGCTTGGTGCTGAAAAGCCCAAGACGCCCCAATGGCGCGAGTAGAATGAGCAGTGATACGAAAAGGGGGAACTTTCCCCTTAGCAGAATAGGCCGCAGTAACGGCCTGACGTATCCACTTGCTAATGGCAGATTTGGCTGGTGCCAAACCCTTCTTAGGCCCATAGGGCACAACAAAAAAGGAATCCGTCTTACGAAAAGGAGACGTGATAGTAGTACTTAACACAGCGTACTACATCCAAACAATGCAATTCTTAGGATTAGGACACAAGGAGGGAAGAACAATATCTTGGTTCAAATGAAAAGCAGAAACAACCTTAGGAAGAAAGGCTTGAACCGAAAGACCACTTTATCCTGATGCCTCTCAAAGTAAGGCGCTTGGATAGACAAGGCCGCCAATTCCGAGACACGCCAGACCGAAGTGATCGCTACCAAGAAGACAATCTTCTGAGTCAGAGTAGACAAAGCAATATCTTGCAAAGGCTCAAAAGGAGGAGCCTGAAGAGCAGAAAGAACCAAATTCAAATCCCAAACCGGGAGTAATGGTTTCCTGGGAGGCCGCACATGCGTAACCCCCTGGAAAAAAGTTTTAACTAAAGGCTGAAGCGCAACACGCTTCTGAAAAAAGATAGATAAGGCAGAAACTTGCCCTTTCAACGTACTTAGCTGAAGACCAGAGTCCAGCCCAGATTGTAAAAACTCCAGAATCCTGGAGACCGAAAAGACCCTACAAGGAAAAGATCTCATCTCACACCAAGTGATGTAGGCTTTCCAAGTCCTATAGTAGATGATAGAAGAAGACCTCTTCCGGGCACTGATCAGAGTCTTGACAACTGAGTCAGAAAGCCCCTCCTCCTTCAAGATGGAGGTTTCAGCAGCCAGGCCGTCAAACCCAGCGCTGGTAAATTGGGGTAACACAACCGACCCTGAGTGAGCAGATCGGGCCAAAGAGGCAGGACGAACTGGTCCACTGCCAGCCGAACGATGTCTGCGAACCACACTCGCCTTGGCCACCTTGGGGCCACGAGAACGGCGGACACCTTTTCCAGAGCCAACTTCCGAAGCACCCTGCCCAGCATGGGTATCGGAGGAAACAGGTATAGAAATCTCAGATCCCCCCAGCTCAGGGACATGGCGTCCACTGCCAGAGCCAGAGGATCCTGGGAGAGCGACACAAAGTTCGGGAGCCTGTGATTGTGACGAGAGGCAAACAGGTCCACCTCTGGTGTCCCCCATCGGAGACACAGTGAGCGAAACACCCGAGGATGGAGAGCCCATTCTCCCAGACGGGGAGAGCCCCTGCTCAACCGGTCCGCTTCCTGGTTCTCCACTCCTGGAATGTATACCGCCGAGAGACAAGGAACATGGGCCTCTGCCCAGGTCAGGATCAGGGACACCTCTCTGAGAGCACTCAGACTGCGAGTCCCTCCCTGATGATTGATGTAAGCAACCGCTGTTCGATTGTCTGAACGCACCTGGACCGGAAGGCCCAGAACGTGCTGAGTCAGGAGAGCAAGCACCCGACGGATGGCTCTCAGTTCCAGAATATTGATGGGTAAGTGGGCCTCTTGAGGTCCCCACTGCCCCTGGAACTGCAGCTCCTTCCAGAATCCACCCCAACCCGACAGACTGGCGTCCGTGGTGACAATTTCCCAAAGAGGGGTCAGGAAAGACCTGCCCTTCACAAGATTGGTCGAGACCAACCACCACTGGAGGGACTGCCGGACCCGGGAGGACAACTGGAAGTGCTGATCCAGCGACCGAGGCTGCCGGTCCCAGGACGCCAACAGATAAAGCTGGAGCGTTCTCGTGTGAAATTGAGCAAAAGGAACTGCCTCGAAAGAGGCGACCATCAACCCTACCAGCCTCATCCCCAGACGGATGGACGGCCGAGGATCGGAAAGTAGGACCCGAGCCAACTCCTGAATCAGATGAATTTTGGACTGGGGGAGAAACACTCTGTGTTGAAGAGAGTCCAACTGCATCCCCAGAAAGGACACCACCCTGGCCGGAGCGAGGGAGGACTTGGGGAAGTTGATCACCCAACCAAAGCTTTCCAGCGTGGAGACCACCAACCTGGTGTCTGTCTCCGATTAATTGAGTGACGGAGCCATGATGAGAAGGTTGTCCAAATATGGTACGACACGAATGCCCCGAGATCTGAAAATGGCCATGACCCCTGCCAGCACCTTGGTGAACACTCTTGGAGCTGAGGTAAGGCCAAACGGAAGTGCCACGAATTGATAATGCTGATTTTCCATCACGAATCGAAGAAAACGTTGATGAGCGTGGCAGATGGGAACATGAAGATAAGCATCCTTGATGTCTATGGACGTCATGAAGTCCCCTTGCCGAAGGGAACCGACGGCGGTACGCAAGGTTTCCATGCGAAACTTCCGAACACGGATGAACCTGTTGAGTAATTTCAGGTCCAGGACGGGACGGACTGACCCGTCTTTCTTGGGGACTGCGAAAAGATTGGAATAAAACCCGAGGCCCATCTCTAAGCGTGGTACCGGCCGGATTACCGCCATCTCTAACAGATTCTTTACCGACGCCAGAAGCCCCTGTGCGGCCAAAGGATCGATGGGCACCCGAGACCGAAAGAACCGTGAAGGAGGGCGAGAGTCGAATTCCAGTTTGTAGCCGGACGACACTACCTCCCGGATCCATCTGTCCGGAATCTCCTGGTCCCAAACCTGGGAGAAGTGTCGTAATCGTCCCCCCACCCGCACGGGTGAGGGCAGCCCCTCATTGCTGAGCGGGTTTACCAGCAGGCTTGGGCTTGGTGCCCCAGGACTGAGCGGGACGGCCACGGCCCCTCCCCCGAGTCCAACCTGCACCTCTGGTAGCGGGAAAGGAAGCCCCCCTACCCACTCTGAATCCCCGAAATGAAGGCCTACCTGAACTTGCCCCCTTAAAGGGACGACGAGGCCTCTTGCGTTGTGGCATCTTACCACCCTTTGCGACTGGATCAATTTTCTCACCAAACAGACGCAAGCCCAAAAAGGGGAGAGCTGTGAGCACCCTTTTAGAAGCTGAGTCCGCCGACCACTGACGCAGCCATACTGACCGACGAATAGCCACCAGCATTGCAGCTGTCTTGCTACTCATAGCCAGCGCATCGTCCTGAGCAGATAGAACATAGGAAACAAAAGATTCACACTGCTTGAGCGCAGTAAACTCTTTACAAGTGGGATTGAG
The DNA here is from genome assembly GCA_027917425.1 of Gastrophryne carolinensis. Taxonomy (NCBI): domain Eukaryota; kingdom Metazoa; phylum Chordata; class Amphibia; order Anura; family Microhylidae; genus Gastrophryne; species Gastrophryne carolinensis. Next base: position 48,542,073 of record CM051234.1, on the reverse strand, counting down.
ATCCCCATACAGCTCCTGAATTACAGACCTAACCGCCAATAGAAGAAGTGCCGAAGCACACACCGGGCGCATTGTTGACCCAGCATAAATAAAACCATGGCGAGCGTACTGGTCAATCCGACGATCCTCCCCATCTTTAGGGACAGTGGTCTAAGCAGACTGTACCATAGCCGTGCTGGAGAGCCCTAGCACAGGGGTATCGACGTCAGGAGGGACGGACCAAAGCTTCACCAATTCTGGCAGAAAAGGATAACGCTTTTCCCAACTGGAAGGGATTCCAGATAACCGCGTGGGATGTTCCCATTCCTTAAGCACCACCCTCTCAAAGTGATGTTGTCTGGGAAAAACCCAACGCGGCTGAGGCTCTTTAAACAACTGGCCCTTTGGCAGGGTGACAGCCTCAGGCGGATCTAAATTCAGAATTTCAAACATTTGAGCCAGAATGGAGGGGGTGTCAAGGGAAACCCCCGCCGACCAATCGCCAATAGCATCAGTCTCAAGCTGATCTGCAGGCTCATCTGACTCCAACAGGAATTCTCCCTCGTCCGGGGAGCCATCGGACCATTCCACAGGCTCACATACCTCATCCTGGGAAGCCGAAGGTATCGGAGTCAGGTGCTTCCGTTTTGCAGTGGCTTTTGACCCGTTAAAGCTTTAACGGGCACTATTTTCCCGAGGCTGGCCAACCGCGCCGCCACCTCGGATTGCGAATCCCCACTCTTGACAGTGTCATGCGGGGTCCGGAACAGGGAGGGAGAGGTAGGAGATGATGGAAGTTGCGACGGGCCAGCAGCCGGAGCGACGGACTGATGCGCAATACTCTGCCTTGCACAAGGAATGCATACAAAGACATCATCAGCTGGGAGCGGAGTCCCACATCTTGCGCACCCCCTAGATGGCCCAGAAGAACCATTTCCGGTAATAACGGAAGCCTCCATATGGTGATTTATGGTATTCGCAATTCTTTTGGGTTTTAAGGCATAAGCCACCCGGGATGCCCCCCTATTGTAAATGTCCCGGAAGGGAGGATTTAATTCAAAAAGAAGATCCCCTTAATAATCTATATATAAATATAGATTATATATATATATATTCTTTTTTTTTTTTTTTAATATGTCAATATATATATATATATATATATATATATATATATATATATATGTCCCAATTTTCCTTTCTTTTTTTTTTTTTTTTTTAAAAAGAAAGACTAGCCAAGTAATATAGAGCCGGGAGGCCGCTTTAATCAGGGATTCCCGGGCTCTGTAGGGGAAGAAAAAACCAACAGTCAGATCCCCAAACTTGTGGCAACATGCAAACATACTTATGCATGGCACCAAGGTGCCTTTAAATAAGCAAAGGAAAAAACCCTTGCCCTCAATCATGATGAATCCCCTTATAGATCTCTCCCCCCTATGTCTAAAACACTATAAACATTATAGATTTTAAATGACACTCAACGGCCCCACACAAGGTGGGGCCGCTTACCTGCAAAGAACCGAGAGCGGCCGCAGCAACAGCATGGACGACGCAGCAGCCGGCAGCAGCAATAGCAGTAGGAGCCAGAAAGGTAAATAAACCCATGTGCGGCAGCGAGCCCCCCCCCCACGTGACTTCCTTTAACCCTTTCAGTGCCAAGCACGTAGATTCTACGTGCTTGCATCCACTCCACTTAAGTGCCAAGCACGTAGAATCTACGTGCTTGACTTTCCCCCCTGCTACAGTAAAAGTAAAAAAAAAAAACACTCACCTGACCCCTTGTTCTATCCGGCCGGGTCTCCTCTTCATCCGGGGGGGCTTCGATCCCCCACCCAGGCCCCCCCGGGTGCAGGGGAGAGCCCGGAATAGCCCCCCCCCCCTTCAGCAGCCGCCAAAATACATGTTAAAAAAAAAATATATATAAAAATGACATTTACTTACCTTAGTGATCGATTGCTCCCGCCGGGTCTCCTCTTCACCAGGGGGGCCTCCGATCGCCCCCCCCCCCTGGCTCTCCAGCTTCAGGAGAGGGCCTGAAAGGCCCTCTCCCTGTCCTGCTCGACGGGCGCCGCCATTTTGCCGGGGTGTCGTCCTGGCTCCGGGCTGCGATTCTCACACTTGTCATCGCTGGCCACAGGAGGAGGAAGGCAGGTGATGATCTGATCGCCTGCCTCCCTCCTCCACTGGCCAGCGATGACAATATTTGTCATCAGAGCTGCGAGGGACACAGAAGCTGAGGATCAGAGGTGAGTAAAGTAAAAAAAAGTTTTTATTTTTTAATAAAGTTATTTTTTAATCGGTGTGGTGTTTTTTTTTTTTTTACTGTTAACCCCTTGTGAACTGGTAAGGGGTCCATGACCCCTATACCAGTTCACAAGGCTAGGGGGATGGCAAGCCACCTGCGCTAGCGGGTGGCTTGCCATTAACCCTTGGCACCCCCATTACCTGCCTCCCCAAAGGCCAGGGGGGGGCAGAAGAGCCCGGGCCCACATAGGGTATGTGGGCTCGTAGGCTGCAGGGTGGGGGGGCCACAAAAGCTGGCCCCCCCACTCTGTGCCTACAAGCCCCCATAGCTGGTCCCGGGCTGGTAATGCTGGGTAAGGGGGACCCCACGTCATTTTTTTTTTTATTTTTAAGGGTTTTTAACCCTTAAAAATAAAAAAAAAATGGGGTCCGCCCCCCTGGGAGGGGGGACCCTATGTCGTTTTTTTTTTAATTAACCCCTTTTGTTCTGTCACCCAGCAGCTATAAAAGGCTTCCAGCAGATGAGCAGAAGCCAGTGATGGGAGGGGAAGATGGATGGGAGGTAAGTATTAAAAAAAAAAATAATAATAATAAAATATTTTTTTCTGCGTCTGTGTGGTGTTTTTTTTTTACATTTAACCCCTTGTGAACTGGTAAGGAGTCCACAAGACCCCTATATCAGTTCACAAGGCTGGGGGATGGCAAGTCACCTGCACTAGCGGGTGACTTGCCATTAACCCTTGGCACCCCCATTACCTGCCTCCCCAAAGGCCAGGGGGGGGGCAGAAGAGCCCGGGCCCACGGGCTATGCGGGCTTTGTAGCCTGCAGGGCCAGGGGCCACAAAAGCTGGCCCCTGCGCCCTGTTCCTACAAGCCCTGCATAGCTGGTTCTGGGCTGGTTACTTCGGGTAAGGGGGCCCCCATGTCGTTTTTTGGGGGGATTTTTAAGGGTTTTTAACCCTTAAAAATCCCCCCAAAAAATGGGGTCCCCCCCCTGGGAAGGGGGACCCTATGTCATTTTTTTCCCCGATTTAACCCTTTGTAGTGTGGATGGTAGTTGTATTTTATTTGTAAATGTTATAAAGTACTTGTTTCAGTTAGGGGGGTCTCCTGGGCAGGAACAGGGGGCTACCGATAAATATGTGGTACCGTTCTAATCTGTAGAAATGGGGCTTTCACATGCAATACGGTTTTCTTTAATAAAATACATTTTTTATTTAAAATAAAGGAGGCAATTTTCTAAAAAAAAATTTTATTTATTTATTTTTTTTTTACTTAATAATATTGTAAAAAACAGAATAAAATTTACAAACAAGACATTTCATGTTAAAGCCTAAACTCTGCTGCAAAAAATATATATATAATTTTCCTGAAAATTCCAGCAAAACATGGTGCAAAATGGGGAAAAATGACCTGTCAACAGAGGGTGACAAAATCTCAAGTAGGCTGGCAATTAAAAGGATTAAAAGTACCTCTGCATGTTGGGTATTGTTCTGTTCGGGGGACCTTGCGCTTTCAGACTTAGCTTGTTTTTTCTGGTTTGCATATTTATATTTTAGGAAAATATGGTTTATGGGGGATATTCCAAATGTAAAGGGTTGTTTTGGTTGAAAAATCGCAAGGTGCGCACCTTGTCTGCAGAGCTGAAATTTTCAAGAAAAATTACCGTTATGCGCATGCTTTACTTTGGGGTGTTTGGCAACTCTTCCCTTGACAGTAGCTATGCATATTGGGTATCGTTCTGTTCGGGGGAGGTTGCATTTTCAGATTATACTTGTTTTTTCTTGTTTGTATATAGTTTTTTTAGGAAAATGTTGCTTTGATTCTGCTTTTTTATCCTTTTTTTAGGGAAACTCTTTGCAACCAAAGAATACATTGAGGGATTACTTCCAGAAAACTGTGGCCACATCAACAAGCCTGGTACACCTAGAAAGCTTGAGGTGTGTACTTCCAGAGAATATATAGTTTGTGGGGGGTATTTCAAATGTAAAGGGTTATTTTTCTGGAAAAACTGCAAGGTGCGCATAGCGCATATCACAGTTGTATTTTTTTCTGAAAATCCCCTAAAGCGCTGTTTCAGTTTGGGGGAGTCTCCTGGGCAGGAAAGGGTGTCTACCTATACATATGTGGTACCGCTGTAACCGGGAGCAATTGGGGTTTCACACGCAATAAGATTTTATTGACAAACTTACATTTTTTATTACAAAAAAACACTACAAATTGCAAAAAATAGATTTTTTTTTATTTTTTTGCACATATTTCACCCAAAAGTATTGAGAATACACAAAAAAAAGGCCAAACAAGACATCGCATGTTGAAGCCCAGACTCTGCTGAAAAAAACAATATATAATTTTCCTGGGAAATCCCTGGAAATCCGTTCAAAAATCACATTTGAACATGGGGAGCGCAAAATAGTGCAAAATGGTCTGGCACCAAGGGTGACAAAAACTCCAGGTAGGCTGGCAGCGAAAGGGTTAAGCCAGGAAGGAAGGAAGTGAGGCTGGGGCCGGTCGCATGACGCTGCCGCCGGTGCCACGCCCCTGTTTCCACGTCACCGGAGCCCGCCCCCCTCAAGCCCGATCAGTGCGCCCATTCATCAAGGGATTACTACCAGATGAGCCACTACAACGGGATCAAAACACAAAGGCAGGAGGAGGGGGGAGGAGGAGGGAGGGAAGGGAAGAATCAGCGCAGCCGACGCTGACAATGCGGCGGCCGAACGGCAAGGAGACCAGCGGGGGAGGGGGGAGGGAGGCTGTGCTATAGCAAAGGCTCAGGCAGCAAGCCAGCCTGCAACAGCGCGGCCCGCCCCAGCTACCCCCTAAAGCTGACCTAAACACTGGCCAAGCCGGCCAGTACTTATCTAAAAGACCTGCCCGAGGAAAGCTCTTTAAGAGGAACAATCAGACCGAGTGCACACTTGCGGTGCAGTCTGCTAAGTGCATAAAAGTAAAACACACATGTTACAAAAAGTCATACAGTGAAATACACACACAATACACAACCCTCTAACCCCCCCCCCCCATAGTGAAGGGAGAAGGGACCGTAACGGGAGAGTAAGGGGCTAAGGGGACCCTCGGGACAGGGGCATCCCATTTCCGGATCACCATGCCGGATAGCCGCATTGCCCCCAAAAGAGGGGGTCGAGCGGAGGAGATAAGCTCCTAGGCACCTATAGTGCCGTCTACCAATTGACCAGTGAGCAGCCTAGGCTGGGAGGCTTCCAATCCACCATAAAGGTATAAACAATCAAAACCGGGCAGAAATAGACCAAAAGGGGGTGCCGGGGTAAGACCCCGGCTACCTGTAAGCAGGAGACTTCAATCTTCTGTCTTGTCGTCAAGCAGAGAGAAAAATACTGGTGATAAATGGGAGGTACCAGGTATATATAGGCCGGAAGGGGGCTCGTTACAAGACTTCCTCTCTGCACAGCGTCACCTGGCGGTGAGTTAACCCAATAGTGAAGAATATTAAAGGTGAAGCGGGGTGTGTGGCACACCAAGAATATTCTATTTTTGTAAGTATTCTTTTGTCCAGTCCCCCCCCCCCCCCCCACCTAAAACTATTCTACAGAAGTGGGTATATCAGTAGTGCACTAGAACAGCTCTCTAGACATTTGCTTTTTATATGTGGTTTAATCCAATAATCCGTTAAAGAGGAACACCATTGGGGAATTCCTCTCTCTCTGGTGTTGTTTCTCTCAGGTAGGACATGCCGATTTGGGATGCCTGCTATGTGTATTCCCACAGATCACCAGGGAAATTCAAATTTTCACCATTCCCATGGCTTAGCCAATCAGCACACGCTTCCCTCACCTCCATTCAGCTCTGCAAGCTGCCACCACATTACATTGGCTCGTGTGCTGAATGGAGGCGAGCTCACTGCTGGGCATCCTGAAAGGGGAGATAGGGGAATGCAGCGAATACTCCGGGAAGAAGTAAGGAAATCAGGATGACCCTGGGGTTTCACACAGTAAAACATCCCAATTCAAGGTGCCCCAGAGAGTGGGCCCCAGCCTCCATTGTTCCTATTTAAAGTAATTGATCAACCCCAAAAAAAAAGATACTTTTTTGTCCCCCGCAGCTGATCCGTCCAAGCCCAAGAGTTAGCAACTCACCTGATCACTGGATACGAGCATGTGCCGGAGCCCGCTCACCCCCAGGGCAGAAACATGGGGTCAGGATTAATGTCGCATCTGGTTTGCGGCCCACCATCATTCACAGGAGCGCTAACTTACCCTCTCTATTCACTGCAATGGAGGAAGTGTACCGAGTCCTGACACGCCACCTTCATTGTAGAGAATGAAGAGGGGGTTGCTGCGCCCCTGTGATTGTTGGTGGGGCGACGCAAGCCGACGGAAGCACTGCTGACAGCTGTTTGGGCCCAGTTGCGGATCACTGGACACGGACTGGTCAGCTGCAGAGTAGAAATTGTGTGATTAATCTCTTAAAGGAAAGCCTTAATATACAATATGCGCTGTGGAATTAGTATACAGTACATCACAATTGGAGTAGCCCTTTATATAAAGTATCTTATTCATTCTGAGTTTGAGCATGATGGAGCTCTTCCACAGTCAGATATTTGGCCGGCTCTATTTCTGGCCTTCCTGAGATTCCATCCAACAGCGTCTGCATTAATATTTCTTTTTTTACTAGATTCCATTTCCAACTAACCTCATTCCCGCAACTAGATAAACACATGTCTTCATTTCCTTCCACAAGTAAGCTCAGCATTCTCCGTCTTTACACGTGGGTTAATTAAAGGGTGGGATTGGATGGCATTAGGGTGGCTTCATCCCAGTCGGCCATATTAACTCTAACAGGTGAGTATTAAAAATGTCCAAACCAATGATCAAGGAGGCATGTGCCAAACTGGAATTAACGATTTAAAGGGAAAGTCCACTTCCAATGGCATTTTTGAAAATGTATTTTTATTTGTGCCAAAAGGATGTTCATAAAGGTGTTGAGCCAATCTAATTTTATTCTTATGTCAGAAAATGTGTGTTTTATGAAAGTGGTTTTCATTACCTGCAAACAGCCCACCAAGCCTGTACATGAAGATCTACAACAAGAGAGAAAACTCGCCCAGTAGCAGTATTGTTTATACAGTTCACCTTTTCTATTCTTGTAGGTCTTGATTTACATTTGTCAATAGCAACATATTGTAGGGAGTGAATGGTTCCATAAAACACACTGACGGAGGGAAAATATGATTTAATATAAATATATTAAATATAAATATTGCAAATACTTAATACCAGCTCAATGGTCATCAATCTGATACAAACCAATGGTCACTGAGGCTGTCCTCAGAAATCATTTGTTATGGATGATTAGATAATTTGGGTCCAATTTAGTTTATATTTAAGCACTGTAGGTGGGCTGTGTAAAAGTAAATGCCCTCCTTCCTTGCGTTGTCCCCGGCCTCCTTGTATTCTCTCTTCCCGCGCCCCCGCCGTCTCCTTGCCGGCTGCCCTGTGCAGCTCATTCATGCTGACAGTTGCGGGGAGTGCTGCGGCGGGGGGCTCGTATGGCTATGACGCTGGGCCAGGCAAGCCTGTTAGACAGGAGGTGTAAGATACATGCAGGATGGCCACGCCCTCGCCGCATCACTTCCAGTTTTGCCAGCGGGTGGTGCGGCATGCCCAGCATTTTAGGAGGGTTCTATTGAGACACACGAGTTTGGAGGCGAGTATAAAGGTAGCACCCCTACTAAGAGCACTTTCCATCACCCTTAGAAGCGGCACGGGAGCCACATGTGCAGGTGTTCTTCTGCTCTCTCCCTTCTGTGCTGGGACAGTCATTTTACTTTGATACATGTGCCTGGCAACTCGTGGTAATTTGTATCTCTCATTTTGCACCTGCACTTCTATGTGTTCTGACTGATTATTACTTTATGCATATTCTAATGTGGTTTATTCTGTGCACATTCTGTGTTTTTTGAGAACCTTGTTTCAATTATTCTTGGTCTTGTAATTTCTCAGACTACTCTCTATTTACTTTCAGGAACCAGCCCCCCCCCCCCCCCCATGTGGCTCCTAGAACTGTGAAGGTCCTATCCCAGAAACTTAAACCTGAGCCAGTCATCCGAATTACTTTTCTTCCTGTTTTGCTTATGTTGGAATTGTTCCCCGCACCGTAAAAAAAAAATAATCTGAACCAAACCACCTCCCCACCCCAAAAACCAACAGGCAAGGTGCAGAATCTTCCCAACCCCCCTATAACTGTCAATGTGCAGAATCTCCCAACAGGCAGTGTGGCATTCACCTCCCCTCTACCATTCTCCCCTCCTATTCCACAATTGTATGCAGTGTAGAACCCCCCTCTCATTCCACCATTATAGGCAGGGTGACACTCTCTCTTCCCATTCCCCTATTTATATTCACTGTGACACCCCCTTCCATTCTCCCATTACAGTAAGTGTGGCATCCCCCCCCCCAACTAAGGCATACTACCAAATAAGAAATGCCCTTTTGCTTATTACCCGAATACATTTGTTGGGCACACCACATTTTTGCTGCAGGTTGTAAATTACAGATCATCCTTCAAAAAGATCTGCACTACCCTGGAGGTTTAAGTCTGAGAGGAGAAACATCCATTTTCTGGAACATAGATCAAAGCAAAGGCTGCCACAGAAAATTGTATGGGACTGGCTTTCACTTACTGCATTTAAAATGGACGATTTTCAATGTGAAACATTTATGATGTATAGAGAAAGATGCAGGCTGCCATTATGGACACCACTCACAGTGGGTGCTTGGTAGCATTGATCATACAAACTTTAGAACATACAGCACAAAAATACCATTTTGTGAGTACTCACCTGAAAAATGGATATTGTTGGTGTGCCACACACCCCGCTTCACCTTTAATTCTTCACGATTGGGTTACTCACCGCCAGGTGACGCTGTTGCAGAGAGGAAGTCTTGTAACCAGCCCCCTTCCGGCCTATATATACCTGGTACCTCCCATTTATCACCAGTATATTAAAAAGAAGAAAGACAAGGTACCAGTAAATTAACGGTAACCTCAAAATAAATCAAAATAAATAAAAGCTTCACCATATAAAGGATTCGGAATACCGAAAAGGGTGGGAGTGAAGCGGGGTGTGTGGCACACCAACAATATCCATTTTTCAGGTGAGTACTCACAAAATGGTATTATTCTTGGTGTGCCACACACCCCGCTTCACCTTTAATTCTTCACGATTGGGACATCCAAAAGCAGTGTCCACAAGGGATGGGCATCTCAAGGCCAGGTGAAGCATAACTAAAATGACTGCAGTCTGCAGAACTTTGCGGCCAAAAACAGCATCCGCATCCCACATCAACTTTGTAAAACTTAGAAAAAGTATGAACAGAAGACCAAGTGGCGGCCTTACAAACTTGTTCAACAGAAGCTTGGTGCTGAAAAGCCCAAGACGCTCCAACGGCGCGAGTAGAATGAGAAGTGATACGAAAAGGGGGAACTTTCCGCTTAGCAAAATAGGCCGCAGTAACGGCCTGACGTATCCATTTGCTAATGGCAGATTTGGCTGGTGCCAAACCCTTCTTAGGCCCATAGGGCACAACAAAAAAGGCATCCGTCTTACGAAAAGGAGACGTGATAATCAAGTAGTACTTAACACAGCGTACTACATCCAAACAATGCAAAACCCTCTCTTTGTCATTCTTAGGATTAGGACACAAGGAGGGAAGAACAATATCCTGATTCAAATGAAAAGCAGAAACAACCTTAGGAAGAAAGTCTGGCTTGAACCGAAAGACCACTTTATCCTGATGCCTCTCAAAGTAGGGCGCCTGGATAGACAAGGCCGCCAACTCCGAGACACGCCGGACCGAAGTGATAGCTACCAAGAAGACAATCTTCTGAGTCAGGGTAGACAAAGCAATATCTTGCAGAGGCTCAGAAGGAGGAGCCTGAAGAGCAGAACGAACCAAATTCAAATCCCAAACCGGGAGTAATGGTTTCCTGGGAGGCCGCACATGCGTAACCCCCTGGAAAAAAGTTTTAACCAAAGGATAAAGCGCAAAACGCTTCTGAAAAAAGATAGATAAGGCAGAAACTTGCCCTTTCAAAGTACTTAGCTGAAGACCAGAGTCCAGCCCAGATTGTAAAAACTCCAGAATCCTGGAGACCGAGAAGACCCTACAAGGGAAGGATCTAATCTCACACCAAGCGATATAGGCTTTCCAAGTCCTATAGTAGATGATAGAAGAAGACCTCTTCCGGGCACTGATCAGAGTCTTAACGACTGAGTCAGAAAGACCCTCCTCCTTCAAGATGGAGGTTTCAGCAGCCAGGCCGTCAAACCCAGCGCTGGTAAATTGGGGTAACACAACCGACCCTGAGTGAGCAGATTGGGGCGAAGAGGCAGAACGAACTGGTCCACTGCCAGCCGAACGATGTCTGCGAACCACACTCGCCTTGGCCACCTTGGGGCCACGAGAACGGCGGACACCCTTTCCAGAGCCAACTTCCGAACCACCCTGCCCAGCATGGGTATCGGAGGAAACAGGTATAGAAATCCCAGATCCTCCCAGCTCAGGGACATGGTGTCCATTGCCAGAGCCAGAGGATCCCGGGAGAGCGACACGAAGTTCGGGAGCCTGTGATTGTGACGAGAGGCAAACAGGTCCACCTCCGGTGTCCCCCATCGGAGACATAGTGAGCGAAAAACCTGAGGATGGAGAGCCCATTCTCCCAGACGGGGAGAGCCCCTGCTCAACTGGTCCGCTTCCTGGTTCTCCACTCCTGGAATGTATACCGCCGAGAGACAAGGAACATGGGCCTCTGCCCAGGTCAGGATCAGGGACACCTCTCTGAGAGCACTCAGACTGCGAGTCCCTCCCTGATGATTGATGTAAGCAACCGCTGTTCGATTGTCTGAACGCACCCGGACCGGAAGGCCCAGAACGTGATGAGTCAGGAGAGCAAGCACCCGACGGACGGCTCTCAGTTCCAGCACATTGATGGGTAAGTGGGCCTCTTGAGGTCCCCATTGCCCCTGGAACTGAAGCTCCTTCCAGAATCCGCCCCATCCCGAAAGACTGGCGTCCGTGGTGACAATTTCCCAAAGAGGGGTCAGGACGGACCTGCCCCTCACGAGATTGGCCGAGACCAACCACCACTGGAGGGACTGCCGGACCCAGGAGGACAACTGGAAGGGCTGATCCAGCGACCGAGGCTGCCGGTCCCAGGACGCCAACAGATAAAGCTGAAGCGTCCTCGTGTGAAATTGAGCAAAAGGAACTGCCTCGAAAGAGGCGACCATCAACCCTACCAGCCTCATCCCCAGACGGATGGACGGCCGAGGATTGGAAAGTAGGACCCGAGCCAACTCCTGAATCAGATGAATTTTGGACTGGGGGAGAAACACTCTGTGTTGGAGAGAGTCCAACTGCATCCCCAGAAAGGACACCACCCTGGCCGGAGCGAGGGAGGACTTGGGGAAGTTGATCACCCAACCAAAGCTTTCCAGCGTGGAGACCACCAACCTGGTGTCTGTCTCCGACTGATTGAGTGACGGAGCCATGATGAGAAGGTCGTCCAAATAAGGTACGACCCGAATGCCCCGAGATCTGAAAATGGCCATCACCCCTGCCAGCACCTTGGTAAACACTCTCGGAGCCGAGGTAAGGCCAAACGGAAGTGCCACGAATTGAAAATGCTGATCTTTCATCACCAATCGAAGAAAACGTTGATGAGCGTGGCAGATGGGAACATGAAGATAAGCATCCTTGATGTCTATGGACGTCATGACGTCCCCCTGCCGAAGGGAACCGACGGCCGTACGCAAAGTTTCCATGTGAAACTTCCGAAAACGGATGAACCTGTTGAGTAATTTCAGGTCCAGGACGGGACGAACTGACCCGTCCTTCTTGGGGACTGCGAAAAGATTGAAGTAGAAACCGAGGCCCATCTCTAAACGCGGCACCGGCCGGATGACCGCCATCTCTAACAGATTCTTTACCGACGCCAGGAGCCCCTGTGCGGCCAAAGGATCGATGGGCACCCGAGACCGAAAGAACCGTGAAGGAGGGCGAGACTCGAATTCCAGCTTGTAACCGGACGACACTACCTCCCGGATCCATCTGTCCGGAACCTCCTGGTCCCAAACCTGGGAGAAGTGTCGTAATCGTCCCCCCACCCGCACGGGTGAGGGCAGCCCCTCATTGCTGAGCGGGCTTACCGGCAGGCTTGGGCTTGGTGCCCCAGGACTGTGCGGGACGGCCACGGCCCCTCCCCCGAGTCCAACCTGCACCTCTGGTAGTGGGAAAGGAAGCCCCCCTACCCGCTCTGAATCCCAGAAAGGAAGGCCTACCAGAACTTGCCCCCCGAAAGGGACAACGAGGCCTCTTACGTTGCGGCATTTTACCACCTTTTAGCAACTGAATCAATTTTATCACCAAACAGTCGCAATCCCAAAAAGGGGAGAGCTGTGAGTACCTTTTTAGAAGCTGCGACCGCCGACCACTGGCGCAGCCATACTGCCCGACGAATAGCCACCAGCATTGCCGCTGTCTTGCTACTCATAGCCAGCGCATCGTCCTGAGCGGACAGAACATAGGAAACAAAAGACTCACACTGCCTGAGAGCAGTAAACTCCTTGCAAGTGGAATCAAGATCCACACACAGACCCTGAATTACAGATCTAACCGCCAATAGAAGAAGCGCCGAAGCACACACTGGGCGCATCGTTGACCCGGCATAACTAAAACCATGGCGAGCGTACTGGTCAATCCGACGATCCTCACCATCCTTAAGGGCAGTAGTCTCAGCAGACTGCACCATAGCCATGCTGGAGAGCCCTAGTACAGGGGTATCGACGTCAGGAGGAACCGACCAAAGCTTCACCAATTCTGGCGGAAAGGGATAACGTTTTTCCCAACTGGAAGGAATTCCAGTCAACCACGTGGGATGTTCCCATTCTTTAAGCACAACTCTCTCAAAGTGGTGTTGTCTGGGAAAAACCAAACGCGGCTGAGGCACATTAAACAACTGACCCTTAGACAGGGTGACGGCCTCAGGTGGATCTAAATTCAAAATTTCAAACATTTGAGCCAGAATGGAGGGGGTGTCACGGGAAACCCCCGCAGACAAATCGCCAATAGCATCAACCTCAAGCTGATCTGCAGGCTCCTCTGACTCCACCAAAAATTCTCCTTCCTCGTCCAGGGAGCAATCGGACCAATCTATAGGCTCACATACTTCATCCTGTGAAGCCGGAGGTACAGGAGAAAGGTGCTTCCGTTTCGCAGTGGCCTTTAACCCTGCTTTAACGGAAATTATCTTCTCGAGGTTGGCCAACCGTGCCGCCACCTCGGATTGCGAATCCCCACCTTTGACAATATCACGCGGGGTCCGGAACAGGGAGGGAGGGGTAGGGGATGATGGAAGTTGCGAAGAGCCAGCAGCCGGAGCAACGGACTGACGCGCAATATTCTGCCTTGCACAAGGAATGCATACAAAAACATCATCGCCTGGGAGCGGAGTCCCACAGCCTCCACACACCCTAGATGGCCCAGAAGAACCATTTCCGGTATTATCGGAAGCCTCCATATGGTGATTTATGGTATTCGCAAAATTCTGGGTTTAAGGCATAAGCCACCCGGGATGCCCCTTTATGTTAATGTCCCGGGAGGGAGGATTTAATTAATAATAAAGATCCCCTTAAAATAATAGTATATATATATTTTTTTTTTAATATATATACAAGTATATATATATAAATATATAAATATGTCCCAATTTGGAGGAAAAGAAAGGACTAGCCAGGCAAAATAGAACCGGGAGGCCACTGTATTGAGGGAATCCCAGGATCTGTGGGGAAGAAACAAACCAACAGTAAGACCCCCAGAAATGGCAACATGCAATATGACATACATACACAGCACCAGAGTGCTTTGAAGAGGCAAGGAAAACTGGCCTCTGATTTTCCTCCTTTTTACTTTTTTTTTTAAATAAAAATATTTCTCCATTAAATATTTAACCTCTTTCTTTTTTTTTTTAAATAAAAAACAGTCAGAGACCATAAAAAATAGACGGCCTCACGGCAGGTGAGGCCGCTTACCTGTCCAAATAAGGCTTAAAAAGGCCCAGCACCCGACCGTAGAAGTGATGAGGGACTGGCAGCAAATGTCAGCGAAGGCGCAGTGGTGGGAGCCGAAGCGGCAGAGCTCGCACAAACGGAAGAGGCGGCGGAGCGGGCAGCAGTAGCAGCAGACATATGCGGCCACGAGCCCCGCACGCAGCCTCCTAATTTACAGGAAGGAAGTGCGGCTGCCTGACGGCATCCGGGCCCCGCCCCCCCCCCCCACCAAATATGAACAGTGCGGCCCGCCGGCTGTGTTAAAGCAATCAGAGGGCTAACAAGCCCTCAGTAAAAAGGAGAAAGGGGGGAGGGGAAACCAGAGATACTAGGCAGCCTGTGCTGCCCCCAGATAAAAACCCACGGCCCGCCAAGTGGCGGCCGATTAAAAACAAAGGAGACAAGGGGAGGGGGAGAGGGAGCTGAATAAGTGAGAAGGGCGCAGGCAGCAAGCCTGACACCGTACAGCCCGCCCCGGTCACCCTTAAAGCTGACCCAAAGCTCTGGCCCTACAGGCCAGCAGCAGCAGCCCGCATAACAGAGACTGCCATATAAGGAGGAATCTAAGTCAGGCCACACGCACACTCGCTTGCGGTCCAGCCTGACAACATTGAAATAAGCAAACATACAGTAAACCAAACATACAATCCACATCCCTCTACCCCCCCCCCCCCCATAGTGAAGGGAGAAGGGACCGAAACGGGAGAGCAAGGGACCAAGGGAACCCTCGGGACAGGGGCATCCCACCTCCGGATCACCATGCCGGATAGCCGCATTGCCCCCAAAACAGGGGGTCGAGGAGATAAGCTCCTAGGCACCTATAGTGCCGTCTACCAATTGCCCAGTGAGCAGCCTAGGCTGGGAGGCTTCCATTCAACCACAAAGGTAACAAACAATCAAAACCAGGCAGAAATAGACCAAAAGGGGGTGCCGGGGTAAGACCCCGGCTACCTGCAAACAGGAGACTTCAATCTTCTGTCTTGTCGTCATGCAGAGAGAAAAACACTGGTGATAAATGGGAGGTACCAG
Organism: Gastrophryne carolinensis; assembly: GCA_027917425.1. NCBI lineage: Eukaryota > Metazoa > Chordata > Amphibia > Anura > Microhylidae > Gastrophryne > Gastrophryne carolinensis. The sequence continues at coordinate 48,526,733 of CM051234.1, read as the reverse complement.
GTATATATAGGCCGGAAGGGGGCTCGTTACAAGACTTCCTCTCTGCAACAGCGTCACCTGGCAGTGAGTAACCCAATCGTGAAGAATTAAAGGTGAAGCGGGGTATGTGGCACACCAAGAATACACCTAGAATAGTAATTTAGGATAAAAAGTCAAAACCTTCGATTTGTCAAGATTTAATTAAATAAGTGGGCTCTACACCGACTGCTATAAATACCCTCACACAAACTTATTTCACTCCTCTATAAGACGATCCAAATCAGGCTAAATGGTCTCTCCATCTCCTGGAGTAAAACCAATTAGGCTGATTCCAGGAGCTTTAAGGAATAGCCCTGGAACAAAGATTATTTGCATGGCTCAGTCTAACGCAAAGGATCTTGGGAGATTTCACATTTCCCTTATTGTATGCACCATACAAATATTTTTGGTCTTTAAACACCGTCTTTCATCCCTCACTCAATTCCGCAACAATGAAGACAAACATCAAAGTGCTTCTAAGGTGGTAACCTAGTTCCAGCCGGATTGCATACATTTATTCCAGGTCAATCTTCTATTGGCTCTCTGCCAGGAACTAGGTACTTACTTGCATACTTGGTAGAATTGTCTTACAGCAATGGCCTTCTGGAATAAAGTATAACAACTTATTAATACTATTCTAGAGCAATTTCCCCTACCATAAAGGAAGTTCTGCTATTAGACAGGCCACCGGGACTCACTAAGGCCAAATTTTATTGATGTAACATCTTGATGGCCTCAAAACAGCTAAGGCCTGGAAAACAAAAATAATACCTTTCAATGAGGTTGCTGCACAAATCGACCTAACTTTTGAAATACAGCATTCTATGGGAACCCAGCCCTCTCCTTAAAAGCTACCGTCAGGTGAAATTAGTTCACAAAACATGACCTGTTGGTGGCTCTCGAGGAGCAGGTTGGGGGGAAAACAGCTTCACACCGTGGTGGAATTTTGATGTATTTTAATATTTTGATGTAATTATCATTAAATATAATACATTGGGCTCACGCCATTCATGGAACCTTTAAGCTGCCAGTCTGCATAGTAGTCAACATCCCACTGTCAACCTTTATTCCCATTTAGCCTGTTTATATTGCTCCTGAGCATTCTCTAGATTCATAATGCATGTGATCATCAAAGCCCTAGTTAAAAGGTAGCTGTGCTAGATACCATCAATTTTAGATAGTGTGGTAAAGAGCAAAGCTGTCTTGTTTGCATTGTTGTGACACCCAATTCCTGTCCTAGGCACCCACGTGGCTCAAAAAAGGTTAAGCTCACAGAAAACATTGATAAAAAGTTCCTGATATCCTACCAAAATGATCCTGCTTTACTTTCTTTTCCGATAAGAAGTCCGACGTTCAACTTGATACCCGGTGGCTTGACAATGAAGACAAACATCAAAGTGCTTCTAAGGTGGTAACCTAGTTCCAGCCGGATTGCATACATTTATTCCAGGTCAATCTTCTATTGGCTCTCTGCCAGGAACTAGGTACTTACTTGCATACTTGGTAGAATTGTCTTACAGCAATGGCCTTCTGGAATAAAGTATAACAACTTATTAATACTATTCTAGAGCAATTTCCCCTACCATAAAGGAAGTTCTGCTATTAGACAGGCCACCGGGACTCACTAAGGCCAAATTTTATTGATGTAACATCTTGATGGCCTCAAAACAGCTAAGGCCTGGAAAACAAAAATAATACCTTTCAATGAGGTTGCTGCACAAATCGACCTAACTTTTGAAATACAGCATTCTATGGGAACCCAGCCCTCTCCTTAAAAGCTACCGTCAGGTGAAATTAGTTCACAAAACATGACCTGTTGGTGGCTCTCGAGGAGCAGGTTGGGGGGAAAACAGCTTCACACCGTGGTGGAATTTTGATGTATTTTAATATTTTGATGTAATTATCATTAAATATAATACATTGGGCTCACGCCATTCATGGAACCTTTAACCCTTTTGGTGCCAAGCACGTAACACCTACGTGCTGGCTTGGCTGGGCCTTAAGTGCCAAGCCCGTAGGTGTTACGTGCTTGACTTTCCTCGCTTCTAGTTTAAAAAATAAAAATCAAAAATACTCACCTGACCCCTTGTTGGATCCGGCCGGGTCTCCTCTTTAATTTGGTGCCATCCGATCCCCCGTGGGGGGTCGGATGGCTCCAGGAGAGCCCCCGGAATAGGCCGCCCCCCCCCCCGCTTCTGCAGCAGCAGCTGCTAACTGTAAAAAAAAAAAAAAAATAAAAATGACATTCACTTACCTGTGTGTGCGCTGGCTCCCGCTGTCCCTCCTCTTCACCTGGGGGGCCTCCGATCCCCCCCCAGGACTTACCGTTCTTCAGGAGAGAGCCTGGGAGGCTCTCTCCTCTCTTCTTCAAGATGGCGGCCGCCATCTTGCCTCTAAGCCCCGCCCCCTTGGGGGCGGGGCTTATGACGTCATCCCGGTCCCGATCACCGGCTTCAGCTTTCTCAGCTTCTCAGATGCCGGTGATCGGTGCCCTGGAAGGAGGTGACAGGAGATCCTCTGATCTCCTGCCTTCTCCTTCTCTGGATGCCGATCACCGGCATCTGTCAGCTGAGCGGCGAGGGACAAGAGCTTGCAATCGAAGGTAAGTACAGTAAAAAAAAATTTTTTTTTTTTCTAATAAAATACTTTTTATTATTGTGTGGTGTTTTTTTTTCACATTAACCCTTTGTGAGCTGGTAAGGGGTCCATGAGACCCCTTATACCAGTTCACAAGGCTGGGGGGGTGGCAAGTCACCTGCCCTAGCGGGTGGCTTGCCATTAACCCCCGCACCCCCATTACCTGCCTCCCCAAAGGCCAGGGGGGGGCAGAAGAGCCCGGGCCCACATAGGCTATGTGGGCTCGTAGGCTGCAGGGTGGGGGGGCCACCAAAGCTGGCCCCCCCACTCTGTGCCTACAAGCCCCCATAGCTGGTCCCGGGCTGGTTACTTTGGGTAAGGGGGACCCCACGTCATTTTTTTTTTTGGATTTTTAAGGGTTTTTAACCCTTAAAAATCCAAAAAAAAATGGGGTCTCCCTCCCCGGGAAGGGGGACCCTATGTCATTTTTTTTTTTGAATTAACCATTTGTCATCCAGCAGCTATAAAAGGCTTCTGGGCAGGAAAGGGTGTCTACCTATACATATGTGGTATCGCTGTAACCGGGAGAAATTGGGGTTTCTCACGCAATAAGATTTTATTGACAAACTTACATTTTTTATTACAAAAAACTCGACAAATTGTAAAAAAATATATTTTTTTTAATTTTTTTCACACATTTCACCCAAAAATGTTGAGAATACACCTAAAAAATACAAACAAGACATTTCATGTTAAAGCCCAGACTCTGTTGAAAAAAACAATATATAATTATCCTGGGAAATCCCTGGAAATCCTTTCAAAAATGACAGTTGAACATGTGTAGCGCGAAACAGTCAAACTCAGTCTGGCAACAGGGAGTGGCAAATGCTGCAGGTAGGCTGGCAGCGAAAGGGTTAAGCTGCCAGTCTGCATAGTAGTCAACATCCCACTGTCAACCTTTATTCCCATTTAGCCTGTTTATATTGCTCCTGAGCATTCTCTAGATTCATAATGCATGTGATCATCAAAGCCCTAGTTAAAAGGTAGCTGTGCTAGATACCATCAATTTTAGATAGTGTGGTAAAGAGCAAAGCTGTCTTGTTTGCATTGTTGTGACACCCAATTCCTGTCCTAGGCACCCACGTGGCTCAAAAAAGGTTAAGCTCACAGAAAACATTGATAAAAAGTTCCTGATATCCTACCAAAATGATCCTGCTTTACTTTCTTTTCCGATAAGAAGTCCGACGTTCAACTTGATACCCGGTGGCTTGATTTGATCAGAAAGTTAAGCTAAATTTACCAAATGAGGAATCAAAAACTCAATTGTTTATCCTAGTTCTAACAGTTTTGCTTTGACCTCATTTATCAAAAGTGTACATTTTACTCTCCATATGATTTCTATCTTGAGGAAACACCATTGGAATCATGGTTGGGGTGGCCTGCACTCCAAAAGCCCATCTCAACAATATATAATACTTTGGTCACAGACCTTTCAATCGGTCCTGCATAAAGCCTATGGAAAGAGGCAGAAGCTAATTCCAGAGCTTGATGAGGGGAATTGGGAGGAGGTGATCGATAACCCACATTCGGCTATAAGTGACTGCAGAGGCAGACTCATCCAAATGGCTTCAAAGATATAGCTCTCCTACCAGGCGTAAAGAGGATCAAGTTTGTGAAATAAATTTGGTCAAAGCCCCTATACTCCCTTATTAGGGTGTAGACCAAAAATGGATATTTCCGCCTACAGAATAGTCTGGAACACAGATTTTTTTTTTTACTGTCCCTCTCTGTAAGATGGCAGACTGCCATTGCATAAGTATGGCAATTACATCATTGCTATGCACTACAGTGACAATGAATGGAGGAGGCGAGGCTTTAAAGCTAAAACAAGCAGCCTTAGTGAGTAGCAGTGTAAAGTTGCCAAAAAATACCATTTTGTGAGTACTCACCTGAAAAATGGATATTGTTGGTGTGCCACACACCCCGCTTCACCTTTAATTCTTCACGATTGGGTTACTCACCGCCAGGTGACGCTGTGCAGAGAGGAAGTCTTGTAACGAGCCCCCTTCCGGCCTATATATACCTGGTACCTCCCATTTATCACCAGTGTATTAAAAAGCAGAAAGACAAGGTACCAGTATTTTAACGGTAACCTCAAAATAAATAAAAGCTTCACCATATAAAGGATTCGGAATACCGAAAAGGGTGGGAGTGAAGCGGGGTGTGTGGCACACCAACAATATCCATTTTTCAGGTGAGTACTCACAAAATGGTATTATTCTTGGTGTGCCACACACCCCGCTTCACCTTTAATTCTTCACGATTGGGACATCCAAAAGCAGTGTCCACAAGGGATGAGCATCTCAAGGCAAGGTGAAGCATAACTTAAATGACTGCAGTCTGCAGAACTTTGCGGCCAAAAACAGCATCCGCTGAGGCCCACACATCAACTTTGTAAAACTTAGAAAAAGTATGAACAGAAGTGGCGGCCTTACAAACTTGTTCAACAGAAGCTTGGTGCTGAAAAGCCCAAGACGCCCCAACGGCACGAGTAGAATGAGCAGTGATACGAAAAGGGGGAACTTTCCCCTTAGCAGAATAGGCCGCAACAATGGCCTGACGTATCCATTTACTAATAGAAGATCTGGCTGGTGCCAAACCCTTGTTAGGCCCACAGGGCACAACAAAAAAGGCATCCGTCTTACGAAAAGGAGACGTGATAACCAAGTAGTACTTAACACAGCGTACTACATCCAAACAATGCAAAACCCTCTCTTTGTCATTCTTAGGATTAGGACACAAGGAGGGAAGAACAATATCCTGATTCAAATGAAAAGCAGAAACAACCTTAGGAAGAAAGTCTGGCTTGAACCGAAAGACCACTTTATCCTGATGCCTCTCAAAGTAAGGCGCCTGGATAGACAAGGCTGCCAACTCCGAGATACGCCGGACCGAAGTGATAGCTACCAAGAAGACAACCTTCTGAGTCAGGGTAGACAAGGCAATATCTTGCAGAGGCTCAAAAGGAGGAGCCTGAAGAGCAGAAAGAACCAAATTCAAATCCCAAACCGGGAGTAATGGTTTCTTGGGAGGCTGCACATGCGTAACCCCCTGGAAAAAAGTTTTAACTAAAGGCTGAAGCGCAAACCGCTTCTGAAAAAAGATAGATAAGGCAGAAACTTGCCCTTTCAACGTACTTAGCTGAAGACCAGAGTCCAGCCCAGATTGTAAAAACTCCAGAATCCTGGAGACCGAGAAGACCCTACAAGGAAAAGATCTAATCTCGCACCAAGCGATATAGGCTTTCCAAGTCCTATAGTAGATGATAGAAGAAGACCTCTTCCGGGCACTGATCAAAGTCTTAACGACTGACTCAGAAAGACCCTCCTCCTTCAAGATGGAGGTTTCAGCAGCCAGGCTGTCAAACCCAGCGCTGGTAAATTGGGGTAACACAACCGACCCTGAGTGAGCAGATCGGGCCGAAGAGGCAGAACGAACTGGTCCACTGCCAGCCGAACGATGTCTGCGAACCACACTCGCCTTGGCCACCTTGGGGCCACGAGAACGGCGGACACCCTTTCCAGAGCCAACTTCCGAACCACCCTGCCCAGCATGGGTATCGGAGGAAACAGGTATAGAAATCCCAGATCCCCCCAACTCAGGGACATGGCGTCCACTGCCAGAGCCAGAGGATCCTGGGAGAGCGACACGAAGTTCGGAAGCCTGTGATTGTGACAAGAGGCAAACAGGTCCAACTCCGGTGTCCCCCATCGGAGACACAGTGAGCGAAAAACCTGAGGATGGAGAGCCCATTCTCCCAGACGGGGAGAGCCCCTGCTCAACCGGTCCGCTTCCTGGTTCTCCACTCCTGGAATGTATACCGCCGAGAGACAAGGAACATGGGCCTCTGCCCAGGTCAGGATCAGGGACACCTCTCTGAGAGCACTCAGACTGCGAGTCCCTCCCTCCCTGATTGATTTAAGCAACCGCTGTTCGATTGTCTGAACGCACCTGGACCGGAAGGCCCAGAACGTGTTGAGTCAGGAGAGCAAGAACCCGACGGATGGCTCTCAGTTCCAGAATATTGATGGGTAAGCGGGCCTCTTGAGGCCCCCACTGCCCCTGGAACTGCAGCTCCTTCCGGAATCCGCCCCATCCCGACAGACTGGCGTCCGTGGTGACAATTTCCCAAAGAGGGGTCAGGAAAGACCTGCCCTTCACGAGATTGGTCGAGACCAACCACCACTGGAGGGACTGCCGGACCCGGGAGGACAACTGGAAGGGCTGATCCAGCGACCGAGGCTGCCGGTCCCAAGACGCCAACAGATAAAGCTGAAGCGTCCTTGTGTGAAATTGAGCAAAAGGAACTGCCTCGAAGGAGGCAACCATCAACCCTACCAGCCTCATCCCCAGACGGATGGACGGCCGAGGATTGGAAAGTAGGACCCGAGCCAACTCCTGAATCAGATGAATTTTGGACTGGGGGAGAAACACTCTGTGTTGATGAGAGTCCAACTGCATTCCCAGAAAGGACACCACCCTGGCCGGAGCGAGGGAGGACTTGGAGAAGTTGATCACCCAACCAAAGCTTTCCAGCGTGGAGACCACCATCCTGGTGTCTGTCTCCGATTGATTGAGTGACGGAGCCATGATGAGAAGGTCGTCCAAATAAGGTACGACACGAATGCCCCGAGATCTGAAAATGGCCATCACCCCTGCCAGCACCTTGGTGAACACTCTTGGAGCCGAGGTAAGGCCAAACGGAAGTGCCACGAATTGAAAATGCTGATCTTCCATCACGAATCGAAGAAAACGTTGATGAGCGTGGCAGATGGGAACATGAAGATAAGCATCCTTGATGTCTATGGACGTCATGAAGTCCCCCTGCCGAAGGGAACCGACGGCCGTACGCAAAGTTTCCATGCGAAACTTCCAAAAACGGATGAACTTGTTGAGTAATTTCAGGTCCAGGACGGGACGAATAGACCCGTCCTTCTTGGGGACTGCGAAAAGATTGGAGTAGAAACCGAGGCCCATCTCTAAGCGCAGTACCGGCCGGATGACCGCCATCTCTAACAGATTCTTTACCGACGCCAGGAGCCCCTGTGCGGCCAAAGGATCGATGGGCACCCGAGACCGAAAGAACCGTGAAGGAGGGCGAGACTCGAATTCCAGTTTGTAACCGGACGACACTATCTCCCGGATCCATCTGACCGGAACCTTCTGGTTCCAAACCAGGGAGAAGTGTCGCAATCGTCCCCCCACCCGCACGGGTGAGGGCAGCCCCTCATTGCTGAGCGGGCTTATCAGCAGGTTTGGGCTTGGTGCCCCAGGACTGAGTGGGACGGCCACGGCCCCTCCCCCGAGTCCAACCTGCACCTCTGGTAGCGGGAAAGGAAGCCCCCCTACCCGCTCTGAATCCCCGAAAGGAAGGTCTACCAGAACTTGCCCCCCGAAAGGGACGACGAGGCTTCTTACGTTGCGGCATTTTACCACCTTTGCCAACTGAATCAATTTTATCACCAAACAGCCGCAACCCCAAAAAGGGGAGAGCTGTGAGCACCTTTTTAGAAGCTGCGTCCGCCGACCACTGGCGCAGCCATACTGCCCGACGAATAGCCACCAGCATTGCAGCTGTCTTGCTACTCATAGCCAGCGCATCGTCCTGAGCGGACAGAACATAGGAAACAAAAGACTCGCACAGCCTGAGAGCAATAAGCTCCTTGCAAGTGGGATCAAGATCCACACACAGACCCTGAATTACAGATCTAACCGCCAATAGAAGAAGCGCTGAAGCACACACCGGGCGCATCGCTGACCCGGCATAACTAAAACCATGGCGAGCGTACTGGTCAATCCGACGATCCTCACCATCCTTAAGGGCAGTAGTCTCAGCAGACTGCACCATAGCCGTACTGGAGAGCCCTAGTACAGGGGTATCGACGTCAGGAGAAACCGACCAAAGCTTCACCAATTCTGGCGGAAAGGGATAACGTTTCTCCCAACTGGAAGGAATTCCAGTTAACCGCGTGGGATGTTCCCATTCCTTGAGCACAATTTTCTCAAAGTGGTGTTGTCTGGGAAAAACCAAAGGCGGCTGAGGGACATTAAACAACTGACCCTTAGGCAGGGTGATGGCCTCAGGTGGATCTAAATTCAAAATTTCAAACATTTGAGCCAGAATGGAGGGGGTGTCACGAGAACCCCCCGCAGACAAATCGCCAATAGCATCAACCTCAAGCTGATCTGCAGGTTCATCTGACTCCACCAAAAATTCTCCCTCCTCGTCCAGGGAGCAATCGGACCAATCCACAGGCTCACATACTTCGTCCTGTGAAGCCGGAGGTACAGGAGTCAGGTGCTTCCGTTTCGCAGTGACCTTTAACCCTGCTTTAACGATAACTATTTTCTCGAGGTTGGCCAACCGTGCCGCCACCTCGGATTGCGAATCCCCACTCTTGACAATGTCACGCGGGGTCCGGAACAGGGAGGGAGGGGTAGGGGATGATGAAAGTTGCGAAGGGCCAGCAGCCGGAGCAACGGACTGACGCGCAATACTCTGCTTTGCACAAGGAATGCATACAAAAACATCATCAGCTGGGAGCGGAGTCCCACAGCCTCCACACACCCTAGATGGCCCAAAAGAACCATTTCCGGTAATATCGGAAGCCTCCATATGGTGATTTATGGTATTCGCAAAATTTTGGGTTTAAGGCATAAGCCACCCGGGATGCCCCCTTATGTTAATGTAATAGTATATAAATATCCTTTTTTTTTTTTTAATATATATACAAGTATATCAATATAAATATATATAAATATGTGCCAATTTGGAAAAAGAGACTAGCCAGGCAAAATAGAACCGGGAGGCCACTGTAATGAGGGAATCCCAGGATCTGTGGGGAAAAGACAAACCACAATAAGACCCCCAGAATGGCAACATGTAATCTAAAACACAACACACCACACAAAAAAAGTGCATTGAAGAGGCAAGGAAAAACCTGGTCTCTGATTTACCTCTTTTATCATTTTTTTTTTTTTTTTAAATAAAGTATAACAATCAGAAAACCAAGAAGAAAATAGCCGGCCTCACGCAAGGTGAGGCCGCTTACCTTAACCGCAACGGTCAGCACAATGGCAGCGATGGAGCCGAGGCTGCAGAGCCGGTCCACGGAAGAGGCGGCGGAGCGGGCAGCCAAAGCAGCAGCAATGGAGACATGCGGCCCCGAGCCCCGCACTCAGCCTCCTAATGAACCAGGAGGAAGTGCGGCTGGGGCCGGGAACGACGCGCCGCCGGACCACGCCCCCACCCCTGACGTCATGCGGGCCCCGCCCCCCCGCCAAATATGAAAAGTGCAGCCCGCCGAACGGCGGAAGAAAGCAATCAGAGGGCAAAACAAGCCCTCAGAACAAAGGAGAAAGGGGGGAGGGAAAAACGGACACACTAGGCAGCCTGAGCTGCCCCAGAAAATCCACATGGCCCGCACACAGAGAAAAGGGGAAGGGGGGAGGGGTAGCTGAGAAGGTCAAAAACAGTAACCAGAACAGCCCGCCCTAGTCCCCTTAAAGCAGACCCAAAGTTCTGGCCCTACAGGCCAGCATGCAGCAAAGTGAAAACAGACAACATACACAGCCCTCTACCCCCCCCATAGTGAGGGTAAGGGGACCCTCGGGACAGGGGCATCCCACTTCCGGATCACCATGCCGGATAGCCGCATTGCCCCCAAAAGAGGGGGTCGAGCGGAGGAGATAAGCTCCTAGGCACCTATAGTGCCGTCTACCAATTGCCCAGTGAGCAGCCTAGGAGGCTTCCATTCCACCATAAAGGTACAAACAATCAAAACCGGGCAGAAATAGACCAAAAGGGGGTGCCGGGGTAAGACCCCGGCTACCTGCAAGCAGGAGACTTCAATCTTCTGTCTTGTCGTCATGCAGAGAGAAAAACACTGGTGATAAATGGGAGGTACCAGGTATATATAGGCCGGAAGGGGGCTCGTTACAAGACTTCCTCTCTGCACAGCGTCACCTGGCGGTGAGTAACCCAATCGTGAAGAATTAAAGGTGAAGCGGGGTGTGTGGCACACCAAGAATAGGTACTCCACATGGGGGGAGCAATTCAAGGAATACTAGTTCAAAATTTGGGTTTTGGTCCGCTTTAAAGAATGGGGCTAGTGGAGTTAGATATGGCTCTAGGTGTAGTGGGAGCATCTAAACATTGTATCACATAATATGGGAATGTTATAATTTTGGCAAAATTCTGGCTGGCTAATTGTATAAAAATAACTCTGGGGTTACCAGTCTGTAAATCCACAACAGATCTACCTATTAGGAGTGACTGAGCCCTTGTTATCTCAAGATTACCAAGGTCCCATGCAAGGAAATGCCTCCTACTCAACTGGAAACATTCATGTAAACCACCTTTGAAGGCCTGGAAAGTTTTAATTAACGGGAAACTAATACTGTACAAATCAAGTTAGGGGGGAACCACAGAAATACCAACTCTGCCAATGAAGATGTATGACCCACATATAGAGGGTGCTGCTATGAAACTTATTTGTCAAGTGGGTGCTTAACTATATTCGTGGATGATTGGGTCTTAGGTTAAAGTCTTTGTCTTGTCTTATGTTAAAAGTGTTTTCTTTTGTAACTTTGAAAACTAAAAAGAAAAAAACTTAATAAAATTATGATTTTGATCACTAACAAAAAATATGAACTTGCCATTGTTATGACCCCTGTGAGGAATAGGGCAAATATTACATTTAATTTTATCGCTGATGTCACCCTTACACAGCTAGCAGGAAAAGGAAGTCCATATATGGGCATGAGGTTCTGACACTCAGAAAAGGCAGTTTGAGGATGAAAGTCCTGCGGCTCCACTAACACCATGGTCAGACAGAGGAGCCAGGATACTCCTTTGCTTGGGAGGTGTGATAGCATATGGGAGCTTCAAAAGAATTATAGAGGACCTGTGTTTGGGAGGAGGGAGGGTGGAGGGGTAGAGACCGCGCTTAAAGGTAGGCCAAGGAGATGAGAACAGGGTCACGCGGCATGCGTGCTGGAGGTGCCCATCAATAAGCTTACCACTTACCTCTATGTGTGAGCTCATCATTACTACTCTGCAACTGCATCTTAAGGTAACTGACCGTTTTATCTCTGTGTAACTCACTGTAACCTGTAAACCACTTCTAAGAACAATTATTGTATTTATTCATATTCCATCATAGCCAAATGTTTGTTATCACTGCCTAGTGTGCTCATTGCATTAAAACCTTTATATAACTTGAGCGATCTTTTTGCCTTAGCCAAGAATCTGTGTCCGTAGGCTTTGGGCCTGGTAATCAAAGGGACGGGGGTTTGGGAAAGCGGTTTTGTGTGCCCTGAGGTCCCTGAAAGTTGATCTGCGGTTCCCTGACAACCCCCATAGAAAAAGCCATGGAGATCCGACAGCCAATATAAATAAGGAAGAAGACATATTTGCAAAGCAAATTGATTTTTTTTATTTAAGGACAAAATAGCCTTCTATCGCTGAGTGGATCACCTCCTCCTGTGGAATTGATCGTTACAAAGTCCCAGTTGAAAGTTCAAGTGCTCCGATACATTCTTTTGAACAATAGAAAAAAAAACGTAATAACCTACAAGGCATGTAACTACTCGCATTTTTTTAAATGCACATAACGTAAATTACGGTCACTTTGTTCAAGATAGAAAACAAATACAATTCAAGTAGCAAATGTATAGGCTTTCCCACTTCTGCTCCTCAACCTTTCAGGTCACTAGTACATTTTGATCAAGAAATCTTTTACAAAAACACATGTATAAATTCATAACCACTCAAGGAATAATAAAAAATAATGATCCTGAGTGGTTAATTTGGTTTTTGGACCGGTCACTCTTTAAACATTCTCCGTATCCATTTAGGCAACTATATGCTCTTTCAATAAAAATAGAACTTCGACCTGCACCAGAAATACGGAAATCTTGTTTATAAAATGCCCTTCTCAAAAATTCATTTCAAAATAGAGATGCTTTATTTTTTCCAGATCTGTAAAAGCTATAGAAATGCAAAAATATGTTAACTTTTTTTTTGCTTTTTATATTTATTCTTTTTTTTGTGTTTTATAAAATGTCTCCTTGAAAATCCTAATCATTTTCTTTTGCCGTTTCGGAGCTTAGCAGCCTAGTATGTGAGACGTTTAGCAAAAGTAAACAAATTGTACTCGCTTTAACATCTTGCACACCCCGCCAAAAGTGAGGTTAAGTAATTATGAAATTAGCTTAAAAAAAATAGTCCTTCTCTGACCCTCCCCAATGTATCCTGAACAATATTTAGGCACTCTCAGTAAGCACTTGGAGATAAGTTACTTTCCCATAGGAAACCTAATGAGTACATCCACATCTATTTAACTTTATACTTTGAGCCACACATACTAGGCCAATTACTGCTTCCAGCTGAAACCATATTTAAATTATTCAGTCTTATTATGTCCATTTCATTACACCAAGTAGAAGACGGCACTCCCGACTCTTCATGGGACTCAAGGACAAGCAATGGCAAAAGCAGGGACGTTGCAACCAGAGGCAGCTGGCACTCAGTTATTCTCTATTTGCTCCACATCCAGATCTGCACATTCCCTTGAAGCCATGACACCGTCACTGTATTCACAGTCGCTCAGGTCCTCCTCACTTTCGCTCACAGCACCTTCCGTCTTAAACCTTGAATAGGTTGTTTTGTCGACTGTCTCCTTCACAGGGCTGGAACCTGGGGTGACGATATTCATGAGGTCATTGGAATCACAAGGGGAGGAAACAATGGTTTTAAGGCGGGAATCTTCATCGTCGTCGTCATCTTCATAGTCCAGAGAGCCCAGACTTTTAGATGTCTGTAAAAAGATTGGGGAGTGTTAATATCAGAATGGTTTGGCTATAAACAAATGTGATCATTTGCATGACAAAAAAAAAAAAAAAAAAGGGTTCGCTGACCATAGAAACCAGAACAAATCTAGGTCACCACCTAGGAACATCTTGGTTTTAAACACTTTACAACAAGTTCTTGACCTGGCTGTGATAAATACAAGTGTTTCATCCTACCTATAAAAAAAAGAATTAAGAGATTTGCATCTAACCACCAGCACTAGAGTCAACCTATAAATTTAAAACACACACACAAAAAAACAAGGTTAAAAGTGCATATTAAAACTGATTCAAGCCAGTGGTCAGGGGTGCACCTGTAATGAGGCGGCACTGTAGAAGGGGTGGCAATTTCTGGACCTTTTTTTCTTATATTTTTTACCATTTTACCATTGAATTTGGGGTTCAGTGGAGTTTGGGGAGCACCGCTGCAATTGTCATGTTATTAAGTCAACCACTGGTGGTTCAGCAGCCTCGTTCCTGACCCCTAACCCTCTCAGGGGCATTTCTATGGTTCTATAGTTCGCCTCAGGCAGTAGAGAGGCTAGGTTCACGATTTATAGAAAGTAGAAGTGTCATGGTACAGATACAGGGTAAATAAACTGTTTTACAGAAATAGTAGATAAACTCAACTGGTGTTATCTGGGGCAAGGAAACAGGCTGCCACCTCCCTACCTCCCTAGCGACAGTAAAGATTTTAAAGCTATCACTCAGGCCAGCAATGCTCATTCATTGCTAGTGTGTGAGATAACACTAAACAGGTGCTTGTTTCTTAAAGTAAACCTGTGTCTTAATATACCTGACAACTTCAGTTAAAACCTTTAAAGTGGACCAAAACCCATTGAACTTGTGAAAAACATTTGGCCAAAGCCCCTACCGATATTCCCTTCCTAGGATATAGAACTAGAAATTGATATCGCTGTTGGAATCTTCCTGAAACACTTTTTTGCTGCCCTCTTTGTAAGATGGCAGGCATCAGTCATTGCATAGGTGTGGCAATGACATTGTCGCACACAACCGTGGCAATGAATCGAGGAGGCGGAGCTTTACAGCTAAAACAGGCAGAATTATTTGGGATTAGAGTGAAGCAGGAGCAGTGAAAATTGGTAGGGGGGGAGGAATTGAGGGGATGCTAGTTAGAAATGTGGGTTTTGGTCCGAGTCTGCATATTTACAGTTTCCCTTTTGTAAATAAAAATATATATATATTACGGTAACTATTCCCAAGGCTTCTGTTTGACATGGGACAGAAAGTAGACCTACACTGCAGTTAAACTTCCCTCCCATGTAATTCTAGGGGCGCAGCTATTGCGCAATATCTGCATGGGTTAAGCTCTCCCTATGCCACTGATCATCAGAGGGGCCGGTTTAGGGAAGCAATTTACTAACTTTTTTTTGATAAGGGGTCGGATATATATTACTATTGAGCAATTTTCTTCATTGTTACTAAAACAAAAAAAATGTTGTTGCTATGGATGTGTCTTTTTATCTATAACATTCCAACAAAAAGGTTACAAAGGTTATGTAGTAGTAATGACATAAAACAAAAATCTTGGTCTACCAAAAATGGAAAAGCATTGCGAGTGGCTGTAGTCATAGGTCTACAAAACCTCCAGATGGAGAGTGCAACCTTTCCGGCCTCTCAACTTTAACTTTTTGTCCTTGGAGCCAGGGAAAAAAAAAGTGGAGGCATCTAATGAGACGTCTTTCTTGTGGACGCTTCCAAAAGCTTTTCATTTGTGGTGAATACACTGAAGGCTCCGAGCATAGAGCTTCACTTCATTAAATGCCATTTTGGGCTTAGTTCACATTGTGCTTGCCCCCTCTCCTGCGCTTTTTATAGACAACAGAGCACCAGATGCTCAGTGTGGGTGCAACCTCCAGCAGAATTTTTCATTCAAGGCCCTGAAAGGAAGACAGGCTCAGGTTTTCATTCAGGACTAAGTAACCACAATGTGCTGGAGCCTGTCAGAACACAAAATACTAGCTTGTCTACATTTAATACTCTATTATCTCCAAGGCTTGTCTAGAGCGATCGCCTTTCCTTCTGGCCGAGCCTGCTGGAATTTAAAACACTAAATGCGTTTCTTCCTAGGTAACAGATAAAAAGCCGGCCATTGATTGTTGAGGCACTGCTGCAAAGAAAGGGCTGGAGGGAGCCATCCCAGCTTCAACTTTAGAGTGTCTTGTCTAGCACACCTCTCTCCATTCTAATGAATCTCAACTGCTTAGAAGACCTACGTTCAATGAGGACAGGGCTTATTCAACCCCTTTTCTAAAGGACATGAATTCCTGAGGAGGCCTTTACAGAGAGCAAAGGATGGTCTAGTGAATAGAGGGCAAGACTAAGCTTGCTAACCCACTAAATGGCACAGTGGCACACTGCTTTCAACGGCCATGGATTTATAGACACCTTCTTTGTGACAGGAATTGAAAAAAAAATAAACACTGGCGGTTAGACCTACAGCCCAGATCATTATTGGCACATGCCATCTGTGTTTCGGGGGGGCCCTATTGGTCTTTGTCTGCAGGGGTTGCAACCAGCCATTATTCCTTCCAGAGCAGCTGTTCCGTTTTAGCAAGGCTAATGGCGCAGAGATGTCTATAGAGCTTATTTATCAGTGTTGGGGTCTATAAAGTAATACCCATCAGCATACTTTTAGAAAGATAAAGCTGTGGGGCCCCTTAATATGCAAAATCACAATACAGGATGGATGAATAATTCATTAACTTGGTTCAATGTCATATGTTCTCAGCTAGCTCAAGCACAAGGTGAAAGAAGCTTCCTAACCAAACCAAGAGCACATCCTAAATACAGAAATGATTTATTGTGAAGGTTGGCATGGCCAAGAAAATCAATGGAGAATACATTCTTAAAAAATGGTCTCTAAAAAAAGATTGTAGCACATTAAAGCCTACATTGGAGGACTTAATTTAGATGTAGACCTACTCACCTGTAGAATTGGTATTATGAGTATACAGTACATCCTGCTCCAACCCACCCTTGGTTTTGCATTATCTTGGATCCCCTGTATGGTGATTGTTATCATTGTTATAGTTGATAGTTTGGATTGTTTAATTCTCCCGGCTTCTCATTAACTGCTTTTCAATGCTGGGAATTTGTGGGAGGTCCCTGGGTATTTGAGGGGCCGGGAGGAGCCTATTTTCGATGTCTCTGCAGTCCAGCGCCATCTGGCGGAGTATATCCCAACTGTAAGTATTAGATTTGGAGCAGGACGTACTGTATTCTAAGAATACCAGCCCAGGCACCAGCTATGTGGGCTGGTAGACCAGGGCGCAGAGGCCAAGCATCCGGCCCTTGAAGGCTACCAGCCCACAGCTGTAAACTGGGGAAACGCCAGGCACATGAAATGTATGTGGGCTGGCAGTTAATGGATGGACATGCAGTCACGTAAATTTGGAGTTAAAAGTTACGTGTTTATCTCTGTGTAACATGTAGTTATTAACTTCCTAAAAAAGCCTCAAAGATGCTACTTGCCATCTGACTAGCAACTTTGTTACAGCACTGTGATTAGTCACATTAAGAGCAATGGTTTCATTCACGTCACAACAGATCAGTTAAGCAGGAAGAGCGATTGGCACATCTAGATGTTCAGCATATCATAGGTCTTATTTAGCATATTTTACATGCAGTCATTTTGCTAAATTCTGTTAGGAAAAGTCAGAGCAACAAAAAGGTTTGGGTAGCAGGTATAAAATTTTGAATATGCATTCCAAAATGCACTTGGTTCCCTCTAGTCCTAGCGTTCGAGTTCTTAGGTTCTGCCAACAGCTAGTTCTAAGGGTCTGGAAATGCCAAACACATTTGGACACATGCTTCCCCAAATCAACATCAGCACAATGCAGAGACACTGCCCCCAAAAGGAACGCTCCAAATTTCCCCCTCATTAAACCCATACATTTTTCGGAACAAGCGCATTCGATCAGGCCACACCAGGCCTCTATAGGCGGTATGACAAGTGCTGGCAGCTGCGAGATCGAGCACAAGAAACAAGATGAAAGGACAGCTGCTGTCTAGGGATGGGGTCCCCTTTTCCAATAGCGCCAAATTAACTCTTCAAACTCACATTTTTATTCGGCCTTAGCAGGAGACCCAACACTGGTGGCCTCCTCAGCATGGTAAGTAAGGATATGAATGGACAGGCTGCAAGCCTTTTCAGTGCTCTTCAAAGTGTCACTGAGGTTTTGCATACTAATTTAACACGCAGAGAACAAAGCCAAGTTCAAAGTTAAGTGAACCTGTCATTTATACACTGCAGGCAAAGCCATCTCATTCACAAATATTACAATTATTCATTTGAAAACTTTGAAAAATTTTGTGGGCCAGAACTGTGAAAATATGGCTTTGCCACATATGCCAACTGTCCTTAACTGTGTTTGTGTAATAGATGGTAGATTTTAGTAAATCATGAATGACGTCCCTGAAGTGGAGTTGTGCCAAAAATCATGTAACTATTTAAATGCTCTAATGACTTAATTGTAGTAATATATAATGGTGAGTAGACTTTAAATTCTCACCTCAGTCATTCTCAGTAAGAGGTTTGCTACATATCATCTGACTGGCTTTCTCAAAAGCCAATTTAGACTACTGAAACCTCCTAAGGAATAATAAAGCGAGTCCAGTTGACACGGTTTACAGTATTACTCGAGGTATACCAGGACTTGGATGAATAAGAACATTTGCACTTATGAAAAAACTAACTTCAGCCTCTCAAACCTCAGTTAGAAATGTTACAGAATACAACCTCTACGACTTTAGTCTCTCTACAGCTCATGAAAGCTCAAGATAACTGATCTTTTAAAAACTTGCCACGTGCAGGAGCATTGGCCCGCCAACAGATCAACTGCAAATCTCTAAATCAAGTATGAGTACTGAGTGCCCCTAAATTATTTAATATCAACACTTTATGGCCTTATTGTACTAAAATACAACACAGTGTACTTAAAGAGGAACATCCCGGGAGGTTGAAACCTCCCCCAAGCCTCACCGATCTGATGCCCCCCCCCCCTCCGGTTTTACCTTAGGGCATTATTTACTCACCTCACCAAGGGGTTCATCTTCTAGGTCCCTCTGTTTCCGGGTGACCTTCTGACGGGCAGCATTCCATCAGGCACTGTGTGCGACTCCCTAGCTTGTGCCTGAGCAGTGCCCACAAGTGGGATGCAATAGGACTGCCCGAAATCCCGCAAGACTTCACTGAGCTGCGAGATCACCATGGGACATTAACAAGCTTGGCTAAGGCCGTGCTTATCATTAACAGGCGGCTAAGCGGGCAAGGATCGGCCCCGAAGCAGCCAGACGTTGCCACAGCAGGCAACGGCGACATCCAAAAGGTAAGTAGGGGCAGTGGTAGGGGATTCCTTTTTATTTTTGGTCCAATGTTAGACTTTAAAGGAAAAAACAACAATGCTCAATAGAATTTTTGAAATTGTATCTTTTTGTAAGCCGAAATGTTGTCAAGGTGCTGGGGTAATCTAGTATTTTTTTCCCTTATGTTAGCAAATGTGTGTTTTACGGAAACATTTCACTACCTGTAATCTATTGCTATTGGTGACTGTACATCAAGATCTAAAGAAGTAACTGTACACAAAACATGGATGCTGGGCAGGTAAGTATGAGTCGGCTCCCTCACCTCAGAAGCAGCTATAGCAGCAGTGTTCTGTGTGTACAGGGGCTCATTTCCCTCCTTGTAGATCTTTGTATACAGTTGAAAATAGGAACAGACTGGAGGTAGTGAAAATGAATGAATTCCACAATTTTGCAGTCATCCAACCAGGTAAACTGAGACCAGGATGAGGTTTAGATGGTTAAAAATGCAAATCTTGCAGATGGCTTTGGTAACATCTGCATGGCCCTTGAAAACATTCATGTGGTAAATCAGATGTCGGCCTTAACTCACATTACATGCAACGCACATACTATCATTTATTAGCCGCATGTGGGTGCGCACCTTTTTTTCTGGCATTCTGGGAAGACATGCTGCAATATTTTTTTCATTTGTCCCCACGATGTGAAAGAAAATCTAATTTTGCCACCTACGCTCGCCTGTTAAACAGAGCTTCGGCCATAAAAACACAGGCCGCCCTGTCAATATAATGCTGGGCTTGGAGATTTTCCTGTCAGGTCCTCTGTTTTGCTTGCAGTTATTATGGCAACGGGCTTCCCTTCCAAGGTCTCCTGTGACTGACATCTTGCTTCGTCTGCTTGTTAATGCCTTTTATCGCTATAGCGTTTCAGTTTAGTCATGATAAATTAAAGTAAAGCTGTCAAGGCTGAAACCAGACCGGCCAAAGTCCTGGTAGAGAGCTGGGCGGCAGCCATTTGTAAAGGGAACAAGGCATTCTTATCTCCCAGGTGCCCTGCAGGCTCAGCTCTGGGACACATTGATCAGATGGTGGAAAGAGGACAAAGTCATCCATGTTTATTTAGTTTGACCATTGAAAGAGAGCTAGACCTGAACCAAAACAATCTTTAAAAAAAAACATACGGGTACTACTAAAGGGAAAGTAGCCTGTTCAAACTGGACCAACACCTTCACAGGAAACGGCGCTCATATGTATCCTTCATCGGGGCAATTCAGATTTCTGCACAAAAATTAATTTACCTTTTTCTAACTCCTGCCTTGGTTGAATTTGTGGGAGGTCCCTGACTTATATGGGGCCGGGAGGAGCCACAAGCTGTTTTGTGCAGTCCAGCGCCATCTTGTGGATGTATTACCCAGGAGTAGGAATATTCTGGAACAAGACGTGCTGTATACTTAGAATAATATATATATACATACACACCCACCATGTAAAATAGAATGGGGCACACACTTGTAGCTTTAGAATAATTGGTGCCATCTTTCACACATTTCAGTGTGCAGCCAGTGGAAGGGGGTCTTGCACCCTTGCCATACAAAAAAAAAATAAAAAATGTAATATCGCTGGCTAATCAGAGACTGAATGTATGCAGTAGCGTGCCAAGTACCCCCCAAATAATTGCCAGCACTGTTTGAATCCAGAAAATAAATCTCTTGGAATGTTTTGAACAGCACCTGAAAAGCAATGCCCTGGCATTCCCCAAATGCTTCATTCACTTTGAAGCTTGCCCTCCTTGGAGCAATATCATGAATACAGCTTGAGCTAGGTGCCCATCAACTGCTTATGGCAGACCTTTAAGGTACATGTAACCTTTAAAAACTCCCTTGATTCTGCCTTTTTTTTTTTTTTTATAAAGTGGACCAACACCCACACTATCTTGGGTTTTGGTCCACTTCCGTGGGGTACCCCGATCGGGGGTTCCCCCGCTGCATGAAACCCCCCAGAACGCCCGGAAAGACATACCTCGCCACGCTCCTACGGCGCATGCGCAGGCCTCGTCCAATCAGCGCGCTCAGAGCCACTGTGGTATGCACGGACAAGGGACGGACAACCACAGCGGCTCCGAGCACACTGGCGGCCGCTTCTCGCGCTTCCCTTTAACAGGGAGCGCGCCAGCCATTCACAAACGGCGGGCGCGCGCCCTGCTAGGGAGGAGCGAGAGATGCGGCCGGCGCCTGCGCCGTTGGAACGGGGATAAGGTAAGGTGAATGGGGCGTCCTGGGGGGTTTCACACAGCGGGGCATCCCGATTTCGGATGCCCCGCAGGGAGGGATCTGATCGGCCCAGGAATCTTATAGATTCCCGGGCCGATCAGCCTGGGTGTTGGTCCACTTTAAATTAAAAACTCTCATGCTGTCGCGGTCCCAAATCTAGATGTTGCACACAGATGGTACATGGTAACGGAGCTCACTGGAATGGTGCTGTATTGTAAGAATTGCAATATAAAGCTTAGGCTCTGATTGACATTAAGGCTAAGCCTTATGGCAGACCTTTACGGTACAGGTGCCCTTTAAAAACTCCCATTCCAGTGAGCTCAGTTACCATGTACCAGCTGTGATTTTTTTTTTTTGGTGGGGGGGCAGCATGAGAAAAGTTTTTAATTAAAAAAATAAAATGGGAAAGAATGAGTTTTTAAATTAAATACTCCTCTCATGCCCCCCACCAAATCTAGAAGTTGCACAGTGATGGTACATGGTAACTGAGCTCACTGGAATGGTGCTGTAAATGTAAAGCTTAGGGTCTGATTGACATTAAAGTGGACCAACAGCCAGGATTTTCACTATCCTGGGTGTTGGTCCACTTCAACAGGGCATCCGAGATCAGGATGCCCCGCTGTGTGAAACCCCCCAAAAGCCCCAGAAAATGTACCTTTTCGGTGACGGACAAGCAGCCGTCGCCTCCCGCGCGTCTCTCTTACAGGGAGCGCTCCGGCCATTCACAAACGGTCGGTGCGGGCGCGCGCACTGCTAGAGGGGCGCGCGGGAGGCGGCGGCGGCTGATCCGTCGTCGATAAGGTAAGGTTTTTTGGGGCTTTTGGGGGGGGGTTTCACCCCGCGGGACATCCCGATCTCGGATGCCCCGCGGTGAGGGAGGTGATCGGCCCGGGAATCTTATAGATTCCCGGGCCGATCACCCCTGGGTGTTGGTCCACTTTAAGGCTAAGCCTTACGGCAGACCTTTACGGTACAGGTGCCCTTTAAAAACTTTTTTTTTAAACTCTCATGCTGTCCACCCCCCCAAATCTAGATGTTGCACACAGCTGGTACATGGTAACTGAACTCATTGGAATGGTGCTGTAAATGTAAAGCTTAGGGTCTGACTGACATTAAGGCTAAGGCCCCCTCCCTCCCTCCCCTTGCAGTGATGACACTTTGTTGGCTTGCAGAACAGCCTCAGCCCCAACTTCCTGAACTTTGACCCACAGTCTACTATTTGCCATTGTGCAGAATTGGAGCTTGGAAAAGCTCCCCCCACCCCTGCCTTGTTGTTTTAAAGACAGTAACACAGTCTATGTTTAGTTCTAGTCTGTCACTTGTGTCTGAAGTGAAACAATGGGATTGTGTTTTCTGCAAAGAATGAAAAATAACCCTTACTGGGCCACAGGGAGGATTGCCAGAAAACCTAAAAAAGAGACGCATACAACCTTCTGTACAGGATGTGGATTAGTGTGCGCTAGATTTACCTTCACTTCTCTGTTACCAGCTACTCATGTAATGGAAGTACTACTAAATAGACCCTCCCAAACGAAGAAAGGCTTAGATCTGCTTTCATACATTTACAACCCTGAATTAGGCAATAAACTTGCCTGCTCACCAATTCCACATTGGCAAAGGTGGTGTGTCTATGGACTTTAGACCTCAGATCAGCTATTGCCAGCGGGCATAAAACTCAGGCCATTGAGAACAGATAGAGATTCTTCCCCATGCATGCAGTGGGAGCTAAAGCGGACCTTCACCCTGAATAAGATCATATCTTATGTGTTTCCCCCACGCTGTACATTCAGATTGCCGTCATTAAACTGTATCCTTCCTGCATCTATTGCATTTTCTGAGCCTTTAAACATGGAAGCCCATGGAGTTTCAGGCTGCCTGAAAAACAGGAAGTGTCTTCTGACTGTGCCACTGTTTGCAGGCTGCCTGATAAGATGGGGGCTTCCATAAGCCGCCATCTTGGATGTTTAAAAGGCTCATAACATGCAGTAGATGCGGGTAGGATGATTTTTAATGTGGACAATCTGTATGTACAGGGTGTGGGAAACATTTAAGATAGACTCTTATTCAGAGTGAAGGGCCGCTTTAAATGACGATGAAGGTCCTCTGTGAGAAACCCCCCAGGTCACCCAGTCTCACTCATCTTTCCCCGGTCCCATGGTGAATGCATGACCTCTCTAATTAGTGTGCTTGGATTTGCTCACATCAACTCATCCAATACTAAGCAGAGTCTAGCCGGGCGCTCTAGCAGCGTCATCCCCGCTTCCCTCTGACAGGGCCATTCACGAATGCCTGGCGCGGGCCCTTCATCCTGGTAAAGGTACTGCAGGCAGGTGCTGCTGGCACATGCGCCGTTGGATTAGGGGAGATGGTGAGTTTACCAGGTGACCTGGGGGGTTTCATACAGGGGAGCATCCCAAATCTGGATTCCCCAGGGCCATCAACCATGGGTCCTCTTTAATGATGCAGTGAGGGAGTTTTAGTAATTAACCTGTATTCTGGAAAAATCATGCACTGAACTCTAAATGATGAGCGCAGGAAATGGCTACACACTACAATGAAGCACGTCTGGTATTGGGAGCAGGTGCGGCTGCCATGTGTGTACAGGCGATTCTGTCCCCCTCTGGACACAGCTCCACTAAGTAAAGGTGAGAACCTGTCTAATGTATTGGTCACTGATGGTGACAGATTAGTGTCCCGGTGGCCCAGGCCCCTCACATACACAGATTTACAAGGGATCCAGGTCCACTTTAAACCGGACCTTCAGCATGATTTAATGAAAAATCCAAACCCTTAAACTATTTCCCAGCACCTAAAGTTAATATATTTTATGTTTTTAGCCACTTTCTGTTTACAGGCTGCCTGATGCTCCATGAGCCACCACCTTGGATGTTTAAAGGCTCATAACATGCAGTGGATTCAGGTAGGATGATTTTTAATGTGAGCAATCTGTATGTACAGGGTGTGGGAAACATATAAGATAGACTCTCATTCAGGGTGAAGGTCCGGATTAATGTGACCAATCTGTATGTACGGGTGGGGGAAACATATAAGATAGACTCTAATTCAGGGTGAAGGTCCAGATTAATGTGAGCAATCTGTATGTAC
Organism: Gastrophryne carolinensis; assembly: GCA_027917425.1. Lineage (NCBI taxonomy): Eukaryota > Metazoa > Chordata > Amphibia > Anura > Microhylidae > Gastrophryne > Gastrophryne carolinensis. Next base: position 48,502,528 of record CM051234.1, on the reverse strand, counting down.
AGGGTGTGGGAAACATATAAGATAAACTCTTATTCAGAGTCAAGGTCCGCTTTAAGTTAATTGTAGAAAAAGCTCCATGAAGATTCAAGCTAAATGCAACTAATGTTTGCTCACATGACAGACATTGACACACATTTCCCTGAATTAAAACGCAAACAGACATCGGATATCCTGTTCGGAGGTGTGTAGCAATGCTTATATCCCTAAACTGTGCAATGCCTAAAGTTTCTGGCTCTGGAGGCACTTTTTTTTTTTCAAAGCAATAGTGAAGCTTTGTTTTATTTTAAGCTTGGTCGCCACATGTGAGCACACAACTGCCACCTACTGGTGCGCTGGGGCACTGCACATGGTCCCTGTTCCGCAAGCTTGCTATGTAATGCCATAAGATCTCAGCTTACAAAAGCAAACAAAAACCAGTTGGACATAATTTTAACTGAAGTCACGTGGCCGCTTTGACTGATCATATCAAAAATGCTTTTTAAAAAAAGAAGGGGGCCCTCTTAAAGTGGACCTTGACCCTGAATAAGAGCCTATCTTATATGTTTCCCACACCCTAAAAATCATCCTACCTGCATCTACTGCATGTTAAACATCCAAGATGGCGGCTCATGGGGCATCAGGCAGCCTGCAAACAGGAAGTGTCTTCTTACTGTGTCGCTCTGCATTCTGGGATTGCTGTCCTTTCCCTGACCCCAGCTCTGCTCTGTCTGTGGAAAGCACAGATATGACCCACCCCCTGCACTTTAACCCCCTCTCCTCAGTATGTGTGATGCTTCTGAGTCAAGATGGCGGCGCCCATATCCTAGAGTCCTGAACAGAGTTGCAGCCCAGTGGTGGAAAGAATAATAAGTGACAAAAAACTTAAAATCTATTAATTTTAGATGCTGGGGAATAGTTTTAAGGGTTTGGACTTTTCATTAAATCGTGCTGAAGGTCCAGTTTAAAGTGGACCATCACCCTCCGGTGATCGGCCCGGGAATCTATAAGATTCCCGGGCCGATCACCTCCCTCCCCGCGGGACATCCGAGATCGGGATGTCCCGCGGGGTGAAACCCCCCCAAACACCCCAAATCCCCTTACCTTGTCTTACCTTGCCGTCTGTGAATGGCCGGCGCGGGCCCGCGCGTCAAGAGTGACGCGCGGGAGGCGGCGGCGGAGGAGCCGCTTGTCCGCGGTTGTCAAACGGCTTGTCCGTCGGCGCTGGGAGCGGTGAGTTTTTCAGGTGATCGGGGGGTTTCACACAGCGGGGCACCCCGATCGGGGGTGCCCCACCGAAGTGGACCAAGACCCCAGGATAGTCAAAATCCTGGGTGTTGGTCCACTTTAAGTCCAATTCATTTTGATTGCTTGTAAACACTGCATTTGTAATAGTCTATGCACTGCATGTTTCTACCCTGTCTGTAATCGCTACTATGTACAGCGCTACGGAAGATGATGGCGCTATATATCTAAACAGTTATGTCCTTGTTACAACCCGTACAAAGGTTTCAGACTTGAGGTGCCTTGTCCTGCTCTCAGATGCAATGATGCCAACACAGACCCTTCTGAACAACAGACAATTACCAGGCTCCTGGATGATAAGGCCGCGCTAAAGCCGGAGCGGTTTTACAGCTATATAAAAACGTAGCTTCCTTTTTGGATACTGAGAAACCTGCTTTAAATTGGACCAAAACCCTCCCCATTCGGTCCTAGAGCCTAAAAGACTGTAGGGCCGGGAAAAAGCACTTCTCAGGGGCATCCCTCTTTAGGTTGACCTCCAGCGTGAAACCTCCTGGTTTGCCCATAAACTCACCTCATGCCGCATGCATAGGTATTTGACAACATCGCCCCATCTCTTGTGCGTATCATGGCTCCCGGCAGAGGTGCAGTCAGGAGAAGCCAGGGGGTGGCACCCGGTAATTCAGTTTTTTTTGCTGTGCATCGACAGGCATATAAAAACGCTATATAAAGAATAATAAAATTGCTTGAAGACCCCAGCTTTGCATGGTGTGTAAGTTCAGCCTTTCTGTAACCCCCAGCCACCCTTCATCCACCCCCCCCCCCCCCCCCCGGACAGAGCCCATTTTAAACATTACCTCAATCATCCGGTTGCCGCAATCCTGGCCTGATGCCGGGAACGTGGGGACGCTCTGCGTGGCAAACATGGGTTTGAGTGACAGACCCAAACCGTCACACTGCTGTATGGGATTAGGTGGCTGATCTGTCACGTGATGCTTCCACGTAGATTGATCACCCCAATACGTTTTTGAAGAAAAAAAAAAATAGCCCAAAATTGGGCTTAGGAAGTCTACGCATTTTGTAACGCCCCCCCCCCCCCCCCCCTTTAGAGGTACTAAGGAGCTATAAAATCTTGTAAGTATATAAGCTAAGTTTAGAATCCCAATTGCTTCCCACTATTAAAAGGGAGATTACAAAAGAGGACTTGTAGGCAAACCTCCACTTTCTGTATCTTAAAAAAGCTGGTCTATGGTGGGTTCAAAACTCAGATTTAGATTTGTTGTAAAAAGATGGGGGTGGGCCCCCCTTGAACCCTTGAGGCCATTGACCCCGCTATTCAATATAACTACAAATGTTTTAGATTTTGACAATGTTTTTTTTTTTTGCTGCTTGCTGTACAAAAAAAGTCACGTGTGATACAACAAAGCTACACTTCTCTGTCACCAATCAATAAAAACCATTTGATTAAAAACTAGATGTTATAGTGTGCTGCTTGTTTGGGGGATACACAATTCCCTCTTGCTGTGGTAGACTCGTACAAGTTTCTAGTGGTCTTCAGTACCAAAGCTTGGGAGCTTAATATTCAGTAACACATTTTATGCCAATATTTCCCATATAGGAGGTCTGCTTATTTTGGGTCCACATTAATGTTGCGTGCTATGTTGCTGTGCTGGTGTCTGTCGTCTTTTGGAGGGGAAGGAGAGTAGTGTGCGTCTGAGATGCCTGGTGTCTGCATCCACCTTAGGTGCAGTACCTTCCTTGTAAGTATATAAGCTTACATAGGCGCAACCACCAGCCTAGTCTCTATTTACTCCAGGGCTGGTGGTCTCTGTAGCGATAACCTTTATCACCGGAGGGCTTCCCCGCCAGAGACGTCCTTTTCCCAATGGTGAGAGGTGCTGCAGGAATTCCAGAGTCATCCATGAGGAACCGGGAACAGCCCTTACAAGGGCTAGTGAATTGTAATATAGCGTTTCCCCCAATAAGAGACAGAACTCAGTATTGAGGGTGAAGATGAACTGAACTTTATTAGTGCCACCCTGTGCCTTATATGCAAGGCTCCATGCAAGAGGCCCTCCCCCGTGGACCTGATGGAGAACTGCATGACAAACACACAGACCAATGGGAGCAGGGCACACAATCCCTCAACTCTGCCGGTAACACAATCAGTAGAATAGCAGTCTGTAACACAATCAATAACACAATGGCAGTCTGTCTGGGACATGCTCAAGAAAATGAAAAGTAATAGGTCTATGCAAAAACAGTGCCTTTAAAATCCAATGGCAGAGTCTGTCACAGTCTCCCTCTCCGTAGGGCATCGAAGATTTGGGATGCTTCATTGACTAAAACCCTCCTGGCTCACCCAGAATATTCTGTTTCTGATACAAACACAGACCTATCTGAAAGGATGGCGTGGGTACGCAAAAAAGAAAAGAGGGGGTCCAAATACAACACCCCCCCCATTCATTTAGCATTCCACACTGCCCATTAATATGCACAGCACAGAATGCTGAGTGGAGAGAACCAGCACATGCCATGTGGGATAATGGAAGGCTTTACATATCAGGGCATCCCAAATCAAGATGCCCCCATGTGTCAAAGAACAAAATCCAAGACAGACCATATCCTGGGTTTTGTTCCTCTTTATTTGTATAGAAAATGTAATTCTGAACTTGAAGCTTAAGGCTTAATGTATGTCCTTTGAGCAAAACTTAAGGACAAGCTCTGCTAGATCCTGAACATGAGATAAGCCAACCCGCAGCAGGATAAAACCTACAACAATACCCTTCAGGGGCTTTCTAATATTGTTTCAACCACCAACAAAGTGGCAGATAGGTGACGCAAATGTAAACAAAAAAAAATTACATTTAATGGGTATTTTCAGATTTGTTTTTGTATAAATACAATTAAAGGGGCCAACCGCATCCTATGGAAGGTTGAATTAAAAACAGCTAAAAAACAGGTATCAACTCCCCTTGGGGTGCTGGTAACGAATTGGATACAAATACTCACAAATGATTTTGGTTTCAAAGTGAAGACACAAGGAAAATTAAATTTTTTGGCTCTTATGTTTCTTCTATCACGATTTTCAATAGGTACTAGCTGCCCCCAGCATGAGATTGGGAGGAGGGGGGATTAAACAGCCAGTTTGGAACAATCGTATCCTGTCAAACCAATGGCATTGTAAGAGCATACCTGGGGAGAACTAACAATAAAACCTCTAACAGGAATACCAAGCAGCATTACGGACAGAAAACATCCAAATGGTAATGTACTTGGGGTGAGGGGAGCAAAATAGATTATTTGGGGGGGTTTGGTCCACTTTAGGCTTTCGACCTCAAATTAGGCACATTTTTGGGGTTTGGACCTCAAATTAGGCTTACACGGGGGAAAGCGCATGTTGAGAGGTTTGCTTTTATAATAGTTTTATTACATCAGGCGTAATGTGGGAGAAAGCACATCGTGACGGGAGGTCCGGTCTAGAGCAACTGCAACAAAGAATCCCGGACACACGGCTTCATTTTTAAATGGCAGACCAACCAAACAACTCTACTTTAGCTGTCTATTGAAGTGGACAGGCCTACAGCAAAATGCCCAGCCAATCTAATATGGCTGGAAGTCACTGGTATGGTAGAACAGGGGTCCCCAACAATGTAGGGTTAGTGGTGGGTAAGGAAAGGGGTCCTGGCTAGCATCACAAGTTAGAGCCTTCATCTGAAAGGGGCTTTAAAGTGAAGCAAACGCCACCCTGAGTCTATGAGGCTCCATGGCAGGCTTGTGCACTGTCCCCGCTGTGTGAAATCCCCCAGGTCACCCAAAAACTCACCTTCATTTCTGGTCCAATAGGCACATGGTTAGCAGTGGCCACATTCCCGTTACCCCTTGAGCATTGCGAATGCCCACACCAGGAATTTGTAAATGGCCAGCGTGGGCAGGCTCTCTGTTGAAGGGTAACCGGGGATGCGCCGCCAGCGCACTCAATGGACGAGAGGGCTGCACATGCGTCAGAGGACTGGGGAAGGGTGAGATCGGGAAACTTGGAGGGATTCACACAGCGGGGCTCCCTCGATCGGGATAGTCAAAATCCTGGGTTTTGGTCCACTTAAAAACGGACCTTCAGCATTATTTAGTGAAAAGCCCAAACCTTTAAAACTATTCTGCAGCATCTAAAATTAATATATGCCTCTGAAGCATTGCATATTGAGGAGAGCAGGGGGTGGGGTTATAGCTGTGCTCTGCGCAGACAGAGCAGAGACAGGGTCGGGAAAAGGACAGCAATCCCAAAATGCAATGCACAGTCAGAAGACACTTCCTGTTTGCAAGCAGCTTGAAACTCCACGGCCGCCCTCTTGGATGTTTAAAGGCTCATAAAAGGCAGTAGGTGCAGGTAGGATGATTTTTAATGTGGACAATCTGAATGTACAGGGTGGGGGAAACATACGATACAGGGTGGGGGGAACATACGATACAGGGTGGGGGGAACATACGATACAGGGTGGGGGGAACATACGATACAGGGTGGGGGGGAACATACGATACAGGGTGGGGGGAAACATACGATACAGGGTGGGGGGAAACATACGATACAGGGTGGGGGGAAACATACGATACAGGGTGGGGGAAACATACGATACAGGGTGGGGGAAACATACGATACAGGGTGGGGGAAACATACGATACAGGGTGGGGGAAACATACGATACAGGGTGGGGGAAACATACGATACAGGGTGGGGGAAACATACGATACAGGGTGGGGGAAACATACGATACAGGGTGGGGGAAACATACGATACAGGGTGGGGGAAACATACGATACAGGGTGGGGGAAACATACGATACAGGGTGGGGGAAACATACGATACAGGGTGGGGGAAACATACGATACAGGGTGGGGGAAACATACGATACAGGGTGGGGGAAACATACGATACAGGGTGGGGGAAACATACGATACAGGGTGGGGGAAACATACGATACAGGGTGGGGGAAACATACGATACAGGGTGGGGGAAACATACGATACAGGGTGGGGGAAACATACGATACAGGGTGGGGGAAACATACGATACAGGGTGGGGGAAACATACGATACAGGGTGGGGGAAACATACGATACAGGGTGGGGGAAACATACGATACAGGGTGGGGGAAACATACGATACAGGGTGGGGGAAACATACGATACAGGGTGGGGGAAACATACGATACAGGGTGGGGGAAACATACGATACAGGGTGGGGGAAACATACGATACAGGGTGGGGGAAACATACGATACAGGGTGGGGGAAACATACGATACAGGGTGGGGGAAACATACGATACAGGGTGGGGGAAACATACGATACAGGGTGGGGGGAAACATACGATACAGGGTGGGGGGAAACATACGATACAGGGTGGGGGGAAACATACGATACAGGGTGGGGGGAAACATACGATACAGGGTGGGGGGAAACATACGATACAGGGTGGGGGGAAACATACGATACAGGGTGGGGGAAACATACGATACAGGGTGGGGGAAACATACGATACAGGGTGGGGGAAACATACGATACAGGGTGGGGGAAACATACGATACAGGGTGGGGGAAACATACGATACAGGGTGGGGGAAACATACGATACAGGGTGGGGGAAACATACAAGATAGACTCTTAATCAGGGTGAAGGTCCGGTTTAAGTGTAAAAAGAGACCGGACTAAATGTGTTAGAAAACTACTAGCCTTCAAATAGTTAATCTGTTGATCGGAGGAGATAAAGATATTTAAAGTAGTATCTGTCATGGAAGCTTTTTGTTGGGACAGTTTGTTCCTTGGCGTTTTGTAAATCAAAAAAAGGAGGAAGTTGGCTTTAGCGGTTAGAATACTTTAAGCTTTAGTGAGCTCAGAGGCAAAGACAGCTGGCAAGATCGGTATGTAACTGGGGAAATACACCACTATCGAGACTACTTTCACATGGCTATGCTGTGCGCAATATTTGTTAACTGGTTCCTAAAAGATGGCGTGAAGTATTTCCAGTTTTATATGACAGAACCACCCAGAGGTCAAATCTACAGCGGTATAAAAGCTGTGCATACAATTGGAGCAGAGTAGTTGGATGTAATATCGGTAATTGCTTTAAGGACAGTTGGGCAAGTACAACATCCTGAGAACAAGTATGACTATACTACTATGGTGTTGCAACTCTTCTCGCAACATTTATGGGATTAAGTGAATGATGGCTTTCTAACAGGAAGCTTAAAACTAAATTGTGGCGCACACAAATGCCAGCCTAAAACTTACAGAATGATTAAACAGCTGCAGATCAATGTTGGCCGGACAATTCTGTGATAAAATGTTCAAGTGTAATCTCACAAATGAATCACGCAAGGTATTTATGTACAATCTATTATATGACTAAACAGATCATGTATACCGCTGAAAGTTACTAATAATCAATCTCTTTGTATTTGAACCACAGTAATTTTACTAATGAGCTGTATGTGCACTGAAGAAGCGGCATTCACCGCGAAATGAGTCTGCTGAAAGCCTAAAAAATAAACCAATACTTGCTACAAACTTCTTGCTACAGACTGTTTATGACTTGCTACAAACTGCAAAACCCGCTACTGGTTTATCATTTGTACATGCTCCATTTATAGTGAACACTTTCTGATACTAGATTGTTGTTGGCGTTTCCCTGTTTTTCATGACATGTGCACACTATGCTAAAATTTGCATAATTCAGGGACATTCTTATAAGGTCTGTACAAAACTCCCACACTTTTTCCCTCCTCGAAAAAGATTAAGGGAGGGAACCAAGGAACTTCCCCCCGCCCCCCCCCCATTCAAAAAGTCTCCAAGAGACTATAAATCCAACTGCAATAAGGCAGGAAGCAGCTCCCTGATGCCTGTCCCAGGTCTCTCTCCTAATCTTCCTGCATTATTGGGTAGAAGTGCTCCAAAATGTGCCCCACCTTTCAATTACCATTCCTCAAGGACGACAAAAAAAAAAAAAAAAAACAAGGGGCCACTCTGTCTCTTGGTTCAGTTAGTGTCATTGTCCCCAACAGCGATCTCTGACCACAGAAGAGCATGCTCATGACTCAAAACTGCACCAAGACACACTCCTGCCAGCTCCACCACAACCCAAAAGCTGAAGCATAGAAAGCAGCTTTGCTTAGACTATAGACGTTTTCATTTAGGTTCATGAAACTGGTCCAGATCCACCAATCTTTGTCCTTGACTACACAATACTTTCATGTGAGTTACGCCTTTCCTTAGGGGTAGCCCCAAGCATTCTGTGCCTGATTTGAGCAACAACATTAACAAAAAGGGGGCAATCTGCACAGAAGCTGAAACTGGGACCTTAAGTGACAGGTCATCCAATCCATGGAGATTCAACCATGGAGAATCCAACCCACACTTCTCCCAGGATTGTCTGTCTGGTCTGTTACTCGAGTCTACAGCTGCCATGCAGAGCCCCACCCTCTTCAGCTTCAAGGGAGTGATCAGGTGAGGAGTTTCATTTTAACATACTTCCTGCTCAGCATATAAATAAAGCTCTAAATCGCTGCTCGCTAAATGCAAGGGCTTGTTCAATGATTGCAACCATGCAATGAATACCAATGATGCAATGAATACTAAAAACTTAACTTTTGGTCCAGTTTATAAGGGATGGATTGGTGCTTTTTTACACATTGCGCAATGGAAAAGAGGGGGCAAATTCTCGAGACCTGCTAATTATGCCTAGACTGTCCTTTTAATTTAAAAGGAGCACTATCACAAAATATGATTAAAGTGGACCAACACCCAGGGGTGATCGGCCCGGAAATCTATAAGATTCCCGGGCCGATCACCTCCCACCCCGCGGGACATCCGAGATCGGGATGTCCCGCATGGTGAAACCCCCCAGAAACCCCAAAAACATCTTACCTGATCCGCCGCGGCTTCCGCTGCCTCCCGCGCGCCCCTCCAGACGTGCGCGCGCCCGCCCTCTGTGAATGGCCGGCGGGAGCGCGCGCGCGCCGAGAGTGACGCGTGGGAGGCGGCGGCAGCGGCTTGGACGTTCCTGATCCCAGCCTGGACGTTGGCGGGGATTGGCTGCGGCATTCACGTGGGAGCGTTGAGAGGTGAGTTTTTTGGGGTTTCTGGGGGGTTTCACACAGCGGGGCACCCCCGATCGGGGTGCCCCGCCGAAGTGGACCAAAACCCAGGATAGTCAAAATCCTGGGTGTTGGTCCACTTTAATGGTCATAATTAAGGGCCGGGTGTCGGCCTGAAACGCGTAGACTTCTTTATGCTGTTTCAATACAATAAAGTTTGGATACAAATTTTCTCATTGGATTACCTGGCTGGCGACTTTCTTTTTACCGGGAGGATCACAAAAAGTGGCCCAATAATAAAAATCCATATAAATATGCTGGATGGCAAGTGAGGGTGTCACGTAATACACCCGGCTTCAGCCAGGCTTGTTTTTTTATTTTGATGAAAGGAAAAGGACATCTGGGGTGACAGGTTCTGCCACCCCTCATAGACAAACTGCCACCCCTGGATTTTATTCCAACCAGGAGAAGAAAACCACAAGCTTGGTGTGAGTTTTATTCAGTTCAGCTGTATGAGTGACCACCCTCTCCTCTGATTAGCCGACGCGTTTATATGGACTTTTAATATTACACAATTTCGCGATAGTGCTCCTGTAACACTGGTCAGGTTTACAGAAGCAGACTATGATGTGACTAATCAGTCAATACACTGAAAGACACTTGAAAAGCTTGTTACCTCATATTTACTAAACAGTGTGCAGACGTTAACCACCTGTCTTGACCTTTGCAGAGGACAGTTACTAGACAATGTAAAGCAGTTCATCAAGTCAGAACTATTTACCCCAAACTTGATGAATGGGCATTGGTAACCCAAATCTATAAATGCCGCACAAACAGTCGTAGGACATTTCTGTCTCGCCTCTCTTCAGTTTCTTTCACGTCGAGTATGGAGTGTAGACACAGCTTCTATAGGAATTATTTACAGTGCTTACAACCATTTTAAATAAAGCAAAATGCAAGGAAGTGTCTTCATGGAACTTCAGGAACCCCGTTGATGTGCAGTGTAACTTTGTGACTGGATTTAGGCGTTTCGTGAGTTTTTGCTTTCAGTTCATCTTCTTGCACACAGAAAAAAAAATGCAAAACAGACCACACGGGCTTCACACAATTAGGTGTGTCACGGCATGTATACCATCACAGGATATGTGCATGGTCTCTAAAGGTTAAGGTTTCATTAGCTAGCTTAAAGGGACTGTCTGGGCAAAAAAACAACATACTCACTAGTCCCATGCAGCTGATTGGCCCTATTACATGAGATTAAAACTTACTCGATGGAGATCCAGACCACGCCATAGTGGTCACCTTTCTGCCTTCTCACATTAATCAGGGCAAATGAACGCACTTGTTCCATTCATTTTAATGGAGGGGGCATGCTGAGGGCTGACAGCCCCCTCCATTGTAGTAAATGAAGCAGGTACAGGCAGTCTCCGTGACTGACAACGAGGGGGCAGCTGCTTATCTCCAGGGACTCGAGGGTGTGACTGCAGATGCTGGTAAGTTACAAACTACCGTATCAGCCCACTCAGCTGCACGGGACTGTAGGGGAGTATCTGTTATTTAATATTTTTGTCCGGGTAGGGACTTTAAAGTGGACCAACACCCAGGGGGGGGCCGATCAGATCCATCCCTGCGGGGCACCCGAAATCGGGATGTCCCGCGGGGTGAAACCCCCCAGGAAGCCCAGAAACCTTACCTTAACCCCGTTCCAACGGTGCATGCGCAGGCCGTGTCCGCGTCTCGCGCTTCCCTCTAGCGGGGTGCGCACCCGCGCCGGCCATTTGTGAATGGCCGCCGCGGGCGCGCTCCCTGTAAGAGGGACGCACGAGGCGTGGCCTCCAGCGCTCTGATTGGACGAGCGCGTAGGAGCGTAGTGTGGTGAGTGTTTCCGGGTGTTCTGGGGGGTTTCACACGATTGGGGTGCCCCACCAAAGTGGACCTAAACCCAGGATAGTCAAAATCCTGGGTGTTGATCCACTTTAACTTCATTCTAGGCTGTGACTAGGCCGCAGTGAATGCTAGGAGTCATGTGATCAGATCTTCCTATTTACACATTTGGTAATGCAGTAAAGGAATTGTCACTGAAAACTAAACCTATATAATTGCAGAGTTAAGCTCTTCCTTCTTAACAAATTCCTTGAGTGTACAGGGCAGGCCCTGCCAAATATTTTGACATAATTTCTTCTGACGGGATGAGTTCTGCCATTTTGGTTTTACGATGGCCATCTGTAATGCTCAGCTGTTTTGCTCCTATCTAAGCAAAGAAGCACCCTAAAATGTATTCTTTATTTAATAAATAGAAAGTGTGCAGGGTCCAGCAATCAATCCCTCACCAATATGGGGTCTCACCGTAGGCATTTTAGATGGATGCTGGCAAAAGGACTTTATCTATACAGGAAAAGTAGCTGCCAAGCTAAATCAATAAAGAAGCAAGGCGAGGACAGCAGCCACATAAATATGCACAAAATGAGGGCAGCAAGGACAGGTGTTAAAATATAGGTGACAGGTACACGTCCAACGCCAAGCTGCACGAACATGTCAATGGGGATAAGTAACAGGTTTCGCAAGCAGCAAGATTAGTCATGCTGAAAAATAAAATCACAATGATCAGCAAGAAAACAACGACTGTTGCGCCAGAAAGCGACAGGTACCAGACACTGATCTTTTTTTCAGCAGTTTTCTATAATCATAAGTGCTACGTGGCAATTTTTAATGGTAGCGGATATCTTGTTGCCCAAGCGTTGCACAGCTGATAGGAAAGCGACACAGAATTTGTCCGCTATCATATGCACTGTATCACAATGGTTTTGTCATTTAAAAGTTCACTTTGGTCAGTGAGGAAATGACTCAGCGACCGTTGAAAGCAGAGGACCTCTATCTGAGCTCTGGTTACATGGCGTGCAGCAGAGGTGGCAGCTTTAATAATAAGCGCCATTAACCATAAAGAAACCAAATTAAAAGGGGTCAAAAGAAAGCTATAGTGAATCGTCACAGTCTTCGAGAATTGGTTTACAATATTCTTTTATACATAAAAGTTTGGACATGTTCTCCAAAGGGACACCAAGGAAGGAGACATTTCCTCATCATGGCTTTAGACCTCTTCACTTATGTTCATCAAGTAGCCCATCTGGCATTTTTGTGATCAACAATTTTCTGATGTAAACCACTGGATAAATTATGGAAACTCAGCTGACTTATCACCTTCTGGTGGCCAATAGTGAAAGTGGTGTTTATCTTTTAGCAGAACTAGGGGTAAATGTGTTCCAATGAGATCTCGTCCCAGTGACATTTTTTTCATGAGTTACTTCAATGACTAGCGCAAGATTAAAGTCATTGTCCAAGAACACTCAAAAGTAGTGTAATGCAACACGTGTCCTGTTTTGTCACTTTTTGAAAACAAAGCAATATTGCTAGACTAATTATAAAATAAAATGTCACCTCATGTTCCAATTGTCCTCTGTGATAAGAGTGGCAGAGAGTGATGCAAACACATTGGCCCCCATTCAGTAAGAGTTGAAAATAATTCTCATGGTAGTAAATTCAATTCATGAGAAAAAAGCCGGAGAATGTCACTGTTAGTGAATCACCAGATAGGAAGACAATAAAAGTCAATGGCACTTTTTTCTCCCAAGAAAAGTAGAGAACAGTTTACTGTAGTAAAAGCTGCCATTGACTTTCATTGTCTTTTTATCTGGTGATTCAGTAACAGTGACATTCTCATGCTTTTTTCTCTTGAATTGAATTCTTTTACTACCATGAGAATTTTTTTCAACTCTTATTGAATCGAGGCCATTGTGTGCATTTGTTTGGAGTGAACTGGGCTTGAATGATGTGTGGAGAGCGCCATTCTAGTCCTCCCCTAAGGGAATGCACATGAGCTCCAGGCTTCAATTTGTGGTCAGGATCAGGGGGGAGGAGCTGGAGGCAGAGGAAGAAGTAGTTCTTCCTTTCGGTGACCAGAGCAAAAGAGTGTATAGGACAGACACTGCATCAGGTAAGCTGCCAGGCAATTGATATTTAAAGTGGACCAACACCCAGGGGTGATCGGCCCGGGAATCTATAAGATTCACCTCCCTCACCGCGGGGGAATCCGAGATCGGGATGTCCCGCGGGGTGAAACCCCCCAAAAAACCTTACCTTATTGGCGACGGATCAGCCGCCGCCGCCTCCCGCGCGCCCCTCTAGCAGTGTGCACGCGCCCGCGTCGGCCGTTTGTGAATGGCCGGCGCGAGCGTGCGCCCTGTAAGAGGGAAGACCGGGGGGCGGTGGCGGCGGCTTGTCCGTCGCCGGAAAGGTAAGTTTTTTTGGGGGGGGGTTTCACACAGCGGGGCATCCTGATCTCGGATGCCCCGCTGAAGTGGACCAACACCCAGGATAGTGAAAATCCTGGGTGTTGGTCCACTTTAAGTCTGACTGGTAAATCTCTTTAAATGACTACCATGTCCATAAAATAGAAAAAGGTATAGTCTCCTTAAACTTGGAAATACTCTTTAAACAGGACCTTCACCCTTAAGAGCCCATCTGGTGTTTTTCCTCCACCCTGTACATACAGATTGCCCTCATTAAAAATCACCCTACTTGCATCTATTGCGTTTGAGCCTTTAAGTATCCAAGTTGGCGGCCCATGGGGTCTCAGGCTGCCTGCAGACAGGAAGTGTCTTCTAACTATGCCTCTCTGCATTCTGGGATTGCTGTCCTTTTCCTGGCCCCAGCTCTGATCTCTCTGCAAATAGCCATAACCCATCCCCGTGTACTTTTAACCCCACTCCGTACGTGATGCTTCTGAGGCAAGATGGCGGCGCTCGTATTCTAGAATCCTGAAGTTAAAGCCCCGTGGGGGAAAGAATAATAAGCGACTAAACTTTTAGGAGGTGGTGACTGGAGAAGACACGGCTGCACTGGATATGCATTCTAAGTGATTAGGGTCATATTTGATTACCTGAACCAAAGTAGTAAGCGAGGAATATAATTTGGGTCACATCTAAAGCAGAACATACAACTGTCTCCACTAAGTTTTGAGAGAAAATGGAATCTAGATTTTCTTTCATTCAGTCACAGTTTGCTAACAATTGAGAAAATAACATCCACAATGGACTGTTTACCAAAGGTAGCTGAGAGTTTGCATTCCAGAACACCCATTTTCTTCCGAGGACTGTAAAAGCACATGTACATAGATACTGCCGGAGCTTTGTTGTGTATTTCGACATCACCAGGTTAGTTTATGGTAGCCTGTATCACTGAGAGCAGGGCACACCCAACCATATTCTGTAACTCTAGCCATGTGCCTTTATGCTGAACATTAACATTTATAAAAGCATATTAGAAGCTAGTTAGAGAAAAATGTACAGCATGCCTGAACAAACCAAAAATATTGTCTGGTTATAAAAAAAATACATGATTTAACAAACAGAAAAAAAAGCTTTGGTGTGGAAAATCTGATCGCATGTGAAAAACTAACTTCAAGGCCTCGATTCAATAAGAGTTGAAATAATTCTCACAGTAGTAAAAAATTCAATTCATGAGAAAAAAGCCTGAGAATGTCACGGTTACTGAATCACTAGATAAAAAGACAATGGAAGTCAATGGCAGCTTTTACTACAGTGTAGAAAGGAGTAAACAGTTCTCTACTTTTCTTAGGAGTAAAAAGGTGGCATTGACTTTCATTGTTTTCCTGGCTGGTGATTCAGTAACAGTGACATTCTCAGGCTTTTGTCCCATAAAGTGAATTTTTTACTGCCATGAGAATTTTTTTCACCTCATTGAATTGAGGCCTAAGTGATTCAACAAAGCTGACAAATTAAATTCGTCCCGCCGAATAGGCTTGAAAATGTGGCCGAAAAACGTACGTTTCCATGCGAGAATGGCTTTAGTAAGCAAAAAGGTTTGCAAAACCTGCTTAAATTTTCCAGCTAAGAAAATGAAAATCTCTGAACGTTTCTCTGGTGCCGAGAAGCCAAAATGGAAAATTTGTTTCCTACATTTCACACAGCTTCAAAATAATCAGGTGACATTACCTTGTGGTATATCATTGATCTATTTCTCCCCTTAATGGTGTCGCTGTGCATTATGGGTTATATCAGTTAAACCCAGACGCAGTATGGATGGGATGCTGGGAAAGGAAGAAGACTCCCAGGTCCAGCAAGATGGCCACGACCAAGACGAAAAGGGTGAGGCGGCATCGTAGCTTTGAATGAGTGCAGGTGCAAATGTAAGTGATGACAAGGATTCAATATCATGCATGTAGATAGGGCAACTGTGCAAGTCTGTTGATCCAGTTTAAAAGGCAACCTAACTTCAGCACTAATGCAATCCACAAACATTTGAAAATGAAGGTGCCGTTTCGGACTCCTCCTCTAGAAAGATGCGTGACCCTTTATTAGGTCTTAACTTGTTCAACCCTAAGTAGGACGTTGGTGCATAATCATGCTCTATTCATATTCTACTGGTTCCGGGTTCAGGCCATACCCGGTCTTTTTTCATGAGCCTTTGGTTATGACCCCACTACTCGTAAAAATTCAAGAGGATAATATCCTCACATATATTTAATACATGATAAATAAATGTGAGGATATTATCCTCTTGAATTTTTACAAGTAGTGGGGTCATAACCAAATGCTCATGAAAAAAGACCGGGTATGGCCTGAACCCGGAACCAGTAGAATAATCCACAAACATGATGCACAAAAATGTTTTTGGCTACATAATGAATGGAAAAGAGGGACAGCATATTACAACACAGTGAACACAAATACAGATAACATTAAAAAGGCCCCAAAGAGATCCAGGAAGCCAGCCTGCCACTAAGCTTGCCAACAACCGCTGTAAAATATATTTACATTGGTTTAACATTGTGGACATCTTTTCATTGCAGGTTACTCTATGTTGAAAAAAAAACTTGAAATCTGAAATACCTCGATTTTTTTTCGACCAGCTTTGGCTCACATCTTGTTCCCAGACTGCATTAAGAACCAAATATTTTCAGAAAAGGTAATGTGATCCTCCCCGGGATGAAAGAAGCCAGGTTCCAGCAAGAAACATCAGCTTGAGCGTCTCCGCTGTTTGCAATAATTGCCTTATTACCGGGTACACATTGTGAGAGTTCTGAGACGCTGCCAGAATATGTTAGATAATGGGAGAGGTCCCACTGGGACTCGGCATTTTCCAGCAAGGTCAAACAGCTGTCTAAAAAATTAGCTGGAGCCTCTGGCTTAACTATTAGCTGTGAAGTATAAAGGTCTCCCATTCACAGGGCCATGCTTGTCTGCACAGCCTGAAACCTGAGCGGCGCCCTGGCTGACATTTCACAGTGAGATACAGGTGGTGTGTACCAACCCTCACTTTTTCCTATACAAAGCAGAATGTTTAACTGCACTAGGCAAATAGATAAGATGAAAAGTATCTACTTAAGCGAATCCTGCCCTTTAAAGCCATAGGAAAATCCAAATTCTTACCATAGGCTTATCAGTTTAATGTGGTTACAGATAAACGCCTGAAGATTTTTATCCTAAACACATTTCCCTTCGAAACAGCCACAGATCACATGAGACCAACTTCTCAATTCCTCTATAGAAGGGTTCCCTAATCTTTATTACCCCAAGAGCCACATGAGATGGCTAAGAGACACCTTGAACAAAGAGATCACAGAATATAACTGGAAACCGTTACAAAGAACAATACTCACCAATGTGCAAGTCGTTCCCTAACCCCATAAAATACTTTTCCCAAATGAGTAGATCCCCCAGCTCAAAAAAGGGGTGAACATTAGAATTAAAACCCAGAGACTGATAGCTGAAAAGGCAGGTAAGCCAACACATTTAACCATCTGTCTGATATTAAAAAGAGGACCAAAACCCACCCTGGAGTCTATGAGACCCCAGGGCAGACATATGTGCCCCCCCCCCCTGTGTTAAACCCCCCAGGTTGCTCGAAAACTCACCTCCTTCTCCACAGGTCCAACAGTGCATGCGCGAGCAGCTGACGCACCCATGCTATCCCTTTAGCAGGGTGAATGGCTGGTGCGGGCATACTCCCTGTAGAGGGTAATGGGGGATGCAGAGGCACTCGGATCTGCTCGTATTAGATGAGCTCCTGGATGAAGCGGATCCAAGCAGACTGATTGGACGAGCGGCAGCACATGCGATGCAAGGCCGGGAAGAGGAGAGTTTGTTTGGGCGACCTGGAGTGTTTCACACAGCAGGGCACCCCTGATCAGGGTTCCCCGGGGGCAAGAAAAAAAACCTAGGATAGTCAAAATCCTGGATTTTGGTCCACTTTAACCAAATACATGGTGCTGACTGTCCGAACCCTGGGTGCCATCTAACCCCCTAGAATCAGCAATGTGCTTTAACAATGTGGCTAGACCAGTGTCTCCCGAGCTACTGGTACAGGATTGCCTGATTTACAGCAACACTCAATTTCAGCACAGACCTTTTAAGCCATAGGCAGGTCTATGGTTTGTGCCCTGGCAAAAAAAAAAAAAAAAGCTCCTGAGGATCGAAAATCACTGATCTTGCCAACGAAGACGGAGCCAACAAAAGATAAAAAATCAAGCTTTACATAACCTTCTGCTCCAGGCCTAGCCCATCTAACACTGTTTGCTACTATGAACCAAATTACTACAAGCATTATGTTTTAGGGTGGTTGATGTGCTTACAGGGTGTTAAGTAGTTACAAAAACAAGCCATGACAAATGAAAAGAATGGCCCCATTATGAAGGCCAGAAATTGCAAGGCAGTGTGGTGGTCATGGTGAGGGGGGAGGGAAGCAAGCTACTGCCTTGGGCACAACAGCTGCCAGAAAAGCCCCATATCCTCTCATTAGGATTGATTCAGTAAGAATTAAAAAAATATATTGGTAGTAAAAAATGTACTTGAGTTGAAAAAAGCCTCAGAATTTGACTTGCTGAATCACCAGATAGGAATACAATAGAAGATAATGGCTAATTACTACGGTCTAAAAAGTTCACTACTTTTCTTAGGAGTAAAAAGTGCCTTGGCCTTTCGTTGTGTTGTTCCTAGCGGGTGATTTAGCAATTTTTTTATACTACTAGGAGAATTTTTTCAACTCAAATTCAAATTTTCTAACGACCAAATATTGGAAAACCAATCTGGCATTATATATTGAACTACCCTACAAACCCTTACCTTGTCTAAGGTTAGATACATGTTCCCCAGTGTCTGAGTACATTACATCAAATAGTGAACTCATAGAAAGTTCCTGAAATCCTCTCAAGAATGCCGGCGATTGCTGAAAAAAACGACATCGGAAAGGGAACAAAAACGCTTTGAGGCTGTGATGTAAACTTTCAGTTCCTCTAACAAACATGTGTGCAAATCAAGATGTTTGCATGATGTATTTATAAAGATTAATAATAAAAAGCGGAGATTTTTATAAAGAGGCTTTTTGGTTCCCATACATTCAAGCTTAAAGGGACTGTAAATCAAAATATCAACCGGCCCCGACCACCCCCCCACCTCCTGGTTTCAAAGATCAAGGGGTGCCGCAAGCATGGGTGTCCGAATTCTTTGGGCCACAGCCCGAAGAGCCCTGTCAGTCACACTGTGCACAGCTCCCTTCATATATTGCAATGAAGGGAGTATGCTAGTCAGTGCCTTAGCACGCCCCCTTTTTTTGCAATGAATGCAGGGGGTGTGCACAGTGACTGACCACACCAGGAGGTTTCTGAGTGGTGGACCTGCTGGGACATTTTTTTTTAAATTGGGTTTATAGTCCCTTTGAAAGTGGACTATTGGAAAAAATTGCCCATTTTTTTTTAAATTGGGTTTATAGTCCCTTCGAAAGTGGACTATTGGAAAAAATTGCCCAATTGCAAAACTCCATATAAAATAGGCTGGATTTTGGGAGGAGGGGTCACATACACCAGGCATCAGGAAATATCCTGCCAAGCTTTTTCTTTTTAATGGAATGAAGAGGAAAGTTCCTGTTGAAACATCGCAGGAATAGGGAAGTTAAAGCAGACCAAATTCCATTGCACTTGTGAAATACTTTTAACCAAAGCCCCTGCCAATATTCTCCTCTTAGGGTGTAGAAGTAGAAATGGATATTTTCGCTTATCAATTCGTCATGAAACTTTTTTTGCTGTCCCTCTCTGTAACATTGCAGAAGATTACTCAATGCATTAGTGTGACAATGACATAATTGCCACACACAGCAATGGCAATGACTGGAGGAGGCGGAGCTTTACAGCTAAAACAGACGCCATTATCTGGGATTAGAGTGAAGCAGGAGCAGTAAAATAGGCAACAGTTACTATTCATGGGGGAAGCAAAGCAGGGGATGCTAGTTAAAAATGTGGGTTTTGGTCCCTTTTAAAGTGGACCAACACCCACCGGTGATCGGCCCGGGAATCTATAAGATTCCCGGGCCGATCACCTCCCTCCCCGCGGGACATCAGAGATCGGGATGTCCCGCGGGGTGAAACCCCCCCAAACTCCTTACCTTATCTTCGTCTGTGAATGGCCGGCGCGGGCACGCGCGCGTCAAGAGGGACGCGCGGGAGGCGGCGGCGGAGGAGCCGCTTGTCCGTCGGCGCGGGGAGAGGTGAGTTCGGGGGGTTTCACACAGCGGGGCACCCCGATCGGGGGTGCCCCACCGAAGTGGACCAAGACCCAGGATAGTCAAAATCCTGGGTGTTGGTCCACTTTAATAAAAACTCAGGTCAAATCCCGCAAGATTTGAAGAGCGGCGCGGGACATTTGAAGAGGGATGGCGAAGGGTAAGGCTAAGGCTTGCAGCCTTCACTCTGGGATGGCTAAGGGGGGTGCAAAGTGGCCAGTAATGGTGCGTTTTAGATAACACTGATATCCAAAAGGCAGTGAGGGGATGGATGTTTAGAGAGAAACATCAGAAAAAGGTCAGATGTTCCTCTTTAAACCTGGCACCCCGGGATTATTCACTTTGGGTGTATAAGTGACTTCCCTCAACAGCCAACATGTTTATATTAGATTTTTAATATTACACAATTTTGCAATACATCTCCTTTAAGAGCGCATACTCACTAAGATGTTTAGACAGTGTTTGGAATGAAGGAATATAATGCATAAAATGACAGAAGGGAAATACATAGACTCTAAGACTATTACGGTCAAAGAGTGCCGGGTGATGAACTCGCCTTAGAGCTCAGTGGTGCCTCTCCCCAAACTGGTCATCGTCCAGGCTTCTGATCTCAGCAGAGGAATAAGCAACACAATTTAGGATGTTGAGATCAGACCACTCTGGAGTCGTTTCCAAACCTCGCTGAGCAATTATAAATACCCTAAAGCTTTAAGCAGTTGCCAGAGCACATTAGAATGGAAGGCTGATGAGAACAATGCAGACAAGTTATGAGAAAAAAAAATAATTGAAATTTAGACGCAATCAAGTGCAGACAAGTTCAGACTCTATATATGTAGACACAAGTGTTTGAGAGAGGTTCTCTGTTTCAGCAGATAAGATAAAGGCCTGTGTGTGGTGGGGATGGGTTATGAGAGGACGGGTGAGGCACGCAGCGTGAGAAAGGGACTTTCCACTGCATCTCTATTTCGGGCAACTAATACCAAAAACATGCAGCTGCTGAGCAGGAATCGCATTTATTTTCCATTTAGTGAAGCAGCCATCCTGTACAGACATGACAGCATTTACTTCTGCCAGAATTTACCCCTTAAAAGTGTAACGCAAACAGTAGCTCTTATTTCTAATTGGATTAAAAAAACTAAAATATTCTGTTCACCATCCGTCACATGACTAATCCATATAGGTTTATAGTTAAGTTTAACATTAGTCGGTACCCTTAAAGGAAAATGTACAGAGTCTAAACCCTTGGTCCACTTTAAGGCTATCCTGGGTTTTGGTCCTTTCCCCTGGGGTACCCCGATCGAGGGGTGCCCCACTGTGTGAGACCCCCCAAATTGCTCATTTTCCAGTCGCAGCTAGAAAAAACAAAAAAGAATTTTAGACCGCCGACTTCTGTATCCGTACATGCCTCACTATCATTTCCTGAGCAGTGATTTCTAAGTGTTATGAATGTGGACAGGTCTTATCTTCCTACTTTTCCTTAACTGAAAAATTGCGAGTGATAAACTATAAGAAACTATTCATCCATATCTTCCCAGTTAGAATAACCTGGGGCCAAACACTCAACATCTTTCAGATCAGGATGAACATACAGCTCCACATAACCATCAAAGGTGAGATTTGTGCAGAGCAATATTTAACATTTTAAAGCAATATAAAAATTATGAAATCCTCGTTAGTATAGCGGTCAGTATTGCCGGTCTTTGGAGGCCGGGGTTTATTATAAATATAAAAATTATGAAATCCTCGTTAATATAGTGGTCAGTATTCCCCGGCCTGTGGAGACTGGGGTTTATTAAAAATATAATAATTATGAAATCCTCGTTAATATAGTGGTCAGTATTCCTGGCCTGTGGAGACAGGGGTTTATTAAAAATATAATAATTATGAAATCCTCGTTAATATAGTGGTCAGTATTCCTGGCCTGTGGAGACAGGGGTTTAATATAAATATAAAAATTATGAAATCCTCGTTAATATAGTGGTCAGTATGGCCGGTCTTTGGAGGCCGGGGTTTAATATAAATATAAAAATTATGAAATCCTCGTTAATATAGTGGTCAGTATTCCCCGGCCTGTGGAGACTGGGGTTTATTAAAAATATAATAATTATGAAATCCTCGTTAATATAGTGGTCAGTATTCCTGGCCTGTGGAGACAGGGGTTTATTAAAAATATAATAATTATGAAATCCTCGTTAATATAGTGGTCAGTATTCCTGGCCTGTGGAGACAGGGGTTTAATATAAATATAAAAATTATGAAATCCTCGTTAATATAGTGGTCAGTATGGCCGGTCTTTGGAGGCCGGGGTTTATTATAAATATAAAAATTATGAAATCCTCGTTAATATAGTGGTCAGTATTCCCCGGCCTGTGGAAACAGGGGTTTATTAAAAATATAATAATTATGAAATCCTCGTTAATATAGTGGTCAGTATTCCTGGCCTGTGGAGACAGGGGTTTAATATAAATATAAAAATTATGAAATCCTCGTTAGTTTAGTGGTCAGTATTAACGGCCTGTGGAGACGGGTTAAATCCACCGACTGGAAGGTATAAATTACCAATTAAAAAAAAAAAAAAAAGTTGAGTAGCAAAAATATACAAATGTAAAAAATAGTGCAGCATTTTGCCTGTAAGAAATGAGTTTTCTACACAACCTTTGATACACAGCAGATGCATACAAAGGATTGCACCAGACACACACCAGATCCTTTCTGGACAGAGGATGACTTACCCGTGTCATTTTAAAGAAATCTATGGAAGGCCTGCTCCACCGGACATCCTCATCGCGCCTGCGCTTTAGCCGGGTTTTCCTTTCGTTTAACACACATGGCTGTGAACGGCACCGCAGAAGGCCCTGGCGGCGCCTCAGTTCTGGAGTAGAGGTTGGTGTGCTATTGGCTGAAGGCAAAACGTCCCCCGGTTTGGTGATATGCTCCTGAGACAGGGAAAGGCGTCTCCTTAGGTTGAAGTCGCAAGGACCACCAGAGTTCCAACGTATGCTAGAAGTTGTGCTTCCCTCGCTGCTGTCCACAAAACCACTGCTGGCCGAAGAGGGCCTTGGGAGAGGAGATGTGTTGCAGGTGGGTACTGTGAACACATTGTTAAGTGACGGGACATTGCTTGTGCTTCTCTGCAAGGTGGCACTTCCATGACTGTTACACCTCTGCAAGGTGGCACTGCCACCACTGTTGCATCTTCTCTTTGAGACAGGGGTCCAAACCTTGGAGTTACCTGGTTTCCAAGGGGATCGACAGCGAGATAGTTCATCTGGTTCAGACAATGACCTGCAATGTCTTTTCGTCGGAGGTGCCAATAGCTGCCCAAAGCTGTCATTGAGGTTAAGTTTGCTTAGCCACCCTGATACCAGGGACTGATTGGAGGACTCATTCTGCCATGGCAAAGTCAAACTGGTGGGAGTGTCGGCACTAAAAGGGCACATGGAAAAGGGAAAAATTGAGTTCTTGTTCAGCTCTGTGATAGGACATGTTTTGTCAATCATTTTCCAGGGGCGGTCCTCTATAGAAAGATAATAAGAAAAGAAAAAGCAGAAATATTAGAACAAGAATAAAATATTCTAACTATATATAATTAACTTCTATGAAATATTAAGGTCCTGTTTGTACAGATGGGTTTAATTTTTAGTCCCCTGAAACTGCAGCTTAGACAGATAACCATATTTCCACCTACTCCAAGTGGCATATAAAAAGTGCCTTTCCCTCAGCAATTATCATTTCTTTTTAACAAAAATAAATAGATTTAAGAATTAAATGGTTTCAAATAATTATGAGGTTTGCACCAAAATGACCCTCTACATCCTCTGACAAAGTACCTTGTGTGCGTTTTACAAGCATTAAAACTTTTAAGGGACCATAACTCCATTTGAAAACTTTTCAGCAACTTTAACAGTGCAGTTCTGACCAAAGGACAGTTAGAATTTTATTTAGGTATCGGCAAAATGTTAGCAATCATAATGGGTTAACGCAAGCCTAGAGACAAGCTTGGAGTTGCATCCACCCTATGCCAACTGCCCCTATTTGTGTACGGTCTTATGTGTCTAAATATGTGTTCCAAGACTTCCAAAGTTTTCCAAGCATTAAAACGTTTAGAGGGACCATAACTCCATTTGAAAACTTTTCAGCAACTTTAACAGTGCAGTTCTGACCAAAGGTCAGTTAGAATTTTTAGGTATCCTTGCAATCATAATGGGTTAACGCAAGCCTAGAGACAAGCTTGGAGTTGCATCTACCCAGTGTGTCAACTGCCCCTATTTGTGTACGGTCAGCCTTATGTGTCTAAACACGTGTTCCTAAGACTTAACCAAAGTAAGTGGCAGAAATGACAGCCATGCTAAAGGCAACAAAATAGACCACTACAAAGGAAGATGGTTTGACAGGCAGGGCACCTCAGGGCATGTCAATCACTTGGTATTCACCTAAGGATCGTCAAATGTGTCGCATGCCCCCTTTTAAATGAGGCAGCATGGGCAAATGTATAGTTAGATGGGACCATTATATTACCCTGATGAACTGCAGCAAATCCGTATAAAACTGAATGCAAACTGACAGCTGGGAATAAAAGCAGGCTACAGTTCTGTAGTATTACTTTCCACTGTAGTTAGCTTTAAATCCACCATTTTGTGGCTCAGGTTACGCTCCCGGGTTATAAATAGATTGTGGGACCCGAATATATTTATACATAGTTATTAGATCTAATAGTTATTAGATCATCCTTCAGGCGTCTTTTTTTCTAAACTAAATAATCCTAACTTTGACAATCTTTCAGGGTACTCAAGCCCCCGCACTCCTTTTATTAACTTTGTTGCCCTCCTTTGAACGCGCTCCAGTTCTGATATGTCCTTTTTATATTTATAGTAAATATAGTCCAAAATGCCCAAGGGACTACCAAATTTAGCCCTAAAGTTTATTAAGTAGCTCAGCTTGAGCTGAGCCCTATTGGCATAAAAGGTAGACCGGTATAGCTCCACTATAAGGGTACAGAGCATGGGAAGTCTATAGCCAGCCCAACAACTGAGCATACTTTTATTATACTAACGTATGTTAGTGTAAAAAATTAACTGCATGTTAAGAAAAAGTTTTCGGTTACTGTACCCTTAAACGTTTTAAAAGGGCTGAAAACATAATTAACTAGTTTTTGGAAACCTACTTCCATTTGCAAGCAGCTGTTCAGATTTGGCCCATACATCCACACCTATTTTGGTTTTCACTTAATCAAATCCAGCAACGAATGTGACATTCAAATTTAATGCAAAATTGTGACTAACATCTGCTAGAGCATCAAAATCCTTTACATCTTAACAGACTTCCTATTCAAACAATAAAACAAATGGGGAGCACAACACTTAAAGAGGAAGTGCTAAAATAAAAAAAATTCTTGTGCTGAATAAGCTTTTTCAATAGAGAAAGAGGGGAATCAAACCTTTTGTTGGCTCTACCATAATCTGGCCCGTTTAAAGGTTTAAAAAAAAAAAACTGTATAAAATGTCCATCACAGCAGCGGCTGGCTAACAGACAGCCACATTTCATATGCAAAGCCCCTTAGAGCATACAATCAATATGAGCCGCTGATTTGAGGCCATTGTTCTAAGATCAGGGTAAGCCAGCAGGCTCTCAAGCCATATTTTCAAGCTCTGCATCTGATTAGCACTAGAAAAGGGCTCATTCTTTTTGGGTTTTTTTTTTTCTCCATGTCGAACACCTTGCTTATAAAGTGTAAAGGAAAAAAAAATCTGCTACGGTTTCTCAAAAACTTACCATTGATTTCGTAAGGGAACAAGCTGCCACCATTGTTCAGCTTCTCAGAAGAGCGCTGAAATTAACCAAAGGAAAAAAGTTTCAACACCATACAACAGAACATGGTGTGAAAAATACACAGATCATACACTATTGCGAGCAGGGAGTTAAACAAGGCAGGACTGGAAAAAGAGACACTTAGATGTACGGGGGTCATGTCCGCTGCAGGGGAGGTAGGTGTGGGTAAACCTATATCGCTGTGGGAGGGTAGGCCAGATTTCTTTGTTAAAATGGAAACTGAATTTCCCCATCTGTTCGATGTAATTCATTATAAAGTGGTGAGGTAACAGCTGTAAAGAAATATTGCTAAACAGCACTGCAATAAAATATCAACGGTCATGATACTAGAGAGCAAGTACAACTTTTGTCACTTCACGTGAAACAAATGGCCTTAGACACTGCAATAAGTGCAAAAAAAGAACACATTACAAAGATTTGCTTTAGTTGTAATACATGAAACAATTCCCATTTTACAACATTAGCATGCACACGCACTGTTAATGAGAATCTTCAATAATACTTAACTTAATAAAGTTGAATCAATGGGCCAGACAGGTACCTACCAGCATTACTACCCTAATTTAGTGAGCAGTAATGCATACCTTCCATACCATACCTTTTCAGGGTGGGAAAGAGGGACAATTGTTAAATTAAACCACACCCCCCATTGAAGGATGGGTAGGAGATATGTTGTAATAGTTGCAACAATTTAAACACTTTGAATAGCCGAACAAATCATTAACTGATGCAGATCTGCATGTTACACCTCAAAGGAGGGACAAAGGAGAACAATGAGGGGCAGGACATGGACTGAGAGACAGTCCCTCCAAATGAGGGACAGTTGGGGGGTATGGTAATTAGTTGTATCATGTTAGCCATTGGAAGCAGTGATGCCATTCAGTATGAGAATATTTAAAGGGTAATTCCACTTTTTACGACATTTTTAAAAGTTTTTAATCTAGTGTGCCAATATGATGCCCTCAAGGTGCTTAGGAGTTTATCGAAATTTTTACTTTTCTATGTTTTTGCAGCTCCATTTTATAAAATAAAATTTCTCCATAGCAACAATGCGTTTAGAAACCTATATCAAAGTGGTGTTTCAGAAGCTCTCACTCTGGCTTTAATCGCATCTGCATAATTTCAATCTCTTCGGACAGTGTAAATCCATCTAGCAAGAAGCTAAAGGGATACTAGAAGCGTTATCGGGTCAAAAGGTTGTTTTCTGCTTTCTTTAGCCAAAGCTAAATAAATGCTAGTATGCTAATAAGCACAGCTGTTACAGCTGAAGGATACTAGGAGCTTTACTGCGGGGCAACAGTACCCCACAAGAAAAACCAATCATAAGCGCCTAATGGCAAAATTACATTCTGAAGGCTTAGAAAGTCGAGTATTTAATTGGATTGACAACTGGCTGAAGATTTTGAATTCATACTCTGAATAGTCACCAGTTTTAGTGGGGTGATCATGGGTTCAGTGTTGGGTGCAATATACATCACATATGATGTGGCGAATTGGATTAAGAGCGCGGCCTCCATTTTTATGGCAACAAGATGTTCAAATAAACCAGGGACCTCCCACAAATTCCCCAGTATTGACAAGGAGTTACACAAGAAGCCGGGAGAAACAATAATAACAAAAATCCAAAATGGACATTTGAACTATCAGCATACAGAGGTAACTAGAAAAAAGGATAACAAGGGTGGGATGGAACAGGACGTGCTGTATACTTATAATACCAATTCTACAGGTGAGTATTCACAGAATTGTATTATTCCAAGTATGCAGCAAGTCCTGTTCCAGAATATTCCTTACACATGGGACGCCCAATAGCAGTGTCCGTAAGGTAGGGTGGGATCCCCAAAAGTAACAGCGGGCAGATTAGACCACTGCGGCCTGCAGAACTTTGCGACCAAAAGCAGCATCAGCTGAGGCCCTAACATCAACCTTGTAAAACTTAGAAAAGTATGAACAGAAGACCAAGTTGCGGCCTTGCAAACTTGTTCAACAGAAGCTTGGTGCTGAAAAGCCCAAGAGGCACCTATAGCACAAGTAGAATGAGCAGTAAGGCGTAAGGGAGGCTCCTTCCCCTTAGCAGAATAGGCTTGAACCACAGCCTGACGGATCCACTTGCTGATAGTGGACGTAGCTGGAGCCAAACCCTTCTTAGGTCCAGAAGGGAGAACAAAAAGAGCATCAGTCTTCATGAAGGATTCAGTAGCCACCAAATAGAACTTCAAGGTCCTAACCCCATCCAGAAAATTTAAGACCCGCTCCTTAGGGTTACTAGGATTAGGGCACAGAGAAGGCAAAAAAATGTCCTGATTGAGTTGAAAAGCAGACACAACCATAGAGAGAAAATCAGGCTTAAAACGAAACACCACCTTGTCCTGGTGTCTCTCAAAATAAGGAGGCTTGATGGAAAGCGCTGCCAACTCAGAAACACGCAGAAACAGAATGGACAAAGGGGTTCAAGCAAGGGCTCAAAGGGAGACCCCTGCAAGGCAGATAAGGCCAATTTCAAGTCCCAGACTGGTAACATAGGCTTACGTGGAGGACGCACGTGAGTAACCCCCTGAAAAAAGGTTTTAACCAATCGATGGTTGGCAAAGGATCTTTGGAAGAAAATGGCCAAAGCAGAAACATGACCTTTGAGGGTACTAAGTTGAAGACCCAAATCCAAACCACGTTGCAGGAATTCCAGAATCCTGGGGATAGAAAACACCCTACAGGGAAGCGACTTAGACTCATACCAGTCAATGTAAGCATGCCATACCCTATAGTCGATAGATGACGAGGACTTCTTCCTAGCCCGAATCATGGTATTAACAACAGAAGCAGGCAGCCCCTTCCCCATCAAGATGGAGGTTTCAGCAGCCAGGCCTTTAATGTCAGCGTTTGTAAATTGGGATGGCGTAGCTGCCCCTGAGTGAGCAGATCTGGAAACTTGGGCAGGGCGTACTGATCTACTGCCAACTGCACGTCTGCAAACCACACTCTTCTTGGCCAACAGGGGACCACCAGAATGGTTGGCACCCCTTCCTAGGCGCAGCACCCTGCCCAGCAGAGGAAACAGAGGGAACACATAAAGGAGTCGAAAGCTATTCCAAGACATTGCTAGTGCATCCATGGCCAAGGCCAGAGGGTCCTGGGACAGAGACAAAGACTGGAAGCTTGGGATTGTGACGGGATGCAAACAGATCCACATCCGGCTGCCCCCAGCGGTGGCACAGGGAGCGAAACACCCTGCTGCTGAGGGACCATTCTCCCAGACAAGTCCCCCTGCTGAGGGAGCCTGCCTCCAGATTTTCCACCCCGGGATGTACACAGCTGATATGCAGGGAACATTCTCCTCTGTCCAAGTATCAGGGAAACTTCCTTGAGGGCCCTCTTGCTCCGGGTCCCTCCCTGATGATTGATGTAGGCAACCGCCGTCTGATTGTCCAAGCGGATCTGAACCGCCCGACCCCGGAGGTGTGGAGTCAACTGGGCGATAACCAGTCTTATCGCCCTCAGTTCCAGAATGTTGATAGGGGTATGGGCCTCCTGAGGGCCCCACTGACCCTGGAACTTCAAGGATTTCCAGAAGCCCCCCCCCCCCAACCTGTCAGACTGGCATCTGTGGTGACTGTCTCCCAGTACGGGGCCAGAAAATATCTGCCCATCAACAGGTTCCTTGAGTCCAGCCACCACGAAAGAGACCGCCTGGCCAGAGGGGACAGAACACACACCTGATCCAGGGACACAGGATCCCGATCCCATACCAACAAGAGGAGAAGTTGGAGAGGTCTCATGTGAAATTGAGCGTATGGAACCGCCTCGAAGCAGGCCCACCAGCTGCATCCCCTGCCGGATGGGGGGATGAGGGCAAGACAGAAGAAGTCTGGCTTGAGCTTGAAGACTCTCCACCTTCTGCTGAGAAAGAAGAATCTTGACCTGAGATGTATCCAGAGTCATGCCAAGAAAGGACCTCACCAGTGACGGGTAAAGGTAAGACTTGGGGCGATTGATCACCCAGCCGAAGGACTCCAGTGTGGACACCACCAACCGGGTATCCTGCTTGGCCTGCTGAAAGGACTGAGACCACGTCCCCTGCCCCTGCCCCAATGGTCTCCGCAAGCCCCAGCAAAGGAGACTCATCAACCAGTTCTGGAACCACGGAAGGAAGGGACAAAGGCACTCGTCCCCCGAAAGGACCGGGACGGCCTCCTACGTTGAGGCAACCTACCGCCCCTGGCAAACAAGTCCAAGCGTTCCCCAAAGAGGCGCAGCCCCTTAAAGGGAAAACCAGTGAGAGCCTTTATAGCAGCATTATCAGCTACCCACTGACGCAGCCAAACAGAGCGGTGTATAGCCACCAAAAGGGCAGATGTCCTTCCACACATTCTAATGGTATCATCCATGGCAGAAAGAACATATGCAACAAATTCAAAGCAAAGCAGGAGAGATCTATACCCTTCTCCTCCCACGTCAGAGGCCCCATCTAAGAGACTCTTGAGCAGCCCTTTCAGAGCAATAGCTGAAATAGAGGCACAAACCAGCCCCAGCGTGGACCCCACACAAGCAAAAGCATGACAAGCCAGCTGGTCCATGCGCCGGCCCTCACCATCCTGCAGAGTAGTAGTGTCAGGAGAATGCATGACAGATGTATTTCACAGCCCCAGAACGGGCGCGTCCACCTCAGGAGGGCATGACCAACGCTTAACAACATCAGCAGGAAAGGGATACCTCTTGTCCCAACTCTTGGGCACCCCAGGGAGCTTACTAGGCAGTTCCTATTCTTTGAGAACCAGATTATTAAAGCGAGTCTGCTCCGGAAACGCCAAGCGTGGTTTAACCGTATGGAAAAGCTAACCCTGCTGCTGCGGAGCCACTGCAGGAGGGGAAATACAAAGCACTTCAAAAATGTGGGACAAAAGCCTGTCAGTGTCATCTGAGGACCATGGGTCTTCTCCAAAGGGAGACCCAGTACCACCATAAACCTTAGGCTGTTCCTCAGATGATTCTGAATCAGAACAACTCCCCCTCCTCAAGGGAGGAATAACCAGCAATGTCAAAAAATTCCTCAACAGGGAAGAGTGAAGCAGCGGGTGACAAATGCCACTTCTTAGCAGAAGCCTTACGCGGGGCAGATCCAGAAATATGTTTCTCAATGCTGGCCACCCGTGCAGCCAAATCAGGTTGAGACTCCCCGCTAGCATGCCCCTCGCTGGTGCTCAGATGTAAGCGTGGGGGGGTAGGCAAAGCCAGAGGGGGCGCAGCACCAGGCCCAGACAGACAACCCAGACTGTAGCGCAAGCACCTGCTGGGCGCAGGGTACACACGCCCGGATATCGTCACTTATAGGGGATACCCCACACGCAACACATAGCCTGGCTTGTCCAAAAGGAATCCCAAGCACATTATCCCCAGAAGCCTCCATATGGTGATTTGGAGTGGCACAACAGGCCAGTAGGGGTTAACGCTAAAGAGCTACCCGGGATGTCCCAAGGACCCGCTAGGGAAGTGGGAGGACGAGGGCCGGGAGAAACTACAGTCGCTGAAGGTTTAACCCGCCTGAAAGACAAAGCATCCCCATAAGAAATACATTAGCGAACATAGCCAGAAAAAAACCACCCCGCAGGGGTTACTCACGGACCGCAGGGAGCCAGCAGCGCACGCAGCTACAGCCAGGGTAAAATGGCGCTGCAGAGATCTCAAGGGGCGGGCCATGACGTCAAAATCGGCATCCAGGGATCCCGCCCCCCCCCCCCGAATTGCGCTCCACGTGACCCGGCTGGCCAATAGCGGCCCCGCAGCTCTGAAATAAATATCGCTGCCATCCGCGGAGCGCTGTACAAGTGTGCGGCGGCGGCATACAGTGTGACAAACAAAGTACAAATAACCAGCCACCCTCCCCCCCCCCCCGGAGATCTCCCAGAGGGAGAGCAAGGCAAGGAATATAAGAAATTCCAGGGTAAGGCAGCGCCCAAGAGAAAAAAAAAGGGGGGGGCAGGAGGATGGAGGGGGACACCTATGGGGATAAGGGTTAACAGCACAGGGAGACTGGCAAGCCCAAGGTGCAGGGGGGGCATCCCAAAAGGCTCACCATCAGCCTAAACCGCCTACCCCGTCAGAGCAGGGACTGCGGTAGGAGCAGTGCTCCTCAGCACCTACCTGGTGCTTACTGCCCTACCTTCACCCGAACCTTGTCAGCCAAGCCTGGGAGGCAATGGTATGGATCGGAACGGGTGGGTATTGTCCTGCAGGGCCGCAGGCATATAAGCCCCGCTCACCTGCGCAACATAAGAGAGCCATCTTCTATCTTCGCAGCCCAGACTGCAGATAAAAACTGGGGAATTTGTGGGAGGTCCCTGGTTTATATGGGGCAGGGAGGAGCCACAAGTTTTCTGCAGTCCAGCGGCATCTTGTGGATGTATTACCCATGTGTAAGGAATATTCTGGAACAGGGTGTGCTGTATACTTGGAATAAACTGACAAAAGTGTATTGAATATTAAGTTAGTTTTGTTTTAGCCTGGACGGTCCCTTTACTAATTAGGTAATGGAATTAATTACTTGATGGAAGTTAGAAAAGTACACAAAAGCTATTTAATCAGTAAACCCAATTGCTCAAGACCATTTGTGGTCAAGGGTCCAACAAAGACAGATGCAGCACACAGATGAACCGGTCTCATTTTGAGGGTATGCATTGGGTGAAGATGTTCACCTTTATAAACCTGCCGATCCCTTTGGTTTTTTTTTTTTTTTTTTTTTTTTTAGAAAAGATGAAGTTTACTCTGGTGGGACTACCCAAGAAGACCGTCTAATCTTCAGGGAGTTATTTCAAAAGAAAACTGTCAACGTAAAAAAACGCATACTCACTTGTGTTTGCTATCTAAAACCAGATGAAACATGGTGCAACAATTAGCTCCTATTGCAAACTCTAGATGTAAACTCAAAGTGGCATGGGGCCAAGTAAGATAGGCTAAGCATGGTAAAATATTTTAGAGGAGAATTTAAACCATGAAAATTCCCATTTTCACTGTGAACACTACTAATTAATGTAATTAGTTACCCTGTCTGCATGGGGCTTTTGAGTCTCTTGCCAGGAGGATCAGATATAGCAAACCCAATGGCCAATTAATTCCACCAGCTCCATAGCAAGTATGAAAAATCAGTCTGTTCAGAATGGGCCTCTCAAGCACTATGTTGCTTAGTATACGTAAACCTGGCTTGGCAGAAAATCTTATTGTGAAATGACCAAATACTTGAACGGTCATAACAAGCAGCCATAAAACATGGTTGATTAACAAGTTTCCTTGCCCAACTGTGTTCTGGACTGTGATTTATTTTGTACTAGGCCAAAAGAGATACTATTGTTCAGACTTCCTTTTCAATGGCAGGGTAATTTTTCTCTGCAGTGGAAGGTAAACATCCTTCAATCCACTCCTCTCTCTGCACTCAAAGGGGAAACACAAGGGATACTGAAAGTGTATCCTGAGACCATCATGAGAACAGCAATGAGGCTAGTGTCAAACAGCAGCATACAAGTCGCCATTTGCGCCATTTAAGCTAGCAAAGTAAAAAAAAAAAAAAAAAAAAAAAAAAACCCTTAAAAGGGCCTCTCCAGACCCTTTTCAAAGTAAACACCCCCCCCCCCCCCGTACTACCCCCTACTATTAGCAATCCTGCACATCTAATAAAAGAAAAAAAATACACTCACCTACACTCCGAAACCAGCCGGTGGTGCTGCAGCTGCGGCACTGAAAAGTCGCCTCCGTCTTTCTGATTTTTCTTTTTCTTTTATTATTCAGAAAGATGGTGGCGGACGTTGCTGAAGCACCGCCAACTTCACCAGCTGGATTTGGGGTGAAGATGGGGTTTTTTTTTTTTATTTATTACACGTGCAGGATCGATATTAGAAAGGGGCAGGGTGTACGTTTTTTTTTCCACAAAGGGGCTGGAGTGGCCCTTTAATTAAACTCAAAACGTTATGTTTGGATCCCATATACAATAGGTACAATTGTAGGTAGAAAATCTCAAAAAGCTTAATCCCTTTTGTGGTTGTCATTTTTACTTCCAGTAATGGGAATGTACAGCGCCTGGAAATGGTGATTCCAGATACAGCGACCCAGTTCCCGAAGCAAGTCACGGCGTATAGCATGCAAAAGCGCCACATTGCTGGAGGCACAGGGTTTTAATTATACGCGGATTGAGAGCTCAGCGGTTCCTCCCTGTATGCTTGGAGAGAAGCTCTACCGCACCCATCATATCACCATCCTGCAGGCTTGGTCAGCAAACTTTCAAGGACAGAATTCATAGAAATGAAGTTAACCAGTTCCTTAACAAAACTTCAGCAATTCAGGATAATACTGTCACACTTCATTCTCAAAATGATCAATTTAATCTAAGTAGAGGTAGAGCTCAGTTATGTGGGAGAGTTCTACTGATTGTTACAAAAAAAGCAATTCTGTGAGTACTCACCTGTAGAATTGTTTTTGTTCTTGCATGGCACGGCCTGCTTCGGTATTCATAACAGTTAGTCCGCCACAGTGGTGGTACTGCAGAAAGCTGTGGCATCTCTCGGCCCCCTATAGAAACGGGATTAACCATAGAGTTCCCAGCGTAGACAAGCAGTGAGACAAGAAGCCGGGAGAGAATAAAGGTAAAAAATGTAAAAAAGGTAAAAAAAAAACCCCAATTAACTTGGAACAATCACCATAAAGAGGCAACCAAGAATAACGATAACAAGGGTAGGTCGAAGCAGGCAGTGCCATGCAAGAACAAAAACAATTCTACAGGTGAGTACTCACAGAATTGCTTTTTTCTTTATTGCATGGCACGGCCTGCTTCGGTATTCATAACAGTTGGGACATCCAAAAGCAGTGTCCAAAAGTAGGGTGGGATCCCCAATAAGCAACAGCCGGCAGTTCAAGTCACTACCGCCTGAAGCACCTTGCGGCCAAAAGCAGCATCCGCTGAGGCCTTAACATCAACCTTGTAAAACTTGGAAAAAGTATGAACAGAAGACCAAGTAGCGGCCTTGCAAACTTGTTCAACAGAAGCTTGGTGCTGAAAAGCCCAAAAAGGACCAATAGCACGAGTGGAATGAGCAGTAATTCTAAAGGGAGGTTCCTTTCCCTTAGCAGAATAGGCTTGAACCACCGCCTGACGGATCCACTTGCTGATAGTGGATTTAGCCAGAGGCAAACCCTTCCTAGGTCCAGAAGTGAGAACAAAAAGAGCATCAGATTTCCTGAAAGGCTCAGTAGCGACCAAATAAAACTTCAGAGCCCTGACCACATCCAGAGAATGCAGTGTCTGCTCCTTGGAATTAGCAGGATTAGGACACAATGAAGGCAAGACAATGTTCTGATTGAGATGAAAGGCAGACACCACCTTAGGCAAGAAATCCGGCTTAAGCCAAAACACCACCTTATCCTGATGCCTCTCAAAATAAGGAGGTTTCATGGAAAGCGCAGCCAGCTCAGAAACTCACCTTACACCAAAAAGGCTACCTTAAAGAGTCAGAATGGGCAAAGCAGCCCCACGGATAGGCTCAAAGGGAGGACCCTGCAGAGCAGACAACACCAGATTCAAGTCCCAGACTGGTAGCATAGGCTTACAAGGTGGACGCACATGAGTAACACCCTGGAAAAAAAGTTTTAACCAACCGGTGGTTGGCAAAGGATCTTTGGAAAAAAATTGCCAGAGCTGAAACATTGCCTTTGAGGGTACTTAGTTAGAGGCCAGAATCTAAACCATGTTGCAAAAATTCCAGAATCCTGGGAATGGAAAAAAAACAGACAGGGAAGAGACTTGGACTCACACCAGGCAATGTAAGCATGCCAGACCCTGTAATAGATAAAGGAAGAGGACTTCTTCCTAGCCCGAATCATGGTATCCACAACAGAAGCAGGCAACCCCTTCTCTGTCAAGATGTAGGTTTCAGCAGCCAAGCCGTTAAAGCCAGCGTTTGTAAATTGGGATGGCGTAGCCGTCCCTGAGTGAGAAGATGAGGATTCCTGGGCAAGACGTACTGGTCTACTGCCAACTGCACTACATATGCGAACCACACCCTTCTTGGCCAACAGGGGGCCACCAGGATGGCTGACACCCCCTCCTGGGCAATCTTGCGCATGACCCTGCGCAGTAGAGGAACACACAGGGAAGCCGAAACTCCGTCCAAGGCATTGCCAGTGCATCCGTGGCGAAGGCCAGAGGATCCTGTGACAGGGAGACAAACCTGGGAAGTTTGTGATTGTGACGGGACGCAAACCGGTCCACATCCGGCTGACCCCAGCGGTGACACAGGGAGAGAAACACCTGGTAGTTGAGGGACCATTCCCCCAGACGAGACGTCTCCCTGCTCAGGAGTCCGCCACCTGGTTCTCCACCCCCTGGAATGTATACCGCTGAGATGCAGGAGACATTCTGTTCCGCCCAAGACAGTATCAGAGACACTACTTTGAAGGCTCGCTTGCTCCGAGTCCCTCCCTGATGGTTGATGTTGGCAACTGCCGTCTGGTTGTCTGAGCGGATCTGAACATCCCGACCCCAAAGGTGTGTGGTCAGGTGGGACAGAACCAACCTGATCGCCCTTCAGCCCGTCAGACTGGCATTGGTGGTGACAGTCTCCCAGCACAGGGGCAGGAAGGTACTGCCCACCAGAAGATTCCTTGAGTCCAGCCACCACGAGAGGGACTGCCTGGCCAGAGGAGACAGAGCAAATTCCTGATCCAGGGACACAGGGTCCCAAACCCAAACTGACAAGAGGTGCAACTGAAGAGGTCTCATGTGAAACTGAGCAAAGGGGACCGCCTCGAAGCAGGACACCATCAGGCCCACCAACTGCATCCCCAGACGGATGGAGGGATGAGGACACAAGAGCAGAGCCCGTGCCCGCTTCTGAAGGCCCTCCACCTTCTGCTGAAAGGAACACAACTTGAACAGAGGTATCCAGTGTCATGCCCAGAAAGGAGCTCACCAAGGACGGGGACAGTGAAGACTTTGGAAAGTTGATCACCCAGCTGAAGGACTCCAGAGTGGAGATCACCACCTGGGTGTCCTGTTCGGCCTGATGAAAGGACTGAGCCACAATGAGGATGTCGTCCAGGTAGGGAAGGATGCGAATGCCCCGGGTTCGCAGCAGAGCCATCACGCCCGCCAGCACCTTGGTGAACACCCGAGGCGCCAAGGTGATACCCAATGGTAAGGCCACAAACTGGTAATGCTGATCCTCCAGCACGAACCTCAGAAATCTGTGATGACCTGGGAAGATAGGCACATGAAGATAAGCATCCTTGATGTCCACGGTGGTCATGAAGTCACCCGGGCGAAGGGTACCGACAGCAGAGCGTAGCGTCTCCATGCGCAAATGTTTGAATCTGACAAACTTGTTGCCCTTCAAGCCCAGGATGGGCCTCAGAGAGTCGTCCTTTTTGGGGACCGTGAAGAGATTGGAATAGTACCCCTGACCCTGTTCTTGATGGGGCACCGGACAAATGACCCCTGACTCCAGCAGGCATTGAACCGCCGAAAGTAACCCTTGAGCTGACAGGACAAAGACATCTGGGATCTGATGAATCTTGGGGGCAGCCAGGCTGCAAACTATCTTGTAACCGGAGGACACCACCTCCTGAATCCACCGGTCTGAAACGTGGAGCCTCCAGACGTGAGCAAAAGAGCCGAAGCCGTCCCCCCACCTAGATGGGAGAGGGCACCCCCTCATGCCTGGGGGGCCTTGGGAGGAGGTTTGGGCTTGGAACCCCAGGAGAGACCGGGACGTCCACAGGATCTGCCGCGGTCCCAAGACACTCTGCGGCTACCTGAGACGAGGGAGCCACAACCTCCTCTGGAAGAACGAAGGGAGGGGAGGGAGACGGAGGCCCCCCGAAAAGGCCGGGGCTGCCTCCTACGCTGAGGCAGCCTGCCATCCTTGGCCAAAACAAACACGCTCACCAAAGAGCTGCAGCCCCGCAGAGGGGAGCCCAGTGAGCCTTCTTAGCAGCATCAGCTGGCCACTGATGTAACCAAACAGAGCAGCGCATAGCCACCAAAAGTGCAGATGCCCTACCGCCCAGCCTCACAGCATCAGCACCCTTGAGCAGTTTCTTAAGGGCAATAGCAGTAATGGCAGCAGCACAGGCCGGGCGCAGTCCAGCCTCCACACAAGTAAAAACATGGCAGGCCAGTTGATCCATGCGCCGGTCCTCGCTGTCCTTCAGTGGTAGTGTCAGGAGAAGGCATCACCTAAGTATTAGACAGGCCTAGCACGGGAGCGTCCACCTCAGGGGGACAGGACCAACGCTTTACTATATCAGCAGGAAAGGGATACCTCTTATCCAATCCCTTGGGCACAGCGGCCAGCCTGTTAGGACGTTCCCACTCCCTAAGCACCATAGAAGTCAAATGGCCCTGCTCAGGGAACTCCAGACGCTGTTTACCAGGACGAAAAAGCTCACCCTGCTTTCTCTTAGCCACCTCAGGGGGAGCAATGTGCAAGATTTCAAAAATTTGTGACAGCAGATTGTCAGTGTACTCGGGGTACCATGATTCCTCCCCGGACGCAGACCCAGGGTCACTAATGCAACCCTCCTGCTGGTCCCCAGAGGAGTCAGAGTCCTGGAACAGTTCCCCTTCCTCTAAGGAATAAAGTCCACCAGTGGCATCAAACTCCTCATACTCCTCTGTGGAGCGTGAGGGAGTGGAAGTCAGGTGCCGCTTCTTGCCAGAGGCCTTCCTAGGAAAAGGCCCGGCAAGCTGCTTCTCAATGTTGGCCACACGAAGTGCCAGATCAGACTGACGCCCTGCTAGCATCCCCCTCACTGGGAGCTAATTGCAGCAGTGGGGGGGGGGGTAGGTGATGCCGAAGGGGGCGCAGAGCTGGGAAGCGATGCAGGCAAACCAAGCTGGAGCGCAAGGACACTTTGAGCGCATGGCACGCACACCGTGACATCATTGCTGATAGAGGATACCCTGCACATGGAACACAGACGCGATACGCGTCATCCCCTGGCCCCGCCCAGCCCGAAGAGCGCAAAAACGGCGCCCACGTGACCCCGCTGGCGCCATGACAAAGCAAGAACGCCACAGGTTATAGTGCCCACAGCCGCGGAGCACAGTACAAAGCGGCGCGGCGGGCAAAAAACAAAAAACACACTGTAAACGCCAAAACACCACAACTAACACCACTCGCCGCTACCACCCGCCCCCCCCCCCCCTCGAACAAAGTCAGAGAGGGGAAGGAGGGAGAGAGAGAGATGAGAAGGCAGTGGCAAGTATCAAGGCCAGGAGGGGGGGGGGGGGCCCTGAAGGAAAAGAAAGGGACACAGTCCCCAAAACACTCACCCCCTCAGAAGCCAGGACAGGAACTCCGCATCCCTAGTAGGCTCATCATAAAGCCTATGGCCAGCTACCCTTTGCGCAACAGGGTCTGCGGCTTGGAGCAGCGCTCCAGGAGCACTTGACCCTAGTGCTCTTCTACCCTCACCCAATCTGTCAGCCAAGGCTGGGAGGCAGTGAGGGTCCAGAAACGGGTGGAAATAGACTTGCAGGGCCGCAGGCTTGGTTGCCCCGCTCACCTGCGCAAGAGAGCCATCTTCTAATGTCGCAGTTTCACTGCAGAGGAAACACTGGGAACTCTATGGTTAATCCCATTTTTATAGGGGGCCGGGAGATGCCACAGCTTTCTGCAGTACCACTTGTGGCGGAATAACCCAACTGTTATGAATACCGAAGCAGGCCGTGCCATGCAATAAAGAAAAAGGACACATTAAGGGAAACCTCCAATTAGGTTTGGGATAGATAGAAGTGGTACAAAAGGTGCCGGCAATGATTCACCCTCCCCATCTCTAGTATTTCTTGTATTATTGATCACTTGATTCAGCCCCGTTGCCCAACCAGTCTTCTCTAATACAGGCACCATGGCTAGGAAGGACAGCTTGGAGGGCCTGTTCCTGGACCCACAGTTTTAGAACGCTGAGGAAGCAGCTACCACTGGAGAAAGGAAAATATTGCTATGGTCAATTTGTCATAGGTGAACTTATGAGTGTTTAAGTGCCATGGTATAAATTTAAATGAGTAATTTGCAATCAAAGCTTATGCCATTTTTGCAAAAGCAGCGACTAACTTGTGGTCAGACAGTTGCAGGGCCACTGTGGCTTGCCATGCTCACCCATACTGAGGGTCCCGAGGGACAAAGTGTCTGTTTTTGTGTGGACTTAACAGTACTGGGATTGAAGGGAGGACACATTTTAGAGCCATGCTATGGCTTCTACCATGCACTGCAAGAAATAGAGAAACAAAAAGGGACATACATCAGGTGAGCTGCATGCTGCTTTATTATTGCTATTGGGTTTACAGTCCATTTAAGAGGTCTCAATGTGAAATAGCCTCAGCTTCAGACTGCAATGGACCAAAATACAGCTTTGCACACCACCCTTGCTTTCTTCAGCTTCCTTCCTATCAAAATATATAACCAAGCGATGATGTGGCATTCTTCATGCGGCCACGTTTTGATAATTGTCACCTACCTTTTTATATGGGTCAAAAAATGTAAAAACCTAAAAATAAACGTTTAAAATAAAAGCTAAACCAGCTGTGCACCAGTTTTGTGGGGCAGTTCAGAAGAGTGAAATTTTGGTGAAAGATAAAATAGTTAAAAAAACAAGTTACTCAAAAAGAGGCCAGTTAAAATCCGCAATTCTTACAGTACTTTATAACCTGTGGTTACTTGCCATTTGAGCAGCTTGTGTGCTTAATTCTAAATCTCAAAAATTATGCAACCTCGGGAAGTGTGCGAGGCGTTTCCTGTGACTTTATTGCATGTTAGGTACAGCAAGAAGCTATTAGTATGAGTCTGAGCAGAGATCCCATGGGTGGCTTTATTTCTGGTTAAAGAGCTGCTACCTCGGGCTAGTGAAGCCATAACAACCCATTGCCGTCACGCTGGCAATTCACCAGTGGGAACATAATAGCAGCAATTATAGCTCATCTCACGTATTCTGGTGCTTCAGGACTTTGTTATATATTTACAGGTTAATATATATGTATACATTGCCCCCAAAGATAGTCTCATGGGCCACTAAATACTGCAGCAAGAGAATATTTTTTAGTTAAAGTGGACAAAACCTCGGATTTTTCACTATTTCGGATTTTTGTCCTGTCTTGAGCCCATGGTGCCACAGCTGAATGGATTCCTAGCCCCACTTGTGATCGATGTGTGGCATCACTCGCTCCGTTCGGCTGTATGAGGCCAGACACAGCAGAGAAGGGAGACGAGCCATGCTTGTGCCAGCCACACATGCTTAGGAGAAAGGAGAGTTAACTGGGCACCCTGGGAGGGTTTAACACAGCGGGGCATCCCAGATCAGAATACCCCTGGGGAGGAAGTTTGCCCTGGAGTCTAAGACCCCCAGGGTGGCTTTTGGTCCACTTAAAAATCCCAGTAGTGTTTTCACTCAAACATCCATAATCCACCCCTTACTGCCATGTAGCAGATTTTTTTTCTCCATCTGCATTAGAATTAGATACTTTATATACTTTACTGTGCTCCATCAAGTACACCATCAGAAACCGACCATCAACTTGGCATGTTGTCGCTTGTATGTCATATATATCATATATATCATTGCTACACACCCTGTGACTTTAAATACTACTATAGTGATGACCATGTACAGGGCCAGAGTCTGCAAACAACTGATAGAAGAGCCATTTGTAAAGCTGTCATTCTGTTTATTATCTCATATTGAGCTTCCATGTCTATTTTTATGCTTTAGAAACACACCCGTGAGGACGACTTCTCAATATTCTGATACTGACCTAAAGGAATAATTTAATTCTGTTCTGACATACCTCATTTTGAGATCCCCTGGTTCCCAACCTGCTTCTTGTTTTATTGAACCAAGGTACATATCCCAAGATAAGACCTACAACCTGCCAAATATTAACCCCCAGCCATCTCAAGGAGCACTGCCCACTTGTATTTGGGGCTAACATACTGATAGGGTACTTTTTGTGGTGCAGGTTGACTTTAAGGACCATTGTGTTTGAGTGAGGTGTGTACAGCTAAATCTGTGAGGCCAACATGTCGCTATAGGGGATTCATATTGCCAGTGGAAATATATATCATATATAAACATTATTATATGTAAACTATCTTATGGATTATGAATGCAGAATGGTCTAAGTTACTGTCATACCAACCTCTTATTACATAGGAAGGGTAACATTGAGTAGAAATGCATAAAGTGACATCTTGCTTAGCAATCAGAGCACTCTGGGAAAGGGAAGCTGGGATGAGGCACTATCATTTATTTGATTTACATTGGTCAAATTTGGCACAGGTATATTAATCAACAGTCATGTGAGTTTACACAAGGATCAATCCTATTTCTGGCCATTGTGTTACTTGTATCTGGTATTTTTCACTTTCCTCTGTGCTTGCTGAACATCTACTTGGAGTTCCCTCAGACATGGTGGGGGGGCGACTACCTACCATTTACTGTACAGAGAGAAGAGCCTGTTTACTAATGTTCTCTTATGCACTAAGAAAACCCCCATGATGATGGAGGACATCACAGTAGTTGGAGCCTTTTGCCTTCTCTGCAGCCTTCTCTACACATTTGTTATTACTAATTATTGGTCATTTATGGAGGAGTCAGAGCCTGATAAAAGAGGGGGGGGGGGGGTCAAGAGTCGGAATTTTTGCTTACCGACTCCACAGCCATGATTGTCTGGACAGTCCAGCTAAATTTTCATCTAAATGTGTGCGGAGGGTGGAATTTGGAATTTATCTGGGACGTCAAAAGTATTCACTATAGTCCAGCAACTGCAGCTTTTTGTGTAAACTTTTCGCTCAGGACCTACTGTCAAGGCCGAACCCAAAAGCTATTACAGATCATAAGGTCTTGTATAGTAAACAAATGCCACTGGAGAGTGCCCAGTGTAAATGCTGGTCCCAGAAGGCACAAAGGTTTGGTTTATCGAGATTGCCATATCCAACGAAGGCAGTAAGAGAACATCTTTGCTTTTGTTCTCTTGCAAAATTGAGCGTGACAAATCTGTGCTGCAGCCCTAGGCGGGGAGGAAAAGAATCTCTCAAGTCATGACCAGGAAGTCTTCTGGAACTGGGTGTAAATCTTTAAGTGTTCTCTACATTTCTAAGTGACCCAATGTCAATGTTCAAACACTAAAATCAAAGCACAAAGTTATATATAGACATATTTCAATTTGTGATCAACTTAAACAGGCTACGGAAATGAGACATACATACAAGTATTTAATAGCGGAATAGAATCAAGGTCCAGTAAACTCCAAAGCAAAAGCATTTGGTGCACAGACCAGTTGCTGGCTTTAGCTTCAAAGGAGCTATCGTGTCACTGGCAGTACAGTCAAGATGCAGTCAGTAAATGATGCCCAGGTTATGTGAACCCTCATGAGATCTCTGGTCCGATTAATTACTGGGTTTCTCATAGTACAGAGAACACCCTGATATTCTCAGAATATGAAAAGAGCAATTTACATATATAATGTCATGATTGCTACACCATGTCCCTTGTTACATTTTCCCAGAAAACATTCAACGTTCCGATTATTACATTAATTGAGCACGACCCAAATCTAATTGAAAAACAGAGCTATTGGCAGACAGTGTATTACAAAAATGAGCATAAAGTTATTTTCACTTGCATATCTATGATGAGCCTGTGACAATCTGCAGTCACAACACGACCTACCAGATTAATGTTATATGTCTTGCATGATAGGTCATCCAAGCTTTGGTTCTGAAGCTTTTCGGTAATTAGTGTCACCATGTTAGACCGCACGTCCCCGCTTCTCAGACCCACGAGCATTGATCCTCTGGTCTTAATACTGTCTGGTCATTTCAGTTCTTGTTGAATTGAAACGTCTTAGTTTCCTTCGGTGCTGTAGATCATGGTTCTCATCTGCAACAATAGGCATGACCAAACTATGTTATTCATCAAATTCTACCCATAGAGCGTGCAACAAAGGGCATAGTGCGGGCTAGTTACTAGATTGAAAAAATAAAGTGCATCACCTTGGAATATCATGAGAACTATCTTGGGAATATGTAAAATGATAAGGATTAGAAATTGCAGAGGTTTCTCTATACACAAATACAGAATAATAATTACAAGTAATATATTGGCAAAGTAGTATAATAATGCAAAAGTGCGTTGGTACAATCCAACGTTTTGGGCCAGCCTGTGCCCCTTCATCAAGGATATAACAAGAAAGTTTAAACAATGCACTTTTGAGAATTAAGGTGAACTAAGCTATTAAGAATACTTTGTTCTGGCATACTATCATGCCTGATGAAGGGAAAACTTACCTTGCAGTGATTGACCAACCCTGTAAAAAACAAACCGGTTCTCACCCTTTGCCCGCCCCCCCCCCAAAAGCTGATAGTTCCAACTCTCAGCAACTCACCTGAACACTGATTCGGTTCCTCGGAGTACGAGGCCTAAACAGCAGTTGGCAGCCCTTCCACATGTGGTTCGCCAAAGGAGCATTACCATTGTAGTGATTGGAGAGGGTGTGTCAGACCTCAACTCACCCCCTCCATTGCATTTTATGGAGGGGGCATGGCAGCGTTCCTGTGACTGACGGTGGAGGCATGAGGCCGCAGCAAACCAGTGACCAGGTTAGTTGCTGACCGCTGGATTCAGACCAATCGGCTGCAGGGGGTGAAAGGGGAGTACCCATTGGCTTTTTCTTTACATGGGTGGTTATGCTGGGAGTGAAAGAGGGAGTGGAGCTAAACAAAGAAGCATAAACGGGAGGTCCATCATCTAGGATGATAAACAATTGTAGGATGATGGGCGGGGGGGGGGGGGGGGGGAGGACTACATAATGCACATGCTCTCAGCGTCTCAGGTAGACTCTGTGGGGAGAGATTTAACCATTGGACAGACGCATCTGCGTCTCTAGCTGTGGGCGTACCTTTCTGAAAGGTCTAGTTAGAGCTATGTTTTGTGAAAAAGGTGATAGGATCATGCGATCCAGGGGGTATCTAACAGTGGAGCATCGCA
This sequence comes from Gastrophryne carolinensis, assembly GCA_027917425.1. Taxonomy (NCBI): domain Eukaryota; kingdom Metazoa; phylum Chordata; class Amphibia; order Anura; family Microhylidae; genus Gastrophryne; species Gastrophryne carolinensis. The sequence goes on along the minus strand of CM051234.1, from coordinate 48,457,805 downwards.
ATATGGGATGCCCCATAAAGAGGTAAACCAACCCCCCAAGAGTCTTGTAGACTTAAGGATTCCAAATGTGCAGGCTAAACACAAAACAGACAAAACACTAATTCCACAAGCCGTATATCAAGGCAGAGGACATGTAAACACAGTTGATAGTTGCCTGCATGGTTTCTCTGGCATTTTACATAGAAATATCTATAAATCACTGTGCGAAAAACAATCCTGACCGGAGAAATGCTCTACGTTGGCTTCAAGAGTAAATAAAGCCTTAGCTTGACATTGATATAAGTGTTACAGAGTTTAACACACAGAACCGCAAAGCATACACATACGTGCATTGAGAAAATGTGCAGGCATGGGTGCTGGTGCAATTGCAGGGGAGCAGTAATGAAAACCCACTAATAGTGGATCTATATGTAGCTAGCTGCCATGTTAAATATTTGTAAGCGTAGCATCTTAACAGAAGCCAAGGTCACGTATTCGGGTTTGGCAGATTTGTCCCAGTAACACCTTGTCTGTCTGACACAAAGGACAGAAGGCAATGGCAATAAGAACATGAGGATTTAACTTTCATGAAGCTTTCCAAAGACAAAAAATATGTCAGCTTCTACATACAATAGTACATTGTACGAGCAAGTACTAAGGGCACCTAGAGGGACCGGTATTACTAGCCAAGCCCAATTCTGTGCCTGTAAATTCAGGCAAGTGCCTCAGCGCGGCTGCTGTCACGAACTGTGACAAAGTTAATGACATGTAATGTCCCAGCCCAGATAACAGAGTCCTACAGGTTCAAAACGATCTGTATCTGTGCTATCAACATGCTCCCCAGCTGGCATCACAGTGTGACCCTTTACACAGCCCGAAGAAATCTTTTATAAAAGGGAAAGTCTAGGCCAGCGATGCACAACCATTAGCTCAGCAGAAACATGTGGCTCGCGGGCTGCTGAATTAATGGAGAGTGGAGAGAATGCATTTTGTTTCCCTACCCCACCCTGCGGCGTACAGACGCAAGCGATTACACTTCATCGACCTAACTTGCGCTGTAGTTAATGTAGGAGGCAAGCACAGGACAAGGTTTAGATGTGCCTTGCCACCATTATCTAGACTGTCTCTTGAAAGCGGACCAAATTTGGCTATGAGACTCCAGATCCGGCTGATTCCCTCTATCCTGAGCTGGGATGGCCCGCTCTATGAAACCCCCCATTTGCCCAATATGCTTACCTCTCCAACATGCCCACGGTGCATGCATGGATGGCAGTGGCATCACTCGTATACTATTCCGGCTGTTCGCAGGCATGGCCACCACTGCATAGTTGCGCATTGCCGCACAAGGCCGAAAATTGCGAGTGATGCTGTGTGCCACTCTTGTGTTAGGTTGGGTCAGATTAAGAAATTAATGAATTGCACCATTGTCTGCTGCTCCATCCTATGGTTCATTACATATTCATTAAATAAGATCTAATGAAAATAAGTCTGCACATGCAAGCCCTTAGATTGGTTCGTTATAAGCAGATCCTTTTCGCAGATAGTGGAGAGGAGTAAATTCAGCAGAAAATCCATGAGTGTCATCAGGCCCTAAAGGCGGTGACTAAGTTCACAGGGTTTCAATAACACTCCATATCTGTCACCAAACTCAGGAGATGGAGTGGAGCTGAGCTTTACAGGTGGAGGTGGAAACTAAGCAACACCCAAAAGTGTTAACCTTTCATTCCATGCTCATAAACCACCTAGCACCTGACCTTAACAGGGGAAAGACCTCATCTGACAGGCAGCATACAACCGTGCCTAGTCACACTGCCAGCAACCCCTGCGGGTTTGTGTATGCCTAGGCGGGCAACATTCTTTCTGGATGATCAGCCACTCTGTTGACGCCATGCTTCGTGCTGGAAACTAAAACAGGGCCTGTACTCAGTGGCACTTACCCACAGGAAAAAAAAAAAACTCCCACCGATACAACTTGGCTGGTTACACTGCGAATCCCAAGGACTAAGGCCAGGACTGGAATCTCCTTGCCAGGAAACACACCGGCCCTCCTCTGACATCTGTCAAGCCCCCCCCCCCCCCCCCAAAACCTAGTGACATTTTCAAGGACAAAGGGCATCTTTTTGTGTCACAAAGTCACCGCCAGGAAAAACTATTTGCCCAGACATCGTTTCTATGGGAAAAAAAAATTACTGCTTTCCTCTAAATAGCAGCGATTGCCAGGCGCCGATTTTACCATTTACCCCTCGGCAGCTGGCGGCAGTTTGTGTATGCCTAGGCGGGCAACATTCTTTCTAGATGATCAGCCACTTTGTTGACGCCATGCTTTGTGCTGGAAACTAAAACAGGGCCTGTACTCAGTGGCACTTACCCACAGGAAAAAAAAAACTCCCACCGATACAACTTGGCTGGTTGCACTGCGAATCCCAAGGACTAAGGCCAGGACTGGAATCTCCTTGCCAGGAAACACACCGGCCCTCTGACATCTGTCAAGCTCCCCCCCCCCCCCCCAAAACCTAGTGACATTTTCAAGGACAAAGGGCATCTTTTTGTGTCACAAAGTCACCGCCAGGAAAAACGATTCGCCCAGACATCGTTTCTATGGAAAAAAAAAATTACTGCTTTCCTCTAAATAGCAACGATTGCCAGGCGCCGATTTTACCATTTACCCCCGGCAGCTGGCGGCATAACCCGCCTCTGAGCGGAGCTCCCAAGGCAATCAATTAACAGGTCAGGCAGGGTGATCGCTGACATGAACCACACTTTTCGGAACAGAGAGAAAAGCCTGTTAGGAAATACGCTTGAAATAAATGTTCTGACTTTGTATGTGTAGTATAATAAATGAGAAGTCGCCGGGTTACGTCCAACAAGGGAAGGCTTCTACCTGTAGCCCCGCAGGTCCCACTCTCACAGCAGATGGGAAAATCCAATGATCTCATGCTTAGCATGACTTTGTTGATGTAAACAGAACTGTGGAGTCGGAGTCTAGTTTTGGCTGGGATGGGTAGTAATGTACAGACCTGAAAAAATAAGATTTCTCAATAGTATTGTATAATTAATTTATAATATTTTATGTTCTCTAAACCTAAAACTTTTCTATATAAAGATCAATGATAATCAGCAATAGTATATTCTAGTGGTAAAGATCTCAGATGTCCCATATACTCTATCTTCATGCTGCCCCTAGTTACATTTCCTAAAACTGTGCCACACTCAGGAGTAAGTTCTTCCTCTTCATAGTCCATTGTGATTATATGAAGATCCTATTTCTGGCTATTGTATATTACTTGTATCTGGCATTTTTTGCTGTTTTTTCTCTGGGCTTGCTGAACATTCTCTCAGATATGGCAGGTGGAGACTAGCTATACCATCCACTTTACAGAAAAAGTTTCCTAATCTTTTACGCACTCATAAAAGCACCATCATCATGGAAGACATTCTAGTAGCTACAGCTGTGCAGTTTTGGTCACTCTCCTGGAATAGTGTCCATAATATAATCGGGATGTACAATCTAGTAATGTGCTTCCCACCACAATCAAGTGCTGTACTGACACCACCCACCATGCAACTTGGTTGTACAATCAAGTGCTGTGCTGCCCATCACCCACCGTACAGTTAAGCGCTGTAATATCCCTCACACAACCTCACTGTACAATCTAGTGCTGTGCTGCTTGCCATCTACTGTACAAATGAATGTGCCAATAATTAGTTTTACCAATCCCATAAAGTGGACCAGCAATCTTTTTTAATTAGAAAAAAGAATCTGTACAGCGCATGCACAAACCTACTGCGCTCGAGGGAAAACTACCCACTCAGATTGCTTTAAAATGGGAACGTCTGTTCTTTTTCTGTTTTTGTTGTTTTTTTTACATTTTACATTACGTTATTTCATTTAAAGGAGCATAAGAGCAGCAGAACGTTAACAGGGCATATTTTTTTCACTGTTGGTCCACTTTAATACTCCGGTGCGTACCACAACATATGCCTCTATATTGGTCATTTTAATTATTTCAAATCACGTACTCCTTCGTGGCTAAAAATGCTTCTCCAAGATGCCGGGGAGTATTTTCACTTCTGCTGAAAAAAATGTTTTCATGACCTAGAAGTTGGGGGGAGAAGAACTTTAGGTAATCCTTACTGTTGAGAAGTCTTTTTGCTTTTCACCCAAAGTACCTCAAAGCTTTTGTTATTGGTGGAAAGTAGATCAGTTAAGCGATATTGCTGCTGATTTCACTGCAATAAACCCAACGTATTTTCTCCATTTCCTAAAAACTGCTGTGTTCATGTATTATTATTGGTGGAAAGTAAATCAGTTAAGACATATTGCTGCTAATTTCACTGCAATAAACCCAACGTTTTTTCTCCTCTTCCTAAAAACTGCTGTGTTCATGTTACGTCATCAAGCAGAACACAACTTCCACTTGGAATAACATCTGCAAGATGTTATCTAGAGACCTTCACCCGCTTGAGCAATTTTATATAACGTCTCATAAGACAACAATTAAGAGAGCTGTAACATGTCTCTTGATCGCAAAAGGACAAGCACATTTTCCATTCACGATAAGGGCCATATACTGGAGGAATACAACAGCCATCGGGTTGTATTTTCTGTTACAGGTCGAAAACTTGATAAGAATTCTTTTTTCATTCATTTTTTCGGTAAGCTGCTGCAAGCAAATATGCTATACAGGGTATGAGCATCAATCAGGACCATCAAGGTCATGCAGACTACGGGCAGACACCCGTAATAAACCCCCTACACCAACACATCACTATTAAAAAGACCTCGGGGATGGCCATACAAACTACCTACCTGTGACACCAATTCATGCTGATGGCCTACAGCACGATGCTCATGCTTTTAAAAAGCATGCGCAATCTAAGTTTTTGGGAAATTGGTCGCAGGCGACAATGAATATGCTTAGGTGTTTAGTATAGAACAGCAATGAAAATTTTCTACAACAATCAGGAAGCCCACTGTCTCCACAAACTACATTAGATTTTATACACCCGTATGTGCTTCCAAATTCATATGTAACAATTCCCAGATGCAAGCAATATACATGATTGCCTTAGCTCCCCCAATATATATTTATAGACTTAGCCCATCAGTCCCACATTCTAACAGGGATCCTACTACTCAACCCATCTTAACTCCCAGCAATGCTAAGCATACAATTCATATAGAAAAACTAGTATCAAATTCTTGTGTCTCAGGTGCTGGTGTACAATCAATTTCATGGTGTTACTCCAAACCACTGTTGCTACCTCTATTTGCCAGTACTGCCATACCGTGCCCCTATTTAATGATCTTTACATGTCAGCTTTATTTACCCCACTCACTTTTCCCACAGCAGGTCAGGGGCCACATCAGATGGCTCCGAGGGCATAGGGTGAGTATATTTTTGAACATGCTTCTGAACGTGCTCCTGAACAATATTCAAGGATTGTGCAAATATAGACTAAAGCTGGATCAGCAGAGCTAAAAACAATTGCATTTAGAAGGATACCAATGAGCCACTTTCTTTTGATGCACATTTCCTGTAAGTGTTCTAACATTTTCTGTCACCAGACTATCATTTAACGCTGCAGCTCTACTAAGACCCAAAAAGGACAACAGGGGAATCCTGTAGTCTGTGCTTGGTGAGGAAATATTCATAGGCCAAGTCAGGCCATGACAGCTCCCTGGATCACAGATATCTGGCATCCTCACGCAAGGAAGTCTGCCTTTCTAAATATGTTCTGTGAGCGACCACAGGATGTCTGCATGGCAGTGATCGTGACTTCTGCCACAAGAAAAAACCTTTTTCGTCTACCTAGGAGGAGGAAGTCACTTATCCATTAAAGCTTTTTTTAAAGAAAAAATGTAACTAAAATGGAAGCTACTATTATATTTTAAAGTTATTTTCATATAGGCTATTTTTGGGGATGCTGAAAATACATAACTACAAAGTCAACTTTGCTTCATTCAGCCTATTTCAATGACTTATAATGGGGTTGGGTTGGCTTCAAGGACATCTAGTTGAAGACAAGAGATACATACACTCTACCTAAATATTTGTAACCATCCCTTGGGCACAAAGATATTTCAGAGGCTTCTCTTTCCGTGAGTGAAAACAGAACTGAAAATTGGCTTGCTTCACATGACGCTATATCTTTATGGTTTCACATGCAAATTACAAGAAGCCTTGAGGCAATGAAATGCCACTCCCTACAGTGAAGATTACATTATGACACAGTCACAGAAGACTTTGTGCATTCTGCCCTTTAAAAGAAAAAAAAAATACAGTTTTGTGATTACTCACCTTTAAAGTGGACCAACACCCAGGATTTTGACTATCCTGGATTTTGGTCCACTTCGGCCGGGCACCCCGATCGGGGGTGTCCCGCTCTCTGAAACCCCCCAGAAACCCCAAAAAACTCACCTCTCCCCGCTCCCACGTGACCGCGCCGTCCAATCCCCGCCGACGTCCAAGCGGATGGCAGCGGCGTCCAAGACAGCGTGTCCGCCGCCGCAGCGGATCAGGTAAGGCGTTTGGGGTTTTTATGGGGGGTTTCACCCCGCGGGACATCCCGATCTCGGATGTCCCGCGGTGAGTGAGGTGATCGGCCCGGGAATCTTATAGATTCCCGGGCCGATCACCCCTGGGTGTTGGTCCACTTTAAAACGGATATTATAAGTGTGACATACACTCCGCTTCCATACTTCTTGACAGTTGGGTTATTCTCCAGTAGAGGGCGAACTTCTGCAGAGATGAATGCAAAAAAAGAAGCCCCTCCCGGTCCATAACTACCTGGGACCTCCCACCAATTCCCCAGTGTAAGATAGCAGTAAAGGGACCAGGAAGAACCAATTATAACAATATTAACAAAAAACAATGGTTCACCATATAAAGGATCCAGAATACCAAACAGGGTGGGTGAAGCAGAGTGTATGTCACACTTATAATATCCGTTTTAAAGGTGAGTAATCACAAAACGGTATTATTCAAAGTGTGACATACACTCCGCTTCCATACTTCTTGACAGTTGGGACATCCAATAACCGTGTCCGTCAAGGGTGGGAACCATAAACAGTAAAGAATGTACCAACTCAAACCACTGCAGCTTGCAGAACCTTGCGGCCAAAAACAGCATCCGCTGAAGCCCGCACATCAACCTTGCAAAACTTGGAAAAAGTATGAACAGAAGACCAAGTAGCAGCCTTACAAACTTGTTCAACAGAAGCCTGGTGCTGAAAAGCCCAGGATGCACCAACAGCACAAGTAGAGTGCGCAGTGACCCTAAAAGGGGGGAGTCCTCCCCTTAGCAGAATAGGCCCCAACAATGGCCTGACGAATCCATTTGCTAATCGTAGACTTAGCAGGTGCCAAACCTTTCCTGGGCCCGCAGGGCACCACGAAAAAAGCATCCGTCTTGCGGAAGGAAGAAGTAGTCACCAAATAGTACTTCACACAGCGAACAACGTCCAAATTGTGCAAAACCCTCTCCTTGTCATTGTTAGGCTTAGGACACAAGGAAGGGAAAACAATATCCTGATTGAGGTGGAAAGCAGACACCACCTTAGGAAGGAAATCCGGTTTAAAACGAAAAACCACCTTATCCTGGTGTCTCTCAAAGGGGCCTGAATCGACAGAGCCGCCAACTCAAAGACACGCCGAACCGAGGTAATCGCCACCAAGAAGGCAACCTTCTGAGTGAGAACCGAAAGAGCAATATCATGTAGAGGCTCAAAAGGCGGACCCTGCAGAGCCGAAAGAACCAAATTCAAATCAGGAACTAAAGCTTTTCGAGGGGGCCGCACATGCGCCACCCCTTGGAAAAAAGTCTTAACCAGCGGGGGTAAAGCAAAAGACCTCTGGAAGAAAACCAACAGAGCAGAAACCTGTCCTTTCAAAGTACTAAGCTGGAACCCAAGGTCCAGATTATGCTGAAGAAACTCCAAAATCCTGGGTACAGAAAAAACCCTGCAAGGCAAGGCCCTAGCCTCACACCAATCAATATAGAACCTCCAAGTCCTATAGTAAATGCCAGAAGAGGACCGCTTCCTAGCCCTAATCAGGGTCTGAACGACCGCCTCAGACAAACCTTCCTCTTTCAAGATGAAGGTTTCAGCAGCCAGGCCGTCAGAGGCAGTGTTTGTAAATTGGGGTAAAGTAGATGACCCTGGGATAGCAGGTCCGGCATCAAGGGAACCCGGCACTGGTCTACGGCCATCCTTACGACGTCTGCGTAGCAAACCCTTCTTGGCCACCTTGGAGCCACCAGAATCGCTGGTGCCCCTTCTAGAACCAATTTGCGAACTACCCTGCCCAGCATGGAGATAGGTGGAAACAGGTACAGAAAACCCAGGTCCTTCCATGCCAGGCATGGCATCCACTGCCAACTCCAGGGGATCCTGAGAAAGACAAATGGCGGAAGCTTGTGATTGTGCCTCGAGGCAAAGAGATCCACCTCCAGAGTACACCACTTGCGGCAAAGATCCAGAAAGACCTCGGGGTTGAGAGACCACTCTCCGTGGTGAGAGGACCCCCTGCTCAGGGAATCCGCCTCCGTATACTCCACCCCCGGAATGTAGACTGCCGAAAGGCAAGGAACATCGCTCTCCGCCCAGCGCAGGATCAGAGAGACTTCCCTGAGGGCACTCCTGCTGCGAGTCCCTCCTTGGTGATTTATGTAGGCCACTGCCGTTCGGTTGTCCGAACGCACCTGAACCGGAAGACCCCATAGCTGTGGGGTTAACCGAGCCAGAACCAGACGAATGGCTCGGAGCTCCAATACATTGATGGGGGTGTGAGCCTCCTGGGGACCCCACACCCCACTGAACTGATGACTCTTCCAATAACCTCCCCAGCCCGACAGGCTGGCATCCGTGGTAACCGTCTCCCAACAAGGGACCAGAAAGGATCTGCCCTTCACCAGATTGCTTGAGTCCAGCCACCACCGAAATGACTGCCGAACCCTGGGAGACATCTTGAAAGATTGATCCAATGACTGTGGGCTCCTGTCCCAATACGTCAATAGGAGAAGTTGAAGAGATCTCATGTGAAATTGTGCAAACGGCACTGCCTCGAAGGAGGACACCATCAGGCCCACCAGTTTCATCCCCTGTCGGATGGAGGGACAAGGTCTGGCCAGAAGAAGACGGATCAGGTCCTGAATCCCCTGCACCTTGGTCTGGGGCAGAAACACTCTGGCCCGCCTGGTATCCAGATTCATGCCCAGAAATGAAATCACTCGAGACGGGGAGAGAGAAGACTTGGTGCGGTTGATCACCCACCCAAATCTCTCCAGGGTCGACACCACCTGGAGGGTGTCCAGTTCTGCCTGCTGAAGGGAAGAAGCAGAAATCAACAGATCGTCCAGATAAGGCACAATGTGAATGCCCTGAGATCTGAGCAGAGCCATTACGCCCGCCAAAACCTTGGTGAAGACCCTCGTGCCAAGGTCAGACCGAAGGGAAGAGCTACGAATTGATAATGTTGATCCCCCACCGCAAACCAGAGGAATCTCTGATGTGCCTGAAAAATCGGAACATGCAGAAACGCATCCTTGATGTCTATGGATGTCATAAAATCCCCTTGGCGAAGGGAATTGATAGCCAAGCGCAGAGTCTCCCTGCAGAACTTTTTGGCTCTGATAAACCTGTTGAGAACCTTAAGATCTAGAATGGCTCTCCCCGAACCCTCCTTTTTGGGAACCGTGAAAAGGTTGGAGTAGTAACCCCTGCCTCTTTCCAACGGAGGCACCGGGCATATAACCCCCATGTCCAGAAGGCTTTTTACTGCCAACAGGAGCCCCTGTGCAGCCTGAGGGCCCGAGGGCACCCGAGACCTTAAGAATCTTGGGGGCGGCCAGTACTCGAACTCCAGTTTGTACCCGGAGACCACTTCCAAGATCCAATTGTCTGTGACCTCCCGGGCCCAGACCCAGAAGAAGAGCCGCAGCCGTCCCCCCACCCTTACGGGTGAGGGCACCCCTTCATTGCTGAGCTGGTTTAACGGCAGGCTTGGGACGCCAGGCAGCCACGGGACGTGCCCGACCTCTGCCTCTGTGCGGGCCGAACGTTAAACACACACACACACACATATACAATGTAAAACACACACAATATAAGGTCAGGTAGCCAGCCCCCCAGAAGGAGGGGAACCCTGCCAGAATCCGGCCCTAAGCCTAGCGGGACGTGGCATCCCACACCAGGATCACCAAAACCTGGATAACCGCCTACCCCATGGTGGCGTCTCACGGTGGAGCAGTGCTCCTACTGCACCCATAGGGAGCTCCTACCTTTACCAGGACAATTTAGGGTCCTGGCAGCAATAGGGACAAAAAATGGCTTACCTGCAAGTAAGAGAAGCTTCATCTTCTGTCTTGCTCGCTCCCTGCAGAGAAGACAACTGGTGAATTGGTGGGAGGTCCCAGGTAGTTATGGACCGGGAGGGGCTTCTTTTTTTGCATTCTGCAGAAGTTCGCCCTCTACTGGAGAATAACCCAACTATCAAGAAGTATAGAAGCGGAGTGTATGTCACACTTGGAATATACAAATGAAAGATTGTACTCCACGATTGACACGTATGCCCAAGCCATGACGTGGACCAGCTGGGCCAAGTCTTGTAGAAAATGTTCTTCATGCAGCTCCTGGCAGTAGATCAAAAACACACATCTATAGACGGTAACTGGTCAAACACAATATGCAATACAGAGGCATGAATATGCTAATGACTGCTATTTGGAAAATGGTGCCCAACGAGGACAAAAATCATTGCTCCTCCTCCCCCAGTTTCGATGCCCCACTGTCTGAAACACCCTGTATACTCCCTTTCGTGTTTTGATTTCATGGGGTAGATTAGGGCCTTTATCCCAGTGCTCGTCGTCAGACGTCCAGCAGTCGAAGCCGCAGCTGATTTCAGCGCTTGGAAACTCACCCGCTTGCTTGATCCAGTGTCACCGGAATCACTTTTTCTAGCAGAGCAATTTACAACAGGGACCTGGAATCCTGCCATGAAGAAATAAGTCAATTATCGTAAACAGGGCTCATGGGTGGTGAGTGAAGGCGAGTTAGGTTCTTGAGATGCTGGGGAATGTTTAGTTAATTTAACACCGCATAGGCAATAGACTAGTTACAGAATAAAGTCTTGTTCCTAGAAACGGTTGACAGCAGGTGATATTTTGTTTGCTATAGACAATAAAACAAACGATCAGGCAGTCATAAGTTTCAAGGACACCTGCCTAAAATTTTTCAGTTAGAAAATAATGCCCCAAAGGTATCTTCAACCATGTTAAGAATGTGTTGACATGCTTCACTACTAAACACTCCACATGTCATCTTCCCCTGAGGAAGGCTGTGCACTTATATATAACTTTTTACAATATGATGCAAAGGTAAAGCATTATTAACAACTTTCGCTTCATTTGTATGAGGGGTAGACCATGTAAAAAATGCTTCACATATTTAAGGCTGTGTGAATCGGTACTAGACGTGTACTACAGGAAAGTGTCCTGGTTGCATATAGCCAGGAGTCTGCTCAAATGCAAAATAACTGCATAATACTCAAGTTGGGTTGTGCCCAGCAGACTACCCCAAGGAGACTTTTGGCATCAACACAGATACCACAATTTGGAAAACATGTTCACACCAATTTGAGCTCTATTTTGCATTCTATTTTATATACCAAGGTCAACAGACTTCCCCTAAAATCCACAAGACTTTACTTGTTTGGCCTATTGCTCCTTTAGGACCTATGGCAAATTTCTACAAACATATAAATCAAACGTTCGATCATACCACTCGCATCCAAAGATCTGTTGGCCAATTGTTCATTTTGATTGATTCAGTATGAGCATACACAGGGTGGAATGAATTGGGGTCTACCAGACTACGAAATCTGGGAAATTGAAATTAAGTATTAACTGGGCAGAGTCTTTAAGGAGTTTCAATAAAGGGTTACTTCAAATCATGCTTTGTACCAAATCAACTGAAAAGGCCACTTTACAAACCTCTTCCTTTGCTTGAACCCACCGTGGCATGAAAAGCAGAAAAGCAGCTTCTGCTAGAATCCCCTGCCAATGGTGCCCACTCCAGGTGCTGGGGTGAATATGGACAATAATGCTGGCTTCCCCCTAGCCTGCAGAACGGCTGCTGCACACCGACTAGGCACCCGGTGACACACAGGGCTCTGCTCACTACCACATTTGTCATTTTAAACCCCCTCCGCAGAAAAAAAAAAAAACAGCCACGCCCTTTATTTCCTGCAAAACGTGTCCCAGTAAGTTCAACCATCCCAGTTTCTAAGAATGCCGATGCCTCGCATGCCGTCCCCTCCATTGCAATGAACGGATGGCGCACTGGGGACAAGCACAATCAGGCGGAAGCTGCGTTGTTCAAAACAGCCACTCACTGTTGGTCTGGTGCCCACCCCCAGAATGTTTCCGAGTGGTAGACAGGGCTGCAGTTGCTGTGTGGGAGAGAAGGTGAGTGCCTGTTTGGTTGAGTTTAGTAACCCTTTAAAATCCCACCTAAACACCGGGCATCAACATATTCCATGTATATTCCGCAAGGTAACATTAACCTTCTAAGGAATTCAATGTAAGCTTAACCTAGTGTTACAAAACCTCAAGTGGATTCAATTGAGAAAGTTAAGAGTTACACTACATGAGCATTTCTATATAGACGTGCATTCGATTTCACTGCTAGAGAGTCAACATAGAAACATTCTGGGAAATATATAAAAAACAATCTTCATTATAAATCAGTGGGTCATACAAGGACCAAAAGTTGTGATCTCCCACAAATGAGTAATACATCAGGCGTCCGGAGATGGCCATGCGCGACTAACACAAAGGAATGTGTTTAGGGAAAAGAAAACAGTAGTCCTTAGATACGAGAGGGGAATTCCATCATCCCCCAGAGCTAAAAGGCAAGGCCTGTCTATCCGAGAGAATCAGACAGCAATGGCTTCACTAACAAATATAGATCTCACATGTATTTATGCCTGGGTTAGGACCAATTACAGCCAAAAATGATTTAAGAGTTAGAAATAGGGCAGTGTGATGTTCTTGTCATATTCATGGCCAACAGCAGCACCTACAACAGAAATGTCTCGAGCACCATATTTTGTCACCACCATATGATCTACATGAAACTCTTGACTTTGTTAGAGACATTCTATTTATACCTAAACCTTTCCAATTATACACAAAACTGAATCCAGGGACCCGTGTGCCGGTGGCCGCATCCCTTGCTCAGCTTCTAGCTGTGGCGTATCCGCGCGGCCCATGCAGAAAGGCCTGGCACGCACAGCTACTGGTGAGCGAGGATGCGGCCACGACCTCAGGGAGTTGGTGAGAGGAATGGGGGTTTTCACACAGCTGTGCATCCTAATTCAGGATGTCCCAAGAAGTGGAACTGCCCGGAGTCTTGAAGTTCCTCTTTAAATGTAGGTAGGAAATCCTAGCCAAATGTTGCAACTTTCTTGAAAAGGCACCAGCTTCTACGTAGTACACAACAGGTGGAAGAGACCATCTGTGTGGCACCACCTTCTCTATGGTGGCTCTACCTCACGCAACCAACCATGAGTCTTTCTGCCATCAAGTGTGTCTAGAGCCTTGCATTCTTTTTAAAACTAGCATGCCCTAATCTCCGCAGCCAGGGTACCACAAGTGCCACACTGCTGCCAAGAAACCACCAGCAGGCATTGCAGTTCCAGGTAGCCCATGGATGGTAATGACGTTCCTGAAATGTGAAGTCTGAACGTCACTGGTCCCTTCTCCCCTCTATCACAGTATTTGGTTCTGGAATATTTGGGAGATGCTTAGGCAATGAGAGAGCAGTGTTGAAGGGATTGACCACCGATATTAGAGAAAGTACTCGCCTTTTGTCCCCACACAGCTGATCAATCAGACTCCGGTCATAAAACTGCATGAAGGGTTGCTACCTGAAAGCTAGTTGGTGATCCAGTTGCTTAAATAAAGGCCGGGGACTAGCACCCACCCAAGAGCAACTCACTCGCCCCAGGAAAAACAACAATCGGAAATGAACTGGTTCACGACCCCGCCATGAGTCACAGGAGCAATGCCACACCCCCTCTATTACAAATACAAAAATTGGGTCAGAGCTGTTCAGTCTTCCCTATAATTTAGGTCCTCTTATTGAGATATTGAGAAGATCAAATGCAAATTAGGGAACATCAAATGTATTCTTCCACTTTTATAAAAAGGTGTCCTGTCCTCCAGAATATTTGCCTGACACGCAGATGTTGCACTACAAGAACCAGCCTGTATGGTGTCCTGCAAAAACTCCCACCCGGGTCTATATTACTTCCAATGTGCGCATTGTCACCCGATGCATTTCATCCTTCTTGGGGGCCGACAGCCCCTCTATTGTAGTGAATGGTGGAGTTGTGGTAGCGCTCCTGTGACTGATGGCGGGGGGGGGGGGGGGGGTGGGAGGGGAGGGCAAACCAGACTGCTGTTCGGATCCCAGATGATGGTGAGTTGCTGACCGCCAGAGTCAGACCAATTAGCAGGGAACAAGAGGGGGAGCACCCTTTTGTTTGCTTTTTTGCCATGGGTGGTCAATCACTTTAATTTCAATGCAATAGGTTGATGTTATCTGTCCTAATCTTATAAGAGGTAATACATCCATACTCTATACCTGTTTCTCAACCAGTGCTACATATAATCAACCATTGGTGGTATGCAACAGCTTATCAGGTGGTACACGATGAGGCTGCACAATCTGTACACCCGAACCCCATCTGCCGCTATCTTATAATTAGCCAGTGTATGATTAGCTTTCAAAGCTGATAAGTTAGCTCTTAAAGCCAAAATGTGATAAATCCTAAGAGCATTTCTGTGAGTCTCGCACGATTTTATTTACTTTTAGCAACATTTTATATGTGACGATCCATAAGTAGCACCCCATGTGGTACCTGAGATAGAAAATAGAAAGTGGTACCTGAGAAAAGGTTGAAGACCTCCTGAGCTAGTTTAAGCCTGCCTGTGCAAGAATCAAAATGTCTGCTGGGCCAGAAAACATTAAAAGGAGCAGAATATAAAAGCGCTTCCCACTGGAGTATTACATAATCTATGGAACATATGGTAATTCGACAAAAACCCTATCGCTGCCAAAACTGATCATAAAAACAAACTGGGGGCCCTGCAGTGCTGGATGATTATATAATGAAAAACGCACCATGGGCGTAAGAAGGTGGTTTTGCCAAAATGGAAAAAAGTAGCATACATATACATCCCCAAAACACCTAATACCCAGAAGACATTTAAGGGTTTGTGTGAGTAAGAAGAGCATCTACTTACCCAACTGCTTGCAGCCACACAGCT